>JBANSL010000007.1:20250000-20640000 GCA_037127255.1 Persicaria tinctoria | reverse complement strand
CACTAATGTATACTCCCTCCGTCCTAAAATACATGATCTTTTAGACCTTTACACATTTATTAAGAAAGCCTATTTATATTTAAATTTTATTATTATTGTAGAGGGGGTAACTCTTAAATTTTACCTACTATTGTACTTTTTTAGGTGTAATTATTACCCTACCAACCTAAAAGCCCATGTATTTTTGACAAAAGTTCAAGGCCTAAAAGGCCATGTATTTTAGGACGGATGGAGTATTATTTTTGCACTTTTCAAACTTATATGATAAGGTACGATTTTCTATCTCTATTCTAGCTCTTATCAAAGCTTTAAAAGCCTATTAGCTCAATGGTAGAGCAATGTACTTACGCACAAAGACGTGAGTTCGACTCCTACATAGGCCAATTTGTTTAATTTAATATTTTGTTATATTTTATGATAAAAAAGCAATTCATAATCTTAATTGTGCACTTTATAATCTTACTCTTGCACTTTATAATTTTAATTGGGCACTTCATAATCTTATTCTTGCATTTTTTCATTTTATTTATGCACTTCGTAATCTTATTCATGCACTTTATCATTTTATTCATCATTTAATTCTTGCACTTTATCATTTTATTCATGCATTTCATAATATTATTCAAATAATTCATCATTTAATTTTTGCACTTTATCATTTTATTTATGCACTTCATAATCTTAATTGTGCACTTCATCATTTTATTCTTGCATTTTAACATCTTATTTATGCACATTATCATTCTATCCTTGCACTTTATAATTTTAATTGTGCACTTCATAATGTTACATTTGCACAACTTAAAGTTATATTTGCACAATATAATATTATATTCGCACAACATAATATTATATGTGCACAACGTAACATTATATTATTAGATATGCACAACATAATGTTACATTTGCAAAACATAGTGTTATATTTGCACAACTTAAAGTTATATTTGCACAATATAATGTTATATTCGCACAAGATAATATCATATGTGCACAACGTAACATTATATCATTAGATATGCACAATATAATGTTACATTTGCAAAACATAGTGTTATATTTGCACAACTTAAAGTTATATTTGCACAATATAATGTTATATATGTATTATATCATCTTATTTGTGCACATTATTATTTTATTATTGCACTTTATAGCTTATGCGGGATTTTGAACTCGAACCTTTGTGCATGGGCACATCACTATACCATTTTTTGAGCTAATAGGCTTTTAATGGCACATGTTGCATTAAAGTACAAAACTGTCATAAAATAGCGGTCCATAAAGAAAATTTTTGGTATGACACATTATGAAAATGCACATTTATTAATAATAACATTTATTGTATTATTTGTTCACTTTATATTTTGTAATCTCATCTTTTTCCCTTTTTAAAATAAAGACAAAAATTGTGATGTAACATTCTTGTTGTATTTTTTTAATAGTATAGTTGCATCTAACAATATTATTTCAAATAAAAATTACGGGCAAAAATATGTAATTTTCATAATTCAAATAAGGGCAATATTCGTATAAATGGAAAGTTTGGGGGAGGCGTGTGAAATTTACCCCATAATTAGGGTCATTTAACCATTTTCCTATTTACTCATAAAATTAAGCCCATTTACACCAGAATTATGCCCATTTATTCATTACTCATTTAATTAGGCTCATTTATCTTTAAATTAGGCCCATTTACATCCAAATTAGACTATTTTCACTTTAAAAGTGATTTTCATCTTTAAGCCTCATTTTCATTTGAACTTTTACCTATATATATATATATATATATATATAATTCTGCATTTATGTTGTAAGACTACATATTGCGGGTTCTCAGATGAGGGAGATAGAGAAGTGGGGGCGGGTTCTCAGATCTGAACAGAGATAGTTACCTTGTTGACAGAGACTGGTGCACGGGAACGGGAATGACGACGACTGGTGGACAGGAATGAGGCTCGGCCTTCCCCTTGTCGACAGTGGTGCCAGATCTGATGAGGCGATTCAGGCGACGGTGTCCGGTGGAGAGTCGACGGCGGCTGGTGTACGGGAACGTGACTCGACCTTCCCCTTTGTTCTCCTTCTCCATGATAGCACGAAGGGTCGACAAAGTGATCTAGATCGAGGGCAAGAGAGATGTGGAGAACAAGTGAGGGAGAAGAAAAAAAGAGAGGAAGTGTATTGAAGAGAGGATTGAAGATTGGAGAGAGGCGGTAGTGAGGGAGGAAGAACGGCGACAGAGGAAGAACAGAGAGGCGGTAGTGAGAGAGGAAGAATAAAGGGAGGCGGTACTGCAGTAGTGAGAGATAATGGATCTGGGTTTTAGAAACCCTAAACGCCTCCAACTTCATTTTCAAGCCGGCCCGCTTAGTTTCAATTTGATTCAATTTGATTTTTTTTGGTTTCTTGCCCGCCTCTACTCTCCAATTTGCCGCCTCTACTCTATTTTCCCTTCCCTTATTTTTTGTTTGTTTTTGTTTTAATGTTTCATCAGTTTTTTTTTTTTTTTTTTTCAAAATTAATGTTTCATCGCTGTATTTAATTTTCAATTTGCCGCCCCTACTCTAATTTCCAATTTTCAATTTTTGCAAAATTAATTATATTGATTATATTAAAATTATTTTTTGTTAAATTTTATGTGAAGATTAAAAGAGTTTATTTGACTTTAAAAAAAAATCAAGTAATCATAAAAATAAAATTTTTTATAACGACCTAAGATATGAGGTTGAGAATTAATATAAATATTTTAATAATAAGATTTTATCATTCAATAGATAATTAATTAATAATAAAATCTTATCATTAGATATAATGAACTAAAATAATCAATTTGAATGACTAAAAATAAAATAATTCAAGGTACAATATTTATAAAAATAATTAATGTTAAATTGATAAATTTTATAATTACTTACGATATAAGATGGATACATAGGATGACACGTAAATAATATTTTCAAACTAAACCTTTTAACCTATGCCCAACAAAATTGGTTAAAAACAGATTAGCTATATAGATCTAAACTCTATCTTATCTTAGAATTTCATAATCAACTTTTGAAATTTTGTTTTCGGAATTGAAGGAATAAATATAACCTATGTTTTTATTATTTTTTTCTAAGCAAGCTTTCAAACGTTAATAACATCTTTGACAATTTGGATTCTACTCATTGAATTAGCACTTTGTTATTAAAAAAGAGGATGAAGTGATTGATGAAAGTAATGTGTATATTTATAAGATTTATTCAAAAAAATTATCAAAATGTAACAAATTGAGATATGATAAAATTTTATTATTTAAATTAATTATGATTGTTACTAACGATAAGGTAAAAATAATTAACCTTTTAGGAGGTAAAGCAAATAAATATCAAGAATACATGATCAATTGGAAATTTTACATATATGTTGATTTTATACATCCTATAAGTCATTATTATAAAATTTAATATCTTAGGGCTTCAATTCTTGTTTTATGAATTTATAAAAATGATCGATTGGAGATTGAAAATTCACATATAATATCTATCACTATATATATATATATAGGGAGACGTTAAAATGTTTTTTTTTTGGTCGAGAAAACTGGGCAAAGCCCACTCCCAGTAGGAGTATTTATTAGGAAGAAGAGACCATCAAAACATATATGTAAAACATCCTTAAGGTGTAAAATTTGCTTATGGTGTAAAATTTGGGTTTGGGGGGGGGGGGGGGGGAGGGGGGCCCCGGAAAATTAGTAAAAAAACCGGGTTAAACCGGAAAAAAAAAATAGAAGTGAACCGGTCGCTTAGCTTTCACAAAGGCCTGTGCGTTCGCGAAAAAAACGAGTTCGATCGAGGAGAAGCTTCAGCTTCTCGCCGGCGATATCAATCAAGCAAAACGAATTGCAAAAACCTGCAATCATCGAAAAGATTCAACGAAGATCGGTCGAAGATCTAGAAACGAATCAACAACAACAACGTCGGAAGAAGAAAGAAGAAATTTTTCAGAAAAATGTGCACAATATCTCCGTTCTTATTATAGATTCAAATTCGTTTTCATTACGGTATTAATCTGGCCAAAATCCGCATAATGTAATGCTATATGAGTGTAATTTATGTAAACGAATTGAATCACAGATTTTTAGTAAAAATGAAATTAGAGGCAAAAAAAACCTAGGGTTTGAAGTTTGAAAAACACAAAAGAACTATCAATTAAGATACATTTACACTTCGAAAATGGAAAAATTGAATAGAAAACACTAATATTATACAATACGATCCTCAGTTGCATGAAATTGATATGAATATAACCTGAAAGAACTGATGTCTGAGAGTTTGCTGTCTAATCTTAATATTCAGTATAAAATGTCGATTTAGCACTTATTTGATTATAAATTGCAATGTTGATATATTGATGACGTACAAAATCTATATTTATCAACCAAAATCTCAATCTCAATCTTGATCTCGATTTCAATATCAATCACAACATCAATCTCAATAGCAATCTTGATATTGATCTCAATCTCAGTCTCATACAAAAATTGGAAATTAATATGTAACATCTTTCATAAAATCTATATTTAACAACCAAACTCTCAATATCAATCTTAATATCAATCTCAAACTCAAATGAAAAATAGAATTTCATATATAACATCTATCACAAAATCTATATTCATTAACCAAAATCTCAATCTCAATCTTGATATTAATATTGATCTCAATCTCAATCTCGATATTGATCTCAATCTCAATCTCGATATTGATCTCAATCTCAAACAGAAATTTGAAATTTATATGTAATATTTATTATAAAAAATATATATATATTAACAACCATACTCTCAATATATATCAATCTTAGTCTCAATCTCGAACTCAAATGGAAAATAGAAATTCATACATAACATCTATCACAAATTGATCTATATTTATTGACTACACATATTATCTCCGCGTTATATAGAATATGCTTTTCAAACTTGCTTCCTATAACAAGTACTCCATGTTATATAGAGTTACAGATGAAATAAACCATTAAAGTTACAAGATTGAAACTATGTAAATTAATACGAGTAATATAAATTATTGTTTATATCGAAATTGAAAATTTATGCGTAACATTGATCTCAATCTCAATCTCGATACTGATCTCAATCTCAAACATAAATTAAAAATTTATACGTAACATCTATCGTAAAATGATAAATCTCAATCTTAGGGCCTTCAATTCTTATTTTACAACTTTATGAAAAATGATCAGTTGGAAATTCATATATAATACCTATCGCAATATCTACATATTACTAAGTACGAAGTTGTAAATTTTTTTTTAAAAATATGGATATTTGATATAGTTTTTTTTTATTATCCTAAAGAAGCGTGGATGAATTGTAAATGACATGCTTTCCCAAATGAGAGTATATAACAACCAAAATCTCGATCTTGCTCTCAATTTCAATCTTGATCTGACATTATAAATTTGATTTCATAGCATTTATAATTTATAAATACAACATATATGCTTTTTTATTTTTACAAATATAGCGCTAGTTATAGTATGGTTTTATATATAAAAAATTACCTAATTAATGTTATACTATGGTTTTCACTTTATAAAAATATTACCTAATTAATTTATAATTTATGACATTATAAGTTATGATTTTATAACAATATGATTATAACATTTCAAATTTATTGATTATAACATTATATATTTGAATGTTTTATAACTTATGATTTATTACTAATAAATCATATTATATTCATAAAATATATGAATATAATATTAACAAATACATGAACTCGTATAAAAGCATTATAAATATATCTCTAGTTAAATAGTTTAGTATTGTTTTATAAAAATATTATTAATATTACCCAATGAATATGGTTATATTAAAATATTATAAATATAATAAAATTATAAATATAATAAGATTATAAATATGATAAGGTTATAAGTTCTCAAGTGACCGAAATAGAAATAAATATTGGTCGCCTAAATGTACTTCAATTTTTGACAAAATATTAGGCGGTAAATCTTGGCGCCTAAAAATCATTATAGCGACGGAAATCTATGTTCGTCTCCTGAATTTAGTATTCAAGCGACGGAATTTATGTGTTCGTCACCTAAATAGGCTATTTCTGACAAATATAATTGGGGTCAATGTTCAAGCGACCGTATTCATATAAATGTTCGTCGCCTGAAATAAGTTCGTCGCTTAAAATATATTCAAGCGACGAACTTTGAAATTAATTCGTCGCCTAAATCCAATCTGAGATGGGTTATGGTTTTGGGAGGCCCAGGCGACGAACCCTTTAAGTTCGTCGCCAGAAGTGAACTCAGGCGACGGAAGCTCAAGGGTCCGTCGCCTGAGTTGCAATTTGGCATAGTGCTTGCTTTCGGGCTGGCCGTGAGGAAGGATACGCAAAAATTTTTTTGTGCTTGTAGGCTGGTCATGCTAATAGTTTTAGTGCCCCCGGTCACGTTCGATGATCGAGATCCATAAACTCGATCAGTCGGAACAGTTAGCCATATCGACATCGGCCCGCGTTGCTGCTTGTTGATCGAGGAGTGGTAGGTGTGTCCAACGGACGCATTTTTGCATCAACAAATGTCGACAGCAATGCCTATCAGGTCGATCTGGCTTTTGCCTATATATCCCCTTGCTAGCTTGCACGTACGTGTATACGTACACCTGCGCGCACTAATTTCCAAACTCAAATATGGGAACAATAGTAATTACTGAAAATAAAGATGGATTGTTAATCAATTAATATATATACCTGAACCATGCGGATAGAGTTCAAGTGACCGGAGCGTGACCGGAGCGCGCCCAATGCTATTAATTAGCAACGATGGCATATATGCGACCGTGCATCATGAACAGCCAGCGGCAGCTGGCCGGTGGAGCGTGGAGGCCGGGCTTCCCCAACTCTGCCTGGTCTCCTGTACCTTGTTTTTAGTAGTTATGTGTGTATATATATACACATATTGATTGGTGCAAGTTGCTTATATATGATCAATATACATGCTGCCATGATGGCCCGTCGACCCAAAATTAAATATTACTTAATATTTAGCAATCTTAATTGCGCTCAAATATTTAATCACCCAAACCACCCCACGTTACTCCCTCAACTCTAATTCCATCAATCTTATTATTTTTGTGTAGGTCAATTTAATTTACTTGTGTAGATCGATCCGGAAATTCCGTGATTAGGAGGTACATATTTAACTTCTGATATAGTGATATATGCTTGTGAGGTTGTGAAACATTAGCTGGCGCAATGCAAGTTTCCAGAACTAGTATATATAGTGAATAATTTATTCTAGATCGAAGCTATATTATATAGGAATATTAATTAATAAAATAAATGGATTAAATGCCCATTTTTATATAGTTCTTTTTTTTAAATATCCACCTTAATTCCACTGTTAAATATACGACAAAAATAACCAATGTGTATTTGACTATATTGCAATTGTATAGGAGAGAGTCTTCTCGGTGAGCTATTAGGATTCTAAGTCTTGTGAATCAATCAAGCCGGTTGAATCCTAGGGTTGTGGAAGAACCCTAGGCGGGGACGTAGGCTAAGTTCGTGCCGAATCTCATTAACAATTCGTTGCGTCCTTTACTTACTGTTTTACCTTATTTCCGCACTTGTTTCGAATTTTATAACTCTTTTGTGACTCAGGTTTCCAGAGGAAAGAATTAAGTCTAATCTCAAAGGGTTTTGCAAGCGTTTCAAAAGTCTTGAGATTATCAGCAAAAAGTTGGTATACTCTATTCAACCCCCCTTCTAGAGTATCTTTATATTACTTTGTTTTACATTCTTGAACCGTCAATTGGTATCAGAGCCTTACTCATTGTTTTTTTGATCTAACAATATTGTGAGTTTTGATCATGTCTGGTGAAGCAAGCGGAGGATTTGCACAAGGGAGGTCTACCAGTAGACCACAACTCTTTGTAGGAAACAACTTCGCGTCCACTGGAGGTCCTTGATGAAAATGTTCATTATAGACCAAGATCTGGAACTTTGGAACATTATAGAGAATGGCTCGAAGGTTCCAATGAAAGACGGACCAAATGACTGGTTCCTTCTTAGCACTAATGAGTTTAACCGTATTTCATCTTGTAGGTCGGCTAAAGAGATTTGGGACAAGCTGGTTGTCACCTATGAAGGAACCAGTCAAGTGAAGGACACCAAGATCAGCATTTTCCTTCAAAAGTATGAACTCTTCAAAATGAAGCCAGATGAGTCTATCAAGGCTATGTTCACACGGTTCACGGAAATCACCAACAACCTTGACTCCACTACTAGAATATTGCAATTAGACATCATGTGATTTAAGTCTGTCAAAAAAACAACTGATATTAAATTAAGCTATCACATCAAATAATAAATTTGTAATGTTAAAAATATTTAAGACAACAGTTGAACTTTTTTACAGATGTTAAAAGGGTAATTTAAAAAAATGAAAACGCGCGCCCTGATGAAATTTTTTAAGCATTTGAACGCCCGCCCATACTTAGAATTTTTTATTATTTTAAAACACATGCCAATGCTTTAATGAGAAGAGCAGCCATTTCTCCCAACTCTCTATGTCTCACACAAACACAAAAACAACCCCATCCATTCTCAGTTCCACTCCACTTCTCTCTGCTCCAGATCTGGCCTCCTACCTCCAAATCCGGCCTCCTCCTCTCTGCTCTGGCCTCCTTCTCCCATCACTTGCTTCATTATCCTATCATCGTCTTCACTTGTTGTCTTGTCCCCTCTATCTCGCTCCGCTTGGCGAATACGAAGATGGCGTCCCTCTCTCCCGGAACCTTAACCGGTAAGCCCTCTCTCACCCTCTATAGATCTCTCTCTTTGTCTCTCTATGGATCTCATTTGTGACTTATCTCTCGACTGCTAGTGATGGCCTAACTACGACAACGACTGCCTCCCTCGTTGCTTAGCCTTTTCCTCCGCCGCCAGTAACCTTCTCTGGTAAGCACTCATGTCCCCCGTCTCCCTTTGACTTTCCTTTTGGTTTTGAGACCTCAAATGCTCTTCTTAAATTCAAATCTAGGGTTTTCGTGGTTTAATTTCATTCTCTAATTTTCAGATATAGGGTTTAATGTCATTCTCTAATCTAAAGTTATTGGAACAGTTGAGTCTATAATCTGTCATTACTTCTCTGAATGCTTTTTTTTGTCATCATCTAGGCTTGTTTGGCCTTGTAATATCCGATTTGATGCTATATGTTTTTTTATCTAAGGTATGGCATGCTCATTCCTATTTTCAAGTGCAAGTTTAATCTATGACAAAAGATAAAAGAAAATAGATTTCTATATGTTCTTTCTATATGTTTTTATTTTGGTAGATATTGTCTATAACTTTCTGACGAATTTTTTTCATTTTATTTTTAGGATACAAACTTTTCTCAGGTTAATAAGCCATATCTTCCATTGCCATCGGGGGAATATTCCATAGGAACTGGTGTCGTTATAGTGACATCATTCGCTATATCGATATGGTTTGTAGTTCTATGTTTTTTTATATGAGCCATTGCATGGAATTTTTGAGAGGTTGTGTTTAATATTGATAAATCTTTTCCTGCCTTATTATCCACTATAATTTCATCTTCTTTAAACATGCAGAGTTTTTGAATGAGTTCAATGAATATTTTTTCTATGAAGAGTTTTGAGTGTAGCATCTGTATATGGTATGTGCTGTGTTCCTTCTTTATAATTATTTATTCATTAAAAAATTATGAATATGAAGGAGGAGGTAATGACCAATGCTGGAGAGTATTCTGAATGTGATTAAACTGATATAGGTGGTTCACATTGCTGGAATCAAAGAAAAGGGTCTATTGCTGCTTTTTGTCTGGTATTTTAAGCGTTGAATGTATTTAGTTGGTTGCCACATAAAGGTAACTTCCTCTATATTATTATTAATTCAGTTGGTTGCTACACAAGGTAGTCAGTTGGTGAAAGTACCTGTCATTACCAATTCAAGGAAGATTTACTTTTCTAATAACTTAGTTAATGAATAGATTTGGTCATGTTTATTTTTCTTAATATTGTTCAGCCATTATGTCTTTCAGGGCACCATAGCAGTTAGCTCATCTATATCTTAGTTGTATTGTTCTTAGTTATATTGAACGGGTATTGACATTTTCGATGTTAGTGTTCAGGGTCAAATAAAATACATCAAAATTGGAATGGATGAGCCAAATACCGCCTAGTGTGTCGGTGCATGATAGAGCAATGTCGATTCTGATTTTTTGATGGTTTTGAATATGAGATCTTCTAGTGCATTGTATATGATATGTTGTACTTTTCCTTTGGGTGGAAAGTTGTGTGCCATGTATGAATACAGTGCTCAATTTGACATTTTCTACTGTAACAAATTTAGCGCCCATGAGTATGTAAAGTCAAAAGACCTAGCTTCTATTGCTCCTGCCTATAACTGTATGGAGGTAGATTACTTGCAGGTAGTCTACTCCTCATATGCTGCTGCTAGCAGAGATCGACATGAATTGCAATACTCTCTTCAAATGGCTCATCCTGGTAAACTTTTTACATTAATTATTTCTAATGTCATGTTGAATTAAGATGTACAAGAGTTGATGGAAATGTATATCTTGAATAACTTCCCAGTCAAGAAGCGCCTTTGCAATTTGATGAAATAAGCTGCTTTTATAATGTGGTTGTCTGTCATTGGTTCCCTTTTAAATTTGCAGATCATTATTCATGAAAGGGTGGATCGTGGGGAATGGAGACTTTGGCTTTTCTTTCTTTTTATCTCCATTTAAAGTTTAAACAATCAGGTAATTTTGCTAGAAACTAACATATTAGCTCTTGTTAATTCATTTGGATAAAAAATAGTTTATAGTTGTAATTACTAGGATGGTTCCATAGATATGCAAGTGAGCGATAGTTCTAAGGTGAGGATTTGCAATGAGCTTCAACAGATTGGAGTGGTCTCTCTTTGGAAAACTTTAGGAAAAAAAAAATGCCTATTCTGCCCCTTGTTAACACCTTTAATTAGGATTCTTATCTTGTTAAATCATTTGATGTTAAATATTAATTCTTAACACTTTCGCCTTGATTATCAGCCATAAAATTGCTTGAATACTTTCAAGTATGAAACCCTTTTATTGTGCTTCTGTCCAGGAGAATCACCATCTTCTTTCACCTCTGATTGATAATGCAAGAAATCCAGCAACAACAGTAGAAAAGGTTGTCCAAGCTAGGGATGGAATCTCACCACAACCAGCTAGAAATCATGTTATTACTGCTAGGAGTCGTCCTATAATTTCAAGGCTTTTGAACTTTGTAAGTGACATTTTGCTAAGCCCGTAGTTGCTTTTTACTTGGAGATCATTCAAACTCCCATCAAGCAACTAAGCAAGCTAGCCTTTGAACACATCCAGACCAAGTGACTAATGATTTTAGATTGCAATGTTAGCCTTTAATGTTGCACTGCTCTTTTGATATTTATATCAAAGTAGACGGCAATGTAAAACAGTTGTATCTTTGAAGTGTGCATGTCCTTTGTAACATATTTGTAAAATCTTATTTTACATCGATCAAAGGGTGTTGTGTATAACGGAAAAAAATCAGATTACAATTGAAAAGTGTGTGCCTTAATAGCAATGAAATCGAACCATTACATAAGCACAGATGCTAGTGTTATTATAGACATCTTTTGAATAATTCAAATCAATGTGAAATATATATTTTGACATCACAATATTAATATAAATTGTATATATTAATAATGAAAACATCTTTATAAAAATTCAAAATGATGTTCATATTGTATTAATATATCAATTATGTAAGTATTTCATGTGATAGATTATTTTAAAACAATAAAAATTCACAAATTATATATATGAAATTAATATACACAAAATCAATATAATAAAAAAGATGTTTATTGTGTTTTAATACATTGATTATTTTCAAAATAATGATGTAAATGTAAAATTTAGGCTTGGTGTAGACATCTTCAAAAACATATAAATGAACAATAGCGAGGCTTTAACAAGAGGCGAACATGTAAAAAATAAATATGAGAAGCTGATTTATATCTATATTAAAAATAAAATAGATGTGGTAACCAAGAAAAGACATCTGTTTAAAACCGATGTGGAAAAGTTGATCTTTTACTACACGCACATAGAAATCGAATTTTTTTTTTTGGAAAGACATCTGTTGTGTACAAATGTCTAATTGCGTTTTTCTAGTAGTGCTCTTTCGGCAAGACCTTTGAGAATGTTGAGAAAGTGAGAAAGATATCGAGGTGCCTCCCAAAAGACAAATGGGGTCCGAAAGTGACAGCCATAGAAGAAGCCCAGAATCTCACCACTCTACCCCTTGATGATTTGCTTGGGAAGATGATCACACATGAGATGATTCTCAATGAAGACGATGTAGAACTTCCAACAAGCACTAAGAACCTGGCACTCAAGTCTAAGAAGGATGAGCCCAAAGATGTGTCTGATTCGGAAGATGAGGATGATGATGATGATGATCCCTTTACTCTTATTACAAGGGGTCTTTCTCGAATCCTTAAAATGAAGAAGCAATTCAACAACAAGGATGGATCAGAGTCTTCTAAAATTTGAGGTAAGTCTCAATACAATAAATATGACAAGAAGACTAAACCTTTGTCCTGTTTTGAATGTGGTGAAACAGATCATCTTGTGAAAGACTGCTCTAAAAAGACGAAGAGCCAGTTCAACAAAGGTGATAGATGGAAAAAGAAAGCCATGGTGGCAACTTGGAGCGATTCTGACACAGACTCCGATGATGAGAAGGCCAATGTCTATCTCATGGCCTCAAGAGACGAATCCCACGATGAGCAACTTAAGGTAATAGTAACAGAACTTATGGAAAGTCCAAAAGAGGTACTATCGGAATTCCTTTCTAATATGATTGCCAATGAAGAGAAACTTATGGCCCAAACTAACACTCTTATTAAGAAAACTGTGGACCAGGAAAGAACTATTGAGGATCTTTCTATGAGGGTCAAAAGGCTTGAAAACTTCTTATTCAGGTCTTGACATTAAAGTCAAAACTCTTGATTAAGAGAAATCTGAATTCAAGCAAGATCTCTCCTCTCTAAGAAATGAACATCAAGACTTAGAGAATGAGAAGTTCTCCCTGAATAAGAAGATTCAAGACCAACAGACAACCCTCATAAGTTTTACCAAATCAAAAGGCACTCTTGATAGGATGTTGGGTGAGCAACTAAGCTCTCTAAACAAAAGTGGTATTGGTTACAATCCAAGGTTTTTAAAGAAGCAGCACATTACCACTTTTGTAAAGGCAAAAGGAAGCAGAACCTCTCCTATATGTCACCACTGTCCGAGAAAGGGACATGTAAAAGAGACCTGCCCCTATACAAGAAAGGATCCACATATCATTCGCAATACATTTCCTGTTCACTTGAGAAAAGAACGGATAACGCAAGTTTGGGTCCCCAAAGGCACTGTCTTACCAAATATGGTTTATCCTAATAATGGATCTAAATTTGCCTATTGGTCTAGCCACAAAGGTTGATGTTTGTCTTGCAGGTGATCACCAAGGTGAAAGAGCAAAAATGGATTATTGATAGTGGATGCTCGAGACATATGAGTGGGAAGAGGTCTCTCTTCCATGATCTAAAGAAGCAATCCACTGGAACAATCACTCTTTGTGACAAAGAAAAGTGTGACATCGTTGGTATTGGTAGTGTTGGAAGTGATCCTAACCATAGCATTAAAAATGTTTATCTTGTTAATGGTTTGAAATATAATTTTCTTAGTGTTTGGCAACTATGTGATAGTGGTAATGATGTTGGATTTAACAAGAAAAGATATTTAGTGCGCAAAGAAGATACATGTGAAATAGTTCTAACTACCTATCGCTATAACAACATCTATGCTGTGAATGCTGAGCAAGTGGCACAAGGAAGCTTAACCTGTCTAAAGACTTTGACGGACGATCCAAAGCTCTGGCACAGGAGACTCGGTCATGTAAGCCGACATACACTACAAAAGCGTGTGTCCAAAGGGCTTGTAAGAGGACTACCTGAGATGGACTTCAAATGTATTGATATGTGCAAAGCATGCACACGAGGTAAACAAACACGTAGCTCTTTCAAACCCAAAAAGATTGTAAGTACTTCTAGACCCCTTGAACTTTTACATATGGATTTATGTGGTCCTATGCGAGTGAAATCTCCCAATGGTAAAAAGTGCATGCTTGTTGTTGTTGATGATTTTTCGACATATACTTGGGTTGCATTTTTAAAAGAAAAATCAGAGGCCTTATTCGAGTTTTCAAAACTTTGTAAGGAGGTGCAAACTTTAAGAAACGAGCTCATAGTGTCAATTCAAAGTGATCATGGTAGAGAGTTTGATCAACTTCATTTTGATTTGTTTTGTGCTAAATATGGCATCTCCCATAATTTTTCTGCTCCTAGGACACCTCAACAAAATGGGGTTGTGGAACGAAAGAACCGCACCCTAGAGGATATGGCCAGGACTATGCTTTTAGAAAATGCATTACCTAAAACCTATTGGGTTGAAGCTGTTAACACAGCTAACTATATTTTGAATCGTTGTCTTATTCGTTCCATATTAAAGAAAACTCCTTATGAACTTTTCAAAGGCCGCAAACCCCTTATATCATATTTTAAACCCTTTGGATGTACTTGTTTTGTTCATAACAATGGAAAAGATAACCTTGGGAAATTTGATGCGCGTAGTGATGAAGGTATATTTTTTGGCTACTCCACAAGTAGCAAAGCATATAGAATCTTCAACAAAAGGACCAAGTTGGTTGAGGAAAGTATACATGTTATATTTGATGAATGCAATGATGGTTCTTTAAGTGAAAATGTTGCAGATCTAGATCTTAACAGCCATACAGAGAATGAGGAGGGTGATGATATTGCTACTAAGAACACAGAGAAGAGGAATATGCAGGATCAGATTCTTAACAATGAAGAATTGGCCCAAGGTGTTGAAGCTCCGTCCAAAGCACCTAGCGACCAATCCAAAAGTCTTGAGACTTCAGAAACTGTTGTAACCGAACCTAAAAGATCCATGGAGTCGGATGTACCACAAATCAATCTTGTTGGTGTGACGAATCAAGGAGCTGATACTCGCAAAAGAAAGTTCAAATCCTCCTCATCACACTCATTAAAGGATATCATCTCTGACCCTACATCTAGTGTTCAAAGTCGTTCTAAACTTAAAGATCTTTGTGCTTTTCACGCGTTTGTTTCTCTTATAGAACCAAAGAAGGTAGATGAGACCCTTCAAGAGCCAGACTGGATCATTGGTATGCAAAGTGAGCTTAACGAATTTGAAAGGAACAGAGTCTGGACCTTGAAGCCTAGGCCAAAGCATCAATCAGTCATTGGTACACGTTGGGTATTTCGGAACAAGCTAGATGAGAATGGTAAGATCATGAGGAACAAAGCAAGGCTTGTTGCTCAAGGCTACAATCAAGTTGAAGGTATTGACTACGAGGAGACTTTTTCTTCCGCATCCAGGCTTGAAGCCATTCGCATATTATTAGCATTTGCATCTTTTATAGGCATAAAGTTATATCAAATGGATGTCAAGTGTACTTTTCTTAATGGTTTCTTAGAGGAAGAAGTCTATGTGGCTCAAACCCTAGGCTTTGAAAGTTCAGAATTTCCTAATCATGTTTACAAACTAGACAAAGCGCTATATGGTTTGAAACAAGCCCCAAGAGCTTGGTATGAGCGCTTGTCAAAATAACTCTTAGAAAATGATTTTAAAAGGGGGTTGATCGACAAGACTCTTTTTATCAAGACTAAAGGAAAGGACATTTTGGTTATTCAAATATATGTTGATGATATATTGTTTGGAGCTACTAACATATCTTTGTGCAAGGAATTTTCTAACGTTATGTGCAGTGAATTTGAGATGAGCTTGATAGGTGAACTCAACTTCTTTTTGGGATTACAAGTTCATCAATCTAAGAAAGGGATCTTTGTCAATCAAAGCAAGTACACTAAGGATCTCTTGAAGAAGTTCAAGATGGATCAATCCAAAGCAGCCAAGACACCCATGAGCTCAACCTTGTCTCTAGATCAAGACAAGACCGGAAAGAGTGTCAATCAAAAGGAGTATCGAGGGATGATTGGATCTTTATTATATCTTACTGCTAGTAGACCTGACATCATGTTAAGTGTTTACATGTGTGCTAGGTTTCAAGCAGACCCTAAAGAATCTCACCTCATAGCTGTGAAGAGGATCTTTCGATATCTCAATGGTACTAAGGAGCTTGGCTTGTGGTATCCAAAGCAAAGAGATTTTTCACTAATTGGGTATTCTGATGCAGACTTTGCAGGCTATAAGGTGGATAGGAAGAGCACGTTGGGATGTTGCCAATTCTTAGGGGCATCCTTGATTAGTTGGCACTCAAAGAAACAAAACTCAGTTGCTCTTTCCACTGCCGAAGCCGAATACATAGCAGCTGGAGCATGTTGCTCCCAAATCCTTTGGATAGCTCAACAAATGAGAGATCTTGGCATTAACCTCAAAGGCATTCCCATTAAGTGTGACAATACAAGTGTCATCTCCATTACAAACAATCCTGTTCAGCATTCAAGGACCAATCATATTGATGTAAGACATCATTTCATTAGAGACCATATCGAAAAAGGTGATGTGTCCATATCCTTTATTTCAACTGATTATCAATGGGCTGACATTTTTACTAAGCCTTTGGCAGAGGACAGGTTCACCTTCATTAGACGTGAGATCAGAATGCTTGACAGGGACGCACTTTCGTAAGGGGAGCTTTCCCTTTACGAAAGATAAATTCTACTCAGTGTCAAGACCTTTGAGATTCATGTCAAAGTTTGTGAACTGAATGGTAGAGTACATATAACGGATCATATATTCGGTTAATATCTTTTTAGATATTTAATCAAATATAGTTTTAATGGTTTTTAACCTTCTTTATACATTACACATTTTATTTTCCAAAACTCTTATATCCGAGTATATTTATTTATGGAAAATATTTTTCGGAAATATTCCTTCTTGAATTTGAAATGTGACAAGATGGTTTGAATTTTGAATTTTTGGCAAATCAGATCTTTTTATTTTGGGCAGCAGTGTCATGATTATCTCCATTGGAACCCTAAACCCGTCCCATTGACTCACCCTCTTGCCCCTTTTTAAACCACACATTTTACCCTAACTATTCCTCACCTCTCCAAAACTACCTAAACCCTCTGTCCTTAAAACTTCTCCTTCAACCTTTCTCTGAAAGCTTAACCAAATTCCATCCATGGCACCCAAATCCAAAAAGACCTCCACACCCAAACGCCTTGGCGCTACCCCCAAAGGACGCCAGGCCACTCCCGTGATCTCCCCTCAACCCGAACCCTCTCCTCAAGCTATTGTCCCAACCATTGTCCCGAGCACCGTCCCAGAGAGCACCATTGCTGAAATCAAGCGGTCCTTGAAGCGCCCGACTAAGAAGCCTCTCAGTGTTAAGCTAAAAGGGAAGAGAAAGATCATTGCTGAGGAAGAGGATGAAGAGGAGGATCTTGATGAGATTCTAGAGCAATATGCTGCAAAGGAGGCTGAGGAAAAGGCCCAGAGAAAGAAAAAGGCCTAGGAAGAGGCTGATAAAGCTAAGAAAAAGGCCGAGGTAGAGGCTGAGATAGCAAAGAAAGAGGCCGAGGAAGAGGCCCAAAGAGCAGCAGAGAAGGAGGTTCCCGCTGAAGAGGAACCAGAGGAAGAGGAAGAGGAGGACGACGAGACTGCAGACGACGACGAGGAGGCTGATGGAGACGATGCTGAAGTGTCTGCTGAGGACTCAGGGTCTGAGGAAGAAGAGGAAGAGGAGCCAAAACTTGTTCTCTCTCTTACTCCTCCTACTCCTCCCCTGTCCCCGAAGAAGCGCAAAGCCACTAAAGCAAAGCCTCCATCTCCCAAGCGCTCAAGGAAAGCCACTCTCAGAAGCTTTGACGCGCCTGTCAAGAAGACTGCTCTCACAAAAGCTCGAAGGAAGAACGCCGATCCGCCTGCACTTTTCCAGGTAAACCAATCCTTACCCTCCTCCTGGTTTGAGAATGCTGAGATGGCTAGAAAGTGGGTAGATGAGTTTAGAACTCGTAAGATCTGTTGTTCCGATTTTATTGATCTTGAATTTTTAGAAGCTTTGAATCTACCCTGCATCTCTCTCCTCAAACAAACCTTTTCCCGGAACCTTCTGAACCTTGAATCCGTATATTACCCCAACTCACCCGTCTATTTTACATAAACCTCAAAGCCAAACACAATGCTGATGGTTGGTCTTTGGAATCAGTTGTCACGGGAGTTAGAATCACCTTCAACTCCATTGATTTCGCTGATCTCCTTGGCCTTCCTAAACCTTGTCCACCCTCTCCTGAAACCCCCACAAAAGATCAGTGCGTTGCTCTTGCCCGATCCAAACACTTGCTCCCCGAAGCATCAAACAGCACCACCAAACAGCTTACCCACTCGTCCCTCACACTCGAGGCAAAAATCATCTTTAACATCATTGTTAGATGCCTCTTACCCCGAATCAATTCTGGATCCCTCCTCACTGACAACGCTATGGTCCTTCTATACCGAATTTTGAATGGACATGATCTTGATCTGGCCAATACCATTCTAGGATCCATGGCTCACACCCGCAAAGCCAGAAAAGGAACTCCCCTCCCCTTTGCAAACCTTGTAACCCATGTCTTCGAAGCTTCTGAAATCGATTTCAAAATTGAAGAACAATAGCATCATATGGGTAAATTCGACTCCAAGAGCTTTGAGAAAATTGGCATCACTCAGTACCCCCAAGGGACTTGGATTCGTGCCTTTCCCTCAAAAACTCTTCTCACAGCCTCTGCCATTGATGAGCGCATGGATAACCTGGAGTTGGGTTTGGAGGAAGTTCGCCTGGACATCAAGGAGCTGCATAGAGAGTTTTCGTTGGAGATGAGCGGGTGAGCTAAGTTGGTGCTCTAGATGATGAATCCTAAATCCCTGCCCTACCCTAACCCTAAATCTAAACACTACTGGTTTTGGTTACTGTTTTTAAAACTTTTGGTTACTAGTTTACCCTCCTCTCTTTGTTGAAAGACAAAAAGGGGGAGATGGTTTGATGGTTTAAACTTTGAAACTGTTGTGAACCAAGGGTCTTGGAAGACCTTGTTTTGTTTTTCTTTGTTGGATGTTTCTCTTTGGCTTTAAAAACTTATGATCCAACATTTGTCTAACTCATGCAGGTACTTAGTTTGATTTTACTTATAATATATTTTGCTTGACTAAGTTACAGGGATGCACATGTTTTTTCTTTCATCAAGGGAGATTGATAACTCCACTCCCTTGATGAAAATCGGAAAAGGTTTCAAAGGCTTTGACACATAGCTCGTGTCAAAGGTCTTAAAGCTACAGCTATATTGATGAAATACAAAACCTGTATTATGTGCATATTATTTCCGGATGTTATTATATATTATTGTTATTAAATATATTTCCATATATTATTATATAATATGTACTAACATATGCAGCAATATTTTCGAATGAAATCTCTTTCCTTAAGCTTGAAGTCGAGAAGAATCAAATCGAAGATTATGGCTTCGAATTTTCCCAAAATAGAAGATTGTGAAGATTCATGATCTGTTCTAGCCGTTGAAGAAAAGATCCTTCTTTGAAAGAGGCGCCGATTTTTTCAATATAAAGGAAATGAAGAAGGGAAGACAGAAATACAATCGTTGTTATGAGTCATATCTTTTGTTTCAAAGCATTTGAGAGTTACACAATGAGCTTATAGGATATATTTCGAGAGAGTGTTATACTCGAGAGTTTGGAACTCAGGAAGTGAACACTAGGCGATTGATTCACTAAGTGTAAGAGGATTGTACTAGATAGCTGTGAGAGGTGGGGCTCTTCTAGATTGGTCTAGGACTCCAAGGGAACGTGAGTTGACTAAATTGCAATTGTATAGGAGAGAGGTTTCTCGGTGAGCTATTAGGATCCTAAGTCTTGTGAATCAATAAAGCCGGTTGTGTCCTAGGGTTGTGGAAGAACCCTAGGGGGGGACGTAGACCAAGTTCGTGTCGAACCACGTTAATAGTTCGTTGTGTCCTTTACTTATTGCTTTACCTTATTTCCGCACTTGTTTGGAATTGTATAACTCTTTTGTGACTCATGTTTTCCAGGGGAAAGAATTAAGTCTAATCTCAAAGGGTTTTGCAAGCGTTTCAAAAGTCTTGTGATTATCAGCAAAAAGTTGGCATACTCTATTCAACCCCCTTTATAGAGTATCTTTATATTACTTTGTTTTACATTATTGAACCTTCAGAAGCTATATTATATAGGAATATTAATTAATGAAATTAGATCGAAAGCTATATTATATAGGAATATTAATTAATTAAATAAATGTATTAAATGTCCATTTTCATATAATTTTTTTTAAATATCCACCCTAATCCCACTTTTAAATAAATGAAAAAAAATTCATAATACCCTTTTTACCATTGTCTTTTTTTTTTCAATTTTCGTTCCCCCTTTGATCATTACAGTTGCTGCAATTGTAGGCTTGTAGCGGTTCCATCTGCATTCCCTATCTCCGTTTGCTCCTTTTCGACGACGATTGCATGCACACCTCTTCCTTACTGAAGTCCATTGGGAATCATGATCGAGGGTCGTGTGCACACATGCTCTCATTCGCTAGTAGCCTTGCACATAAGCCGAGCGGGGTTCCATCCTAAAACCAATTGGAAATAGGAGGAGTAACTCACTAGCATATATATATATATATATATATATATATATATATATATATATATATATATATATATATATATATATATATATATATACAAATGCTTCTTTGTTCATACTATCAATGTGGGAAACTTTTTAGTCTCTTCACATTTCATTCTCTAAGCATTCCTCTTTCTCTTATCGTTTATCCTTGAAATTCTTCCATAGTTCGGTTGCATTCATCTGCCACTTCGATTTCGTGTCGCTTTTCCTTCTTCTAATGGCATCGTCATCAGGCACTCTTTCATTGTTGTGGCAATTGAACGTGGATTTTGGTTAGGTTTTTCAATTTCTACTTCCATTTAGACTTCTCATTCCATTTCCTATATATTCATCTTTGCTTCTCTTCATTTCGTTGATTGTTTTGGTTTGTTTTTCTAATTTCATCCTTTTACGCAACAATTAGGGTTTGTATTTTTATTTTATTTTTCCTATGAGGTTTATTATTTTGTGCTATTATGCATTATTTGTTCCTTGAACTGATTTCGTTTCAAATTTTGCATTTGGGGACATTTTTTGTATCTCATTCGGATGCCTGGTTACAGTAGGTTACTTGTTTTGTGACGGTATGATATGTGTTGTTGTTCTTGTTCTTTGGTGATTCTTGTTTTTGTGTTTATAGTATTTTCTTTTATGTGATACATGTTGTTTTATTTCATTATACTTCATATGGAGATTTGTTGTGTCTCTTACTGTTTCACTGGAACAATCGACTATTTATGTGGTGACAGTATGATATATATTATTGTACGTTCTTTGGTGACACTCGTTTTTATGGTTACAATAGTTTCTTTCTTTTATGTTATTTTGTGACATTATATTCCATATGAAAATTTGTTATTTCTCTCGATCTCTGTTTCATTGTTACCATTGTGTGGTGACAGTATTTCATATGAAGTTCTTCTTGCTCTTTGGTGAGACTGGTTTTTTGTGGAGGCAGTATTTTCTTTGATGTATTCATTATATTTGGTGACATTATCTTTCATATGGTGACATTTCATGTTTACTTATTAATTAATTTCGTTCAATATTGTTATGTTATTCTCTATGAAAGATTTCACAAAGAGGAAGTGATATAGACGGCACGTACACATGTTAAGAGGTGGATAGTATTGGGAATTAGGTTTCCCTAAATGAGCAGCCTTATGTTTTGTCCTGGATGAAAATTATTAATGAGAAATGCAAAGATTCCATGGATGGAAATTTGTTCAAGGCCATATGGTATTGCATTAATAAGAAGTTTAAACTAAAATTTTATACGAGTGAGTTTTACAAGATATCTTTTAAGATACTTATAAGTGAGAATTAATTAATTTTTTTTTTTTTTTTTTAACGAAGGAGATATGAAAGAGGCATGAGGTGACTTATCAGTGGGGATTTATGTATTTATTATTTATTTATTATCTATAAAGCATATGGATTAAACTTTTGCCTTAACTAGAAAACAGAGAACCAGAACATATATCTATAAGTTTCCTATGTTTCTTGACAAGATGTATTTGATAAAGCGTATGAAATAAAGTTTTGCCTCAACAGAAAACAAAAAAAAAACACAACATAATGTGAAAACAACATAATGCTTCTTACTTGTTTCTTCTCGTCAAGAAATTCATGGTTGACCAACCACTCCCATTGCAAGGACTGCATTTTGAACTAGCCCGTTGGGCGTTTCGTCCTTCCCATGCAACTTTAAAAATTGATGGCTATCATACTTCCAGTCGCGATATCGTTCCTCCATTTCAATTTGTCATCTTTGGGGTCTACGTCGTAATACATCTACAAAAAAAACATTACAAAATTAAATAGGAAGCAACATAACTCCCAAGTATGAATATAAATGAAAATTACAATTTTTTTTATGAATATATAGGGCACATATTAATATAGAAAAAAATTAGATGAATCTAAAAGACTAACTTGAAAAAAATTACAAATAGGATACAATTAGATGAATCTGAAAGACTAACTTGAAAAAAATAAAAAAAGCGTAACATATTAATAAACATATTAATAAAGATAAAAATAGTAATAGGGATGCAGAAGAAGGTGAGTGCAATTACTTTACATCCAAGTAAGAATAGAGTACTGTCCCTTTTTGATGATCCTTAAGCAACTTGAATATGGGTGCAAGCATTGGGACGTGCGTCTTTATCACAGTCCCAATGTCACGCACAAAAGTTTGAGACAAGTCCGTTCCCATCGTCCCGTTGTATAAGTCAGACCATTGAAGCTCGAGCTTCTTCCTCAAAGTCCTCACCGTAATTTCCTCAATGGATTCGAAATTTTCATGAAAAATAAAGCGAAAATCTTCCCCTCCAGCGTCAATATACCTAAGCGACGGAAATATGTATAGGCTCGATGCCTGAGTGATTTTTACCATTTTACAACCAACTTTGTTTTAGGTCCCCTATCACTGCACCTCCTGTATTTTACAACAATTCAGAATTATCAAAGAAGCCTAACAGTGAAGGAAATCATTTTAAAGACAACTTAGAAATGTTACATTGGGGTCACGAACTAATAGTCGTCGAAGGACAACTTAAAAATCAATTTAAAGACACACTACTAGAAATTTGTTATTAATTAACATCGGGTAATAGCCGATATCTTTCAAAAAAAAATCTATGTCTATGTGGGGGATGTAAAATGTCAAAAGTTTTTCACATCGGCCAGAACCCGATGTCTTTGTATGTTATAACATCGTTTATATTTCTAAATCCGATGTCTTTGTTATCCTATAACATTGATTATAAAATATAACCGATGTTATAACGTACAAAGATATCGGCTATTACCCGATGTTAAAATGTTTTGACTTTTTACATCCCCCACATAGACATCGATTTTTTTTTTTGAAAGATACATCGGCTATTACCCGATGTGAAATGACATATTTGCGGTTTTTCCAACTATTCCTCATTATGCATCAACCAAATAGGAATGAGTTTGATTCAAATGAACCATCAACCATTAAATGGTCAAAAGGAGGATCAATTGTTAAAGCTATGCAAGATGGGTAAGTCAGTTACCGGTTCTGAGCAATTTGAAAATCTGGAGGTTGCTTAGTCTCAATGTTCAGACTGCTATCTCCCTTCTATTTAGTTCCTTGCCAAAATGGTAGTTTAGTGACAAAAACAAATATATTTTTCAATTTAGTTCCTTACACCTTCAATGTTCAGACTGCTATCTCCCTTTTAAAACTTATACCATTACTAAGGTTTTTCAGGGACATAGCAAACAAAACATTGAAATAGAGATTACATTACATATAATGAATATACATAAGCATCGAAAAAACTTATATAACTATCTTAAGGGAGATAGATCTCAATGGATTTGAAAGCCTCATTCATCCTGAAAACCTAATTTTCATGTAACCTCAATGGATTAATTCAGCCTTGATTCAAACATAAACTGGGAATTAGAGCATCAAATCAGACCACGAGAACCCTAGATCTGACTATTCGAGTAGCAATCGAGGTCTTGAGGACACAAAGTAGAGAAAGAGAGGAATGAAGGGCATGTACTTCAGTACTTACCAGAGAAGATGACCGACGACCGAGGGAGGAGGAGGGCAGAGCAGCGAGGAAGGCGATCATCACCGAGGGAGGCCATCACGCACAGTCGACAAAGACTGGTCATCCTCCTCTCCTTCGCATCGATGAACACTAGTTCTCCGGCTATCGGTGTCGTGAGGCTCCATGAGAGAGAACTTGAAGGAAAGGGCAACTGAAATGAGACGAGAGTGGCAGATAGAACTCTGAGGGATCAGGCAAGAGGGGAAGATCAAAGGAAGGAAAAGGGAGAGGCGAGGGTTTGGGTGAGATTCAGGGAGGACGAGAGAGAGAGGCGATGGATGGGATCTGAGAAGAAGGAAGTCGCCCAGTGGGAGGGGAGAAGGGTTTGGGATTTTTCTAAGCAAGTAATTTAATGAGCGGGTCTTCAAATATTTCGGATTTCAATTCCGCGCCTTTAAAGTCTTTTTTTACAAAAAAAATTACTAGTATTTGACATCGGTCAAAAAAACAAGTTGGTGTACATTTAATTTTTGACATCGCAAATTTTAAAAGCGATGTTAAAAAGTTATTTAACATTACGCGTTTTTCTGACTGATGTTAATCAGCCGATGTCAAATGACAGAATTCTAGTAGTGTGTACAGAAATCATTTTATACACAGTTGTACTCATAAGCATCAATGTTCTTATAGCACAAGCTAAGGTCCCTAATAAGTTTTTTCATCTTCAATACATCAACTGGATATTTATGCCCATGTGGAAGCATTTCCTCTACACATATCATTCATGCTTTTATTTGACCACTTGTTATTTGACTGAATCTACATTGCCTTCAAAGAAGCACCTAAAACAGTTTCTGCACTACCAGGAAACAACGGAGTTTGAGCATCCTATAATAACCTTTCATATTTCTTTAAATAATCATCAACGACATCACTTAATGTAGGCTCGTCACCAACATTGTGGTCTTCATTTCTGCACGCCTCATACCCGGCGTGATAATGGAAAGTATCATGTAGGATTTCCATAACGGGACCAAGTAGAAGAAGATGCCCCTTCACCCACGAAATGTTGTCTAATTAGTTCGGAGATTCTCAAATCAACTGGGGCTTCGTCGTGTTTACTCCAAACTATATAACTAGGCCACATTCCACTATGGGACAAATGTGTATAAGTTCCTATTCCGATATACTCTACAAGGACATGGGAAATAAGTTGCGTCATTGCTATTGTCAAGGACCCAATTCACTGATAAATAAATCCCACGAAGGTACCTTATGAGCACGCGGAAGTTGCATCCAACTTTTATCCATTGTTCTACAATTTAAATCAAAATCCCAATTTCAAATTCTTATGAAACAAAATCTCAATTTAACTCTCGATCCAAAACACAACAAATCTCAATCGAATAGTGATGAATAAACTTCAAATTAACTTTTGCAAGAATAAATTTTATTTTACCCACATATTCTGATTTCAATACATCACCACATTCCATTAAATATATCACAATAAATTTCTATTAAATTCAAACAAATAATATTTCATTACTATTACCCAATGTTATTCATTACGTTTCCCAAATATTCAATTTACATTTCTCAAGTCTAAATCACAAAGTTACATTTCAAATCTTCAACAAATTCTTCACCACTACAAATCTAACTAATATTCCAAATATATAAAACAAAAAGAAAAATCATTACTAACCTTGCTACGGACTCTTCCTCATTTTGGTTTTCTCCAATCACCACAATAATCACTACATTCTAAGAAGAACATCCAAAATCACCAAACTATCAAAAATTTCACAAATCCAACAAAATATAACATTATATGTATACAACAACATACCTTGCCCCAATCAAAATGAATTGAACTTCTTGAATCTCCACATCCCTTCTGCAAATTACCCAAAAAAAAATTGAAAAAGAAGATATAAAAATTGGAGAAACTCATGCGAAAGAGAGGAGACGAGGAAGAAGACAACTCGTGCTCGACAATGGTTAAGGTTACAAAAGTAACCTTATAACATTAATGGGGGGAATGAAATTTAAAACAATTCACACGAAAAACTTAATCTTTGTTCATCGCCTCAATCAGTGTCAGAAAGAACATAGTTCACTTCCACATTCAAGGGATGGACATATCTATTTCAGTCGTCCCAATGAACTCCAACGACAGAAATGATGTATCTCTGTAGCCCAAATATATTCTAGCGACGAGTTCCTTTGAATTCGTTGTCGGAGTTGAGGTTATGTGTCAGAATTGTATTCTGGTGACAACTTTCAACTACCACTACCTCTTTCGGTCTCTAAATTGACATGAGCGACGAACCAAGGCTCTCGCAGTCGCTCCAGAGCTCCGCTCCATTGAGTTGTATAGGATCATAATGAAGTGATAGCTTTGGTTAAGTTCATATCACCCGGATGTCGTTCTGGCGATGAACAAACTGTTGCCCGTGGCCCGCATGTAAATCTGGCGTAGTGTTAACTAACTGTATAATGAGTTGTGATTTTGTTAAGATATTCCTTACTAATGAGGAATAAGTGGTGTTAATTGGCAAATGAAAATGGAGTTAAGGTATGGTAATAAATAATTGACCTTTAATTAAGAATGTGACTATCAATGATCAACTTTGACTATGAGTAGATTTGATTAGTAAAACCTTATAGGAGATGTCTTGATAACTTCTGCGATTGCTTGTAATTGCTTATGAGTTATGACTTCGTTTATGTACTTTATTGACAATTAAACTTATAAGGGTTTTTAGAAACACTGAATTAATTGATTACTCAATGAATACAATCAACAACAATATATATAATTCTTGACAAATATGTTTGGTAAATAAGATATTTGTGACTTCTTTTGAGGTTTTGAGATTATATGGTTTCATATATAATTGGGTAAATATTTAAGAAAAACCGAGCTCCGTTTTCAGTAAGATATTTTAAGCAATTGTCATCATGAGATTTAAATTAAGCTTAAAATTTGATGATTTTGGAGATTGTTTGGTTTTAAATTTGTCTCTCATATTTGATGGATTTTGAGTATTTCTGTAAAACTGATTTTATAAACAAGAGTTGATTCCCGTTATGTTTTATCAAAGGATGAGGCTTTCAAAAAGATGGTTGTGATGATTGAAGTGCTTGAACTTCTTGTCTTGGATACTTGGGTAGCTATTACCATGCTTAGGACCTGCATTATTGATTGAACATATATATTCTCTATGTTAGTGGTGAAAACGGCCGTGTGCGCGTAAGGTGTTTTGTTAGGATCATGAGGACATTCGTGTTCCATATCGTTTTGGTACTCAATTGAGACAAGAAATGAAATTAGACGATGAATATGCAATTAAATGAAAAATCATGGTAATGAGATGAGAATTGAGCCCGTTGAGTACTACATTGGTCGGAGTCCAACGTATCATGCGTTGGGTGGTGTAGTGTGGGATAGTGGGATATATATGTCACTTGTCAATCTGTGTGGGCTGACCCATTTATTACTTTTCTTATATATTGATTATTGCGATGCTTGTGTGATTTAAATTTCTGCACTGCATTTGACTTATTATTAGGTATAGGATGAATACTTAGTATGCATCCTTTGTGCAACGTGGACCGACGATTGACCTCGTTGACAATTACCTTTTTTAGGTTATGGTGCTCTAGCTTATGTTCCTCACTTTGTGCTTGATTGACTTGTGTGTTTTTTTTTTGTTTTTTATTTTTACAGTGGGCAATAAGTAGAAGGGTTCAGCGGCTAGCGCAGAACTCCTCCATGATCATCCTAAAGGATGATGGAATATAATTCCTTGTTAGAAGGAATACTCAA
Source organism: Persicaria tinctoria (assembly GCA_037127255.1). NCBI lineage: Eukaryota > Viridiplantae > Streptophyta > Magnoliopsida > Caryophyllales > Polygonaceae > Persicaria > Persicaria tinctoria. Next base: position 20,611,821 of record JBANSL010000007.1, on the reverse strand, counting down.
ACTATTACTAGTGATACTATTTCTTGTATTGTAATCAGCTACTCTATTGACTTCTCTGTAGCAGTGCCTGAATTCTATCATTTCAAAGAGTTTTGATAGTTCCTTGATCTTCTCCATTTGGCGAATAATTTCCCAGTTAGTGCTTGCTTCCTCTCTGATTGCCTTGAATAAGACTTGATTGTCTCCTTCCATGATGACATTCGTAAGACCTTTTACAGCTGCCTGTTGAAGACCTAAGCAGAAAGCTTTGGCTTCAGTCTGTAGATCTGTACCTTTCCCAGTTTCCTGATAAAAAATATCAATAATATTGCAATTGGAGTCTCTAATGACTCCCCCCACCCGACAAGAGCCTGTGGAGCTGACAGAGCCATCTACATTAATCTTGTAGATAGCTCCTTCTGGTTTCCTCCATTTTGCGTTCCTACTTCTTCTGTTAGTTGTGTTGTTTTTGATGTTTTTTGTATCCTGATTTTCTTTGTCTTCAGTCTTCCAATTCTTTATGTTGTCCATAATTTGGTGTAAAAGGAAAGTGGAGTTGGGTAATTTTTTATTTTTAAAAATTAATTCATTCATAGCATTCCAGATTGCTTGCCAGGTAAACCCAAGGTTTTGAATAGTTAAGTTTTTATTTATGTCTAGAAGAATATCAAAAGTATTCAAATTTTGATTTCCTTGGGTTGTGCATTTGTAACCCGTATGTCTTTCAAACCGATTAATTCATTCTTTGGCGTATTTACAGTGAAGAAATAGATGGTTAGCGTCTTCATCTTGGTTTTTACAAATACAGCAAATGAGGGGTACTCTATTTATCTATTTGTTAAGACGCTGTTTGGTTGGGAGACCATCTACCATAATTTTCCAAATTAGATTTTTAATTCTTAGGGGGGTTGATAATTTCTAAAACCATTTAAGGTCTTCCCTATTTTGTAGATTTTGGGTTGGGAGTTTTTTAGTTGATTTGGTTGTAAAGGAAACATCCGAATTTAATTTCCAAATCAGTTTGTCAGGACTATCCCGATCCGGGATCGGGATTTGTAGAATTTTTTGAATAATGGAGTTTTTGCTCATGAAACGAGAGTGTTAGAAAACTTCACATTTTGCAATCTTGATTTCAGACTTGGTTTTGGTTAAATTGGCTATTAAGAGACATTTTGCATTTACTTCGATTTACACTCTCATTTATATTCTATTCTAAGATTATGGCAAGTTGAAATAGGATAGGTACCAGTTGCGAAACCACCTAATCCTTCATGGACTTCCTACATGATATTAAGGGTTTGGAATCCCTTTTTTTTTCAAAAAACAAAATTCCATATTTATGTTGTAAGACATATTGCAGGGTTATAATATAATGATAATAATTATACAACTGGTACTTGAAATGGATTGCCAAGATTAGAAAGAAGAGATAAGTCTTCCCCCTAAACATACACTAGTACATACATACCCTTTTACGGCGGTTAAAAAACGCCATAAAAGCGTAAACATGGCGTTTTTCAACGCCATGCCTCAACGCCGTCGAAACCGACGCCGTCTTTTAGTGAACCTTTTCATGGCGTTTTGGCAAACGCCATAGAAAACCAAACCATGGCGTTTTTTAAACGCCATAGATGTCTTTTAAAAATTAAAAAAAATTAAAAAATTGCACAATCCATAGCATTTTAAAAACGCCATGGATTTGTATTTATTTAAAAAAATATATAATCAAAATATAGCAATTACACTGCTCGATCGGTTACTAAAAGAACTACAATCATCTCTTCAAAGTTCAAACCCATGCATAAGGTTCTTTTACAAATAAAATAATTCTAACTTCATAATTATGTTTTGACCTCTATCTTCATCACAAAGTGTTGAAAGCAAGCGGTTCTGCCATGTTATTCTGGACAGGAGTTCCAGTCAAAAGCAAGCGGTTTCGACAATTGCAATTGAGCAGTGTCTTCCATCTTATACTGCAAAGATAGTATCGCACAAGATTAGGAATGATTACCAGATAAATGTAATGCAATTAACCAAAGTTACTAGGCCAGATACTTAGGCATGTAATTAACACTAAACAGCAAAGCGAAAAGTGAATTCAAACATGGTGGAACTCTTGCCCGTGCCTCATCTAGAACCATATATTGCCATTTCACAAGCTTTAAATACTTCTCATCAGTCACAAGAAGTTGGTAGCTGGTGATAAGTATATGAAATCCAGAATCCCTATAACATCAAAATCAAGAGAAAATATGGTTACTTTTAAGCCAGCAACAAGACATGATACCAGGATTGGGATAGATTAACACAACTCAATTTAAGGCTCTTTTAGGTGCCACAAACAATTCAAAAATAATAAAAGGTGGGTTTTGGCATATATGCAGCTCCCCCACATTCTCTAATATGTCATAGATGATGATATATATCAGTACTACACACTCCAAAACCTACTTATCAGCATAAATACAAACCTACTTATCAGCATAAATACAAACCTTAGATGGATGCTATGCTATGTCCAACCCTTAAATACAAGGCATTATACTAACCTGCACAAATACAAACCTACTTATCAGCATAACTACATGAGATGGAACAATGTATAGCATAAACATGCATTATACTAACCTGCACAAATACAAGGCAAATACAAGACCTGTATAACATGGATAAAGAGCAACGTAAAACTACACATCTCATCAATTTTGCAAGGAGATCCTCTTTGCCTTGTATTCGATCAAAGAAGTAAACCAAGAGACATATGCTTAGTTTGAGATGTATAGCAAGCATTACACAAAAATGCATAAAAGGTCAAAAACTAAGTATGTTAGGAAGCCGAAGACAAGGCAAAGAGAAGCGTAAAGACGCACATCTCATCAAAGAAAATGATACAGGGAGAGCATCTCCTTGCACAACTGAAAATGATTCTCACTCATATGTTCAAGGCTTGCATAATAGAACTAAAAAACACTTGAGTGATTATGGTGGTTATACAGCCTAAAATGGGCCACTCCAGAAAATCACAAGAAATGCAAAACTAAAGAAGAATTCATATTCTTGCTCAAGAATCCATTTCTTTTCCAAATTAAAACAAAATATGGTAAATCCAACACTGCAGATTCAACTAAAACAGCATCACAAAATTTAAAATCCATTATACCATCTTCTTAAGCACTAGCCTTTTTCAGTTTCGCAAGTTCCTGCCTAACCACTCCGGCTTTCTGCAAAGTGCAAATACACAAAGGAAAAATCACAACTTACTTTATTTTTAACCCTAATACAGTATTAAAATACGCTAGATGGAGATAAATGATTTTACAGGTTAAGTGCGATAGATCTAAACAGATATTAACAGAGAACAATCTAGAATCAAAGCAAACATAATAGCAGATATATTATCCAAGAGGTCAGAAGCAATGAAGACAAACCTTAATCTTAGCCAACATGACCTTGAAACGATCAAAGTCATTGAGTGATGCCCTCTTCTTGTGAACAATCAAATTCTTACCCCAAGAGCTTTTCTCCCATTTGTTCTTTACATCTGCGGTCACAAGTATACTGTGTGTCAAAACAAATAATACTAGTGTACAATTTCAGTAGTGCAGAGTTGAGATAATGGTAACATTATCCTTACCTACAGCCTCCATGGCCTCAATGAGGGTCTTCTTCTTTGGTACTCTGGGGATGTCAATCTTGATGTCTGTAAGTGTAAGCCTCTTGAAGTTCATCTGGCACCTTACCATGTCAGGAGCATCAACCAGAGCCTGTAACAAAACACAATTATTAACATAGAAGCAATGCAGAAAATACAGCAAAACAAAGAAGACAAAATGACTATCTTCCAACTTTTTCCATTACAAGGATCAAACATTGTTATCCTTGAAGTATGACATAGTCGACGCAAAGGTCTAGAGCTATAACTACCCCAAAAGTCAAATCTACAGATGGTACCGAGGACTGGACCAACTTCACAAGCTTGACAGATTTACAACTTAAGCCAAAAAATGCAAGAGAAACAACAGATCGCTGAAACGCGCTTAATTACATAATCTCAAACCAAAAGAACAGTATATTTTACATAAATTGCAAGGTAAAACCATTTCAAGCTGAATCCCAAGTATAAACAAACTTCAGATACACTAACACAGTGTGCGGCAAGGTCTATTCCATCTCAACAATGAACTTGCTAAATGAAATGATTCAAAAACTCATTGGCAACATGAACTTAAAAGAACTAAACTTCGCAATAGAGTAAAACCAACAAAAAAGGTAGCAAGTTTCAATAGACATTGCATTCGAAAAAATCGAAAATTACAGGCGTCAATACAAAAATATTCAAATCCAGAAGACTAAACACCACACAGCAAAACAGCACTCAGATACTGAAAAATGCCTCAGATTTTGCTCAGCATTTCAAATTCCCAATAGTACAGCTCCAATTTCAAAACTTTGCAAACCTAAATGACAGAAAGAGGGAGAAAACGAACCCTGTTCTGGTCAATAACGTCGACGATGACAACGAGTCTTCCATACTCCTTGCCGTAGTTGATGAGTGCAATACGCCCGATCTCCACAAACCTCTTGAACGGCTACACAACACAGAATACATACATCATAGAATCAGACTAACAGAGTAAGAGAAAGAGGAAATAGGGGAAATGGCTTTCTACCTTTGTGATTCACATCCACGAGTAGATTTGTTGCAACTCATGCAATCGAGAATTCAAACAATGGGGTGAGACAGAGATCTGTAGAGAGGAAACGAGGGAACGATCTGTAGAGAGGAAACGAAGAAAGAAAGATCAATTCCTAGTAAATGATCCGTACCCTAAATAGATTTCCAATTCCAAAAACCCTAATTTGAAAAAAATTGAAGAACCATCAATTGAAGAACCATCAAATTCCATCATTTCAATGTTATAACTAGCAAATCAGATAATTGTGATTTACCTTAGACCTTGCAAAACTTAACGATTGTAGTCGAAAATCCTTCTTCACTGTATTATCTTTCCACCTAGATCTGGCGAGGGTGGTACAAGAGAGAGAGAAAACGAGAGCGATTTCTATAGAGGATAGAGGAGGAGATGACACGAGGTTGGGGCGGTGCCGGCAAGAGCAACAACGATGGCGCAATGCTTCTCTGGTTCAATGGAAGGTTTAGGGGAAGGAACTGTGAGAGAGAGAGAGGGAGGATGATGATGAGAGCAGCGGTAGTAGAATTAGGTTAGACGCCGAATAGCTTATGTTCTTTTATTGCCGCTTAATAATTTGGCCCAAAATTTTGAACTGGAAAAAATTACCCCTAATTCTATGGCGTTTTAAAAACACTATGAATTTTACGGCATTTAAAAAACGCCATAAAATTTAGTTCACAATTTTAGTTTTTAATAGCATGGCGTTTTGCAAACGCCATAAATTTAACGACGTTTGCAAAACGCCATAAATAAAGTGCGTCTTACAAATTTATGACATTTTTCTATTTAAACGCCATAAAAGACATTTTTAATGGCATTTTATGAAAAACGCCATCTTTTAAATGTCATAAATGACCTCATACGTAGTAGTGATAACTCAGATGTATTATCTGGGCCGTTACATAATATCACGGATATAAAAGTTCTGTAAATTATAGTCATGCTTGTAATAAAATTGAAGTTTTATAGTAGTGTGATTTTAGTCGAATTCATTATAAATCATATACTCCGTAGATGACAATGCATTTGAGAGATGCATGAAATACAAAAACAATAATCGTATGGAAGTATTAAAAACTGAACAAGATACATTCATAGGAACATTGATCGATGTAAGGAAACATCAACGTAGGTAAGTATAAGTGGGTTTGTGAAAGAAGTGGCCCTGTAATTTGTTAGCAAGAAAAGCCTATCTAAAAACACAAAACAACAATTGTACGACGTACCCTTCCTTACGACCATCCCTAAGGCAAGCTATTATCTCGAACAATACTGGTGTGCTTGCCATGTGCTCCTCATTTCCCCACCCAAAATACTTGGATTCCAGGTGGGGAAACGAAGAATGCGTAGCAAGCACGCCATTGTTGTTGGAAGGAATGCCTTGCTTTCGGGCTAGCCGTGAGGAAGGATACGAAATTACTTTTTTGTGCTTGTAGGCTGGTCATGCTAACAAATTCAAGGGCTACTTCTTTCACCAACTCATTTAACTAATATATATATATATATATATATATATATAAAATTAATGCGTGCATGACCGATGTGTTTTGTGCCCGGCCCGATCACGTTCGATCGAGATCCTTAAACTCGATCAGTCGGAAAAGTTAGCCATATCATCACCTACCGACCCGCATTGCTGCTTGTTCATCGAGGAGTGGTAGGTGGGTCGATTGGACGTATTTTTGTATCTACAAATTAAATGGCGAAAGCAATGCCTATTATCAGGTCGATCTGGCTTGCGTATATATCCCCACCTTCCTTGTTCCATGCTACTTGCTAGCTTGCACGTACATCTGCGCGCATTATATATGGTACATTCAAAACTCAAATATGGAAACAATAGTATACTGATCGAAAATAAAGATGGGTTTCTAATTAATTAATATATATACCTTATCATATCCATTCGGATCCGAGTGCGTGCCGGCGTGCGCCCAATGCCGGTGTGCACCATGAACCATCAACAGCCAGTGGCAGCTGGCCGGTAGAGGGGCTGGCCCTACTCTGCCGGGTCTCCTGTACCTTGTAGTTGCTTGTGTATATATACACATACTGTTAGAATGTAATTTAAAGTTCCTAAGCTAGGTTCAAGTTAGCTTAAGTTAGTTGAAGTTAGTTATGTTTATGAAATGCAGTGGCTATGTACATTGCAGTTGAAGGTCAGTTTCTTTTGTGTTTTGTTGTTGCAGGAGGATGGTCAAGTATGAAATAAATATGAAATAAAGTTCAGACTGACTTCCCTGTCTCAGCAAATAAATACAAGACTTCCTCCCGTTGTAGTAAGAGAATAGTCAGGATCGAATCCACGAAGAAGCACGTCAGCAGTTCTCAGGTAGCAACAGATCTCACAGGCAGAATAGCAGAAAGACAGAAACAAAGGAACAAAGAAAGAAAGACAAAGCAAAGCAGAAAATAAAGCAAAGCAACAAATAAAAGCAAAGGCAGAAGCTACTCGATCTCGACCACAGTCAACTCGAGATCGACAAGAAATAGTAAACGACAGAAGCTGAAAATCGACAACAGAAAGCAGAAACTCAACTCGAAATAGACCAAAACCCTACTCGATATCGACTAAGGTGCTACTCGATATCGACGAGACTCTCCTCTGTATCGACAAGAAAGACAGAAACTTTAAAATGCAAATTTTCGAACCCAAACTCAGATTTCTGATGGAAATAAATCAATATAATAAAAGACTCCCAAGACCAGGGTATCCACACCACAACGATAACCATGCAAAGTAATACATAAAGGCACAAAAGATCATGCTTTCCATCAAATAACTTTCGTCATTAACAAATAGGCATATAGAGGCTTTCGCATAAACCCTAATTGTTACTAACCATTTTTCACATAATTAATCCAAGTTGCATTAAGATCACTTTTGCTTCAATAATACAAACAAGGATCACCTTCAACTCTCGCAAAAGAATCATGCTCATAGGGATAGAAGATGAATTGCACAGAAAGATCTGACCTTTATCACATCGCCTCACATGGCCACCGTCGGGCTCACCCCAGCCCCAGAAGTGGGTGGACTACTCACGCCTCATCGCAATAACAGACATTGATGTATAAAAAGAAACTTGCATTAAAACTAAATTCAAAGCCTTTACAATCCTGGCAATCAACTTTCGCAGAAAGCCAAAACCTTAAAAACCTTAGAACTCCTAAACTTCTCTACTGGAATTGAATTGTGTGTGAATTGGAATGAATAAAACTGAGCCCCTAGGGCCTTATTTATAGCCTTCTAATCCTTGCTAACCAAGGATAAAATCTCCTATCTATATCTAAAATTATATCTACTTTGCTAAAAGATAAATAAAATGCTTAAGGAAATAAATCAAATAAGGGAAAAGATAAATCTAATTTAGGTAAGTCTTCATGTGTTGATAGATCTTGTCTCCCATGAATAGACTTGATAGAATTTGGATAGAATCGACTCCTTCGGCCCCAAGGAATCCCAACTCGACTAGGACATCCCTCGACGACGCGTTTCTGGAGACTGGTCTACTCGACATCGACAAGGGCTCGTCGAACTCGACAAGGATTGTTCGTCGACTGGACTTCTCGTCTAGATCTGCTCGACGAGCTCGGATCTGGGTTCCTGGCGCTCGTCGACCTCGAGTAGCCCTAGTCGACCTCGAGTAGGATTGATCCGTCGACTAGGTCTTCTCGGGTAGGTGTGCTCGACAAGCCTGGATCTGGACTCTGGCTCGTCGATCTCGACAAGGGTTCGTCGATCTCGACAAGGGTTCGTCGAGATCGAGTAGGATTGTGCTCGGCTTCTCGTCCTCGGCTTCTCGATCAGTTCTCTCCTCGACTCCGGGTGTGGCGCTGGGCTTCGTCGATCTCGACCAGGTCTTGTCGAGATCGAGTAGACTTCCGGAGCTGGGTTGGTCTGGCTCTCGACACTGCTCCTAGTCGACAAGGCAGTGCTCGGACATGCTCGTCGAGATCGAGTAAGGTCTACTCGAGATCGAGTAACCTTGACTCTCAGATTGATTCGACTGGTTCCGCTGCTTTGCCCTTGGACTTCTGTAGCTGTTTTCCGAGCTTTTCTGACCTTCTGTAGAATTGCTGTAAAACGCCTCGAATTCTGCGATTTAAACAGAAACTGGTGTAGATTCCATAATTTGGCAAATAAACATAAACTACATAGGTTCTGTACTATCTTAGCCCAAATGAATGAAATGTATGCAGAAATCGATATAAAAGTTAATGTAAAACATGGCAGATTAGGCTCACAACATGTTTGCAGAACCACTATCTAGGAAGTTAAGTTAGCAAGTTAGTGGTGTAGTGGGTGAGTCTAAGCAGTTAACAAATTATGGGATATGTAAGACAATTTTCTAATGAATCAAGGAGTAAGGCAGTTGTTGAATTGTTATGTTCTTTTCTGTGCTCAACAGAAGAACATTTGGGCTCTCTTTCTCTCGGTTGTTTAGGTGATTGTAGTTGTGGTTTGTTGGTTAATTTCCCTTGTTTAGACAACATTTGGTATCAGAGCATAACACAATTCTGTGTTTCTGGGTTCGAATTTGGGATTGAGAGTGTGAGATTAAAACACAAAGGGAAACACTTGAGTGAAGTTCTGTTTGAATCAAAATGCAGAACAATAGTAATGGGAATTTGAGCGGTCCTCAGTTGCCCATTTTCAAGGGAATTAACTACCATTTTTGGAGCCTAAATATGACCACCTTGTTCAAGTCACAAGAGGTGTGGAATCTGGTTGATCAAGGGTTCGAAGATGCCAATCCTCCAGAGCCAGATCAGGTGTTGAGAGAGAAGAGAATGAAAGACTCCAAGGCACTGTATATGATACAGTCAACCTTAGATGATGAAGTATTTCCAAGGATAGCTGCTTCAACTACTGCTCATGAAGCTTGGGAGGTTCTAAAGCAGGAATATATGGGAGACAGACGTGTAATCACTATCAAACTGCAGTCACTAAGAAAAGAGTTTGAAACTCTAGTGATGCAAGAAAAGGAGACAGTTTAGGTGTATTTGTCTCGGGTATCAGGCATTGTAAACCATATGAGATCGTATGGTGAGAATATGGGCAGTGAAGTGATTGTAAGCAAGGTGTTGATGAGTCTAACCAAGAGGTTTGACCATGTGGCTGCAACTATAGAGGAGTCTAAAGATCTGTCTGTGTACAGATTCAAAGAGCTAGCAATTTCCTTGCAAGCTCTTGAGGATAGGTTGACAAGAACCAGTGATCAGAAAGAAGAAAAAGTGTTTCAAGTAAAGGATGAGACTTCAAAGGGAAAGCCTAAAGGTTCATCAAGTAGAGGAGGTTTCAAAGGTGGTTATAGAGGAAGAGGTGGCCAAAGAGGAAGCCATAGAGGCCGAGGAGGTAGAGGTCAAGGAAGGTCTCAGGGCAGTGGCTCAGGAAGAGGAAATAGCAGTGATCAAGGAAGAGATCAGTGGAGAGATTCATCAAAGAATCAAGGCAGTGAGTCAAGGTCTTACAAGAGCAACATAAAGTGTTACTATTGTAAGAAATTTGGTCACAAGGAGGCATTTTGTTGGGAGAAGCAATAGCATGAACAGAAGGGTGCAAATTATTCTGAAAATTGTGAGAAAGATGACAGGTTGTTCATGGCATTATCATCAGTTGAGGAAGATGTTAGTAGCCTGTGGTATTTGGACAGTGGATGTTCGAATCATATGTCCAATTCAAAGAAGATGTTCAAGGAACTGGATGAAGCCAAGAAAGGAAGAGTCAGACTTGGTGATAACAAGGTTCTTGAGGTGGAAAGTAGAGGCACTTTGGTTGTGAGAAGTGTGCAAGGATCAGAAAAACTTCTCTATGATGTGCAGTATGTGCCTAAGCTTGCTCATAATTTGCTGAGTGTTGGACAACTTTAGGGATCAGGCTACTCTCTCTTATTTGATGAACATACATGTGTGATCAGGTAAAAGAAGACAGGTCATGTGATTGCTGATGTATCAATGACCAAGAATATATTGTTTCCTCTGGATTTATCAACTAATGTTGGTAAAGTGATGACAGCTAAGGGTGATGAAAACACTATGTTGTGGCATCAAGGTATAGACATTTGAATGTCCAAAGCTTGAAGATGTTGAATTCTGGTGAAATGGTTGAAGGTGTGCCTAGGATTGGAGAGCTAGAGCTGTGTGAAGGATGCATCTATGGCAAGCAAATGAGAGGATCATTTACAAACAGATATGCATGGAGAGCTGGAGAATGCTTGGAATTGATTCATGCAGACTTGTGTGGACCAATCTATTAATATTACTAATTCTGCTAGCATTTTGCTGACGTGTCACGCTCACAATTAAAGTTGAATTTTTTATTCAAATGAGCTTTTCTTATTGGTCAATATCATTATGGAAACTTTAAAATATTTGTTTTCTATTTTAAATATGATTTGAATCCATTCCCATTTTTATTTATTTTCGGTTATATTGTCGTAAATATTGAGACATGTTTCCATTTTTTTTTTCCGATTGCAATATATCTATTAATCTATCTATAATCTATAATCTTCTATAACTTACTATTAAAACACAAACCTTTTAGATGACGTGTCGCCACGCCCTTAAACCTAGCATTTTCAACCAATCCGCTTCTTTCTTAGTTAAATTAATTTCTTATTATCTTTTAATAATCTTTTTTCGCTCTTAATTTTTGTATGTTTCCCGTCTCTTGCCTCCCCTTTCCGCATCTCTCTCTGCGTCTCCTTCCTTGCCTCCCCTTTCCGAGTCTGTCTCTGCGTCTCCTTCTTTGCATCCTCTTTCCTTACCCGATCGTCCTCAAGGTAACATCTTGCCTCCCCTTTCCGCGTCTCTCTCTACATCTCCTTCCTTGCCTCCCCTTTCCTTGCCTGATCGTCCTTAGGGTAACATTAATTTTTTTCCCAAATTTTCCCAAAATCTCCATTCCAGTCGTCTTCTGAGACATCTTCTTCGACGGTTGATAAGTCTAATTTTGTGATGAAGATGAGCATTTGTCAATTTGCGATCGAATCGCAGGATCCAAAGGTGCGATCCCCTGATATGCCTGGATTTGGGTTGCCTAAACTATCGGCATCGTCATCGTTTCTGTTGAGAAACTCGGCGCGTCCATTTGTAAGGTGATTTTCTTTCCTTTTCTTCCGATTTTCTTTGCTCTCTTCATTTTGTGATTAGCGTTTGACATTTTTTAATTTTGATTGTCTAGATTTCTCTGTTGATGGTGAAGAGAATGAATGATAAGGGTCCGAATTTACCGGGTCCGAATTACCACTCCTATGTGGCAAACAAGCGATCTAAAATTGTCGCATACCGCTGCCAGGGGCTTCAACCTCGACACCACCATGTTAGGGAAAGAGGTTTCGGGAGGGTTCATGTCAGGTAATCGCAGACTCTTTAACCCTTTGAGATTTTGTCGATTTGTTTCTTCTTCTTTTGAACTCGATCGTCAAATTACTTTAGTATTCTGCAATCTCAGATGAGTTGTTTCGTTTATTTAACATCTTTTGATTTTGTTTGAATATGTTGATTAACTGGTTCTGTGACTTCAATTCTTTTGCTGATTAACTTGCTTTATTTGGTTCATTTCATTATTTGGTTTCAATAAATTGCTTGACCAAATGCTTAAAACCGAGGGTAACCATTAGTTCTCTTTAAATTGGAATGATTGGTTTCTGGAAAATCTAGACAATCAAACATTTGATCTGTTATTTATTTTATAAAATATAGCACATATTCATTGCTTTTTTTTTACATTTGTTAGTTAATGGCAACTCATTACTATGTCTAAGTTGAAGCTCTAGTGATCACTTTAGGAAAGTGGATTTTGAAATTTCAATTAGTTGCTGATCATTGATGAGTGTATAATCTCTTTCTTTTTTTATGATAATTATTATCATTATCATATGTTTTTGTAATTCAATTGTCGCCTAAAATAACTTCATTGATTTGATTGATTTGATAATCACCTAAATATATAAATATGCTTTGGGTGTATAATATCTTTCCTTCATTCTTATGAATTTCGAATCCATTTCCATTTATGTAATATTTTTATTTGATTTTATCTACAATATCTACAATATTTTTTGATCCGTATCTTTTTGCCTTTTAATTTTGCCAACTATCTTATAAATACTAAACTTTGTACTGATTATTTTCATTCATCCCAGCCGTTTGTCTATTCTCCTTATTTGCCTGGTAGAAATGACAAAAGTCGTTGCCTTGCCTGAGCAGTTTGTATGCGTTGATGAAATCACTGAAGTAGCTACGATCAAGGTGCTCATTATGAGACTATTTTCCAAGCCTCCATTTCAAGGATCCAAAGCCAAGCCTCCACTAGAGTTGGTTTTGATAGACGAGAAGGTATAACATTTTCTATTCAGTTTTTTGCATTGTTTGCTTTGCCTTTTAACTCTAGCTTATTATTGACATCAATCGTCGTTTTCTTTTATTCAGGGTACTAGAATAGAGGCAATTGTCAAGCCCAGATTTCTTTGGAGGCATTCAAGTCATTTGAAAGAGTTTGGCACTATTATTATGTCGAGCTTTACTCTCATTGATAACACCTCACAGTTCAAGTTCAGCCAGCACCCCAGGAAAATAGAGGTCAATGAGAAGACAATGATCAGATCATGTGATGGGTTGTCCATACCAAAACATGGTTTGCAATTTGAAGATTTCTCCGATATAAAAAAAGGAAAGATGTCAGATGACATTTTGTTTGGTAATTCTTCTTTACATTTTATATTTATATATTTATTCACCCATAAAATTGTCCCAATCTCATCTGATTTCGTTTTTTATATTTTTCTATTATCCTTGATTTTCTAGATGTTATTGGTCAAATTGTGGAGTATACTGATATTATCACCTCCAACAATGGAGACAAGTCTACCAAGAATCGGATGATTATTCACTTGGAGGATCACGGGTGCATTATTACAACCTGTCTTTCTCTTGCGTTTTCTCCCATTTCATGTTGTTTCCCATTCTGTTCTGGTTAATTTAAACAAAATCATCGTCATGTAGCAAGACTATCTTAAAATGCACTTTGTGGGAAGACTACGCTGTCGAAATGTCTACATTCGTGAACTCTGTCAAGGGAGGGTGCGTGGTTGTTATCATACAATTTGCAAAGACAACTTTGTGGGATGGTATCAACTTTTGATCATTTATGTACCTCACACATGTCCATTTATATACATATCTTCATCTCCTGGTGTTTATATTTAAGTTTATGCTAACTTATTCTCAGGAGAGTTGCAAATATCGAATACCAAATGGGGTTCCCGCCTGATTGTAGATGAGCAACATCCTGATATCATAGAGTTCAAGAACATGTATTGAGATCTTTATGACTATCTGTTTATTGTAAAACATTTATTTGCCATTACATTTGTATCTATTGTTTTTTTTATGATTGATGGCGATTTTCATATTTGATCAGTGCATCCAGTTCTGGCGGGCTCGATTCCCGTACAATCAGCCATGTCACCAGCCATAGTTTTACATCAAATTCCCAAAAGTTTCTCACCTCCAATGAAATCTCAAATCTCAGTCAGCTTGGCTCAAAGTCTAAGGTAAGTCTTAGGTATTTTGTGATAATATTTATTTGGGTCTTATCATGTTCACTTAAGGTATATACTTCTTGATTATATGTAACAAACATCTGAGGTATTAATCATAATACAGGGTGCAATTTGTGTTGTATTGGCAACAATTGTCGAATTTGAGAAAAAGGACAAGTGGTTCTACGACGCTTGCTTAAAATGTAAAAAGGCAGCTGACTCTTATGGTTCCAAGTTCCACTGTTTGCTTTGTGACAAAGCAGTACCGTATCCTGGCCAACGGTACCTTTCTCTCTTTTGCATTTTGTCTCACCTTTGATTCACATGTATGATATTTATGAGTTCAGCCACAAATTTCACCTTTTGATGACCAGGATATACCTTCTTTAATTTTAGGTATTTACTTCAGCTAAAGGTTAAAGATGACACTGGAACAGCTTCTCTAATGATGTTTGATCAAGATGTTCAAGATATTGTCCACGCTTCTGTATCTGTTCTTCGTGAAAAGCAAGCTAAGGTGACCCTCCACGATCATCTTTATATGCGATTGCATGTGTTTCTTTCATCTGATTTTCCACACATCTGTTCATATGTACCCTTCACAGGATGGTGACATGGATGCTTTTCCTGCTGAGTTAAATATTTTACTAGACAAGACATTATTGTTCCGCATAGAGGTGAAGGCTTCGACACACTCTGTCAAGAACACGACGGCTGATGATGAGTTGATAGCGCAGTTTAAATCATTGTCAATCTCCCTCCAGGTAATCGCCATCCCTATCATCGTTTAGTAGCAAGGCTGATGATGAGTTGAGATTACTATTTGATGATGTAGGATACTCATTCTGATGTTGCCTCTTCTGATAAGTTGTTGATCGGCCTTGCTACTCCCCACAAACGGCAATACATTGAGCTCGATAGTGGAGAGGAGGAGGACTTTCAGACCTCCACCTCCAAGCAAAAGGTTCAAATCAAGATTGACAAGGATGATGTCGATAGTGGAGATGAGAAGGACTTTCAGATGTCCACCACCAAGCAAAAGGTTCAAATCAAGATTGAGAAGGTGGATGAGTGATTCTAAAGTCATTTGATACTATTTGCCCTGCTACAAGTATTCTATATATTAAATAAAGTTGTATGGGCGCTATGCTACATTGGATCTGTTGACATTTTTGGTTTTAAGTTCTAATAATATTTATATGATAATATTATATATATGTTTATCAGTGGCTTTTTATATGTATTTATACTATATGTTTGTCTTGTGTGAATATCCCAATTACAACAGTCCCACACCTACTGCCTACCAGTCCCACACATCCAATTTCATCGTTTTATACAATGAAATTGGAGGTGAATATAAGTAAAAAGTTCCCTTTTTATACCAAACAACCCTCATTCAGATAATCACAACAGTCCCCCATTCTTATCTTCCCCACCTACTGCCTACCAGTCCCACCCCTCCAATTTCATCAGTTCTTCCGACGTTGGCAGCTCTCGCGCCCAGATCCCAGACAACCAGGAAGGAACGACTTTCTCATATTCAATGGCTTTACATATATCACATCTACACCCAGTCTCCTCCTACCTCCAACTCGACCTTTACCCTATCTTGCTCGTATTTCATTGGATTAATGGTCTTTGGAAATTCAGTCCTACGGAAAGCATCCAATATCATATGGCAATTCAGAATTGTGGCCTGATGATAACTATAAGGTTTGTCTTGGTTATCAATTACCCTAGTGATTTTGGCTAATTTATATTTTAGAGATGATGATATTAATATTCATGTTGGAACAAAATTCAATTAAACCTCTTTCACCTGAGTTGGTTTTTAGGTACTTTGGGTAATTTAGAGTTTATAAAAACAATTTATGATTTTTACTATTCTTTATTGATTGATAATTTCATGAAAATTGCTTGATTGAAGCGTGTATCTCTGTTTTGATTTGGTTCCTAATTTAGTTGGACAATATTCCTAATTTAGTTGGACAATTTATGATTTTTAATATTCTGTCCTGATTTCACCAAACCTTTCCTGCATTTTTTCATCACTGTTCATCTTTGCACTTCCCTGGTTACCATGCCCCCATTTTTGCACCAAAATTTTAATGTTTAGGGATTGCTACTGGACATTCAGTGATCATGGATGATGCACATTGTTTTCGAGAGGAGCTACCTACATTGCGAACTCCAAGACCTCAAAAAATGCGGCAATTAAGAGGTAAGCCGCCCCACAACTATTTCGGTTATATCTATTCACATTGATTTATATGGTTATTCTGAGCCATCAACCATTTCTTTCTTTATCAGAGAATGGTATATCAACTCCTTCACATGCTCTTGAGGATCAAAGGACCCCATCGATTGACATTTCGAATGGTTTGACTTTAATTTCTTTTCAAATATATCCATCAATAACTGTATGTTTGATTGATTAACTTTATGTTGGTTTTACATATCTAAATTTTCAAACTAATACTATTATGCCATTTTTGAGCATATTATGCAGCTTGTGGTAAATCGATTACCCCATCTATTGCTAACAAGCATAGGACCCCACTGTTTGACATTTCTAATGGTATTTATGCATTTTACTTTCATCTACGTAATAATGTAATATAAAGTATATATAATTCCTATCGAGCTCGAGAGTTTTATTGTCCTAAATCTATTTTTTTACACAGTTCAACATAACATTTGTACACCAAACTCCATTCGTATGGGGATGCCTTTCAGAGATGGTACATCGTCACTTTTTTTTCCCTTTATCTGCATCCACCATGTTGGTTTTTAGTTTTTATATTAAATGAAGTTGTAATATAACTATCTATATATGTTAACCATCTATCTCATTATGCCATTCGGTTAGGTGGTTATAGTTCACCCATTATGCCTTATGGAAATCGTCATATGACTCCTACACAATGTCTTTCTACTGGTAACACTTCCAAATTTTTTATTTTGTGATAATTAATTTATTGGTTCTGTTTTTATATCATGAATATCATACTTTTTTGGACTTTATCCAGTTACATTGTCTTTTGTATATCATTCAGATCACTCTCCGATCCTTGATTCATTGGCACAAGACAGTGGACAAAATAGCCAAGTTAATAATAGAATACGTCGAAAGCTTTTATTGGCTCAAAAACGACAAACTAGGCATCAAGATTCAGGTTATCAAACTTAAAACCACATGTTTTATTTCTCCAGCTTTTTTTTTTCTGAATATTAAATGAATGCATCTCTTCCCTGTATACCAACTATCTCTTAAACAGCACATGACAAACTTGTTAGCCCAACTTATGCTAAACGTCAAAGGACTATTTCTCCGGCTCTTTCTAAAGGTTATTGTCAAATATTGGTTGTCTAATTCCATATATTCCTTTTATTTCCTTTCTACAATTTTATATATTGATAAAGTAAAATTTATTGTCACGTTCTTTTCATTTCAATTCACAGCCCACCGCACAGTAGCTACGAAATATTCTGGGAGAATACACAATACACCTTTGGCCGATGTTTCGAACGGTAAATTATTCAATGACTATTCTTTTTCCCTTACTGCAACATATTTTAATTTACGCATCTATTTAATAATTAGTATCTGTTATATATCAATGCAAATGGTAGGAGGAGTGGGTGACAGACTTGAGAATTTGAAGCTTAATACACTTCATAATTACAATAACACACCTCAAAATTTTTTTGCATCTGCAACTTATCAAGTGAATCCTAAAAAATGGTAGATATCACATAAAACTATAAATATATTTAGATATTCATTAATCTTTCTATATTCATCAATATGTTGCTATCTAACTTATCACTTATCTTCCATCATGACTTTCGTATCCTTCTGACATTAGCAATATGAAATTCAATCTCAATTTTTAGCATTTGTGATTCATTTTTCAGTTTTTATCAATCAGAATTACAATTAGGAGTACACATCTGAAAATTCAGCATATGTAATTCATTTGTGACCAATATCTAAATTCAGCAGTTGATATACTACGTTATAAAATCTGAAAATTCAGTTTTGAAAATCTGTAAATTAGGAGTCAAAATCTGTAAATTTGATGGATTGTTCAAACAACTTCTTTTTTTACAGTCTCTTTTGATTTACCTATTGCACGTGATACACCACCTCCTATCACACCTGGGACTGATCAATCTTCTGGTGATATTTCTGCTGGTAATACTTCTAAAATTGTTGACGTTTTTTCACTTATGTTGGTGATGTCTGTTTCCTACTTCTGATGGTAATACCTTACATTACTGACTTTATGTTGTAATTGTTATTACAAAATTTATCTAGGTTATCATGACATTGGTCTTCCCACTTGGACATGTGGTTCATGTGGTGCGCTGATGTGGTATGAAGAAAGAGGTGTCAAGTCTAAAAATGAGTCCAAGCCAACCTTCAGTCTGTGTTGTTCAAAGGGAAAAGTTGAGTTGCCTTTGGTTAAACAACCACCTACTCTACTGAGAGACCTTTTTTCTGGTGTTGATCCAAGGAGTCGCAATTTTTTTGCAAATATCAGAAGTTACAACAACATGTTTGCTTTCACCTCCATGGGTGGAAAGCTTGCACTTCCCAAGGGAAAAGGGCCATACGTCTTTCGTATACAAGGCCAAAACATACACAGAATAGGTAGTCTTATGCCCACTGATGGAAGTTCACCCAAATTCTCCCAATTATATATCTATGATACGGCTAATGAGGAATCAAATCGCATTCAGACTCAAAGGTTTGCACCTTTTAAGTTTTGTGATGTTTGTTTTGTTTTTATTGTATTCCCATTCAGTACCCTTCACATTGATCAATTCCAATCTTGCAGGACAGGCACCGCTGATGATTTTGATGAATCTCTTGTGCAAGATTTAAAGCATATGCTTGATGAGCATAACCCACTGGCCCAATCTTTTAGAATGGCTAGAGATCGATTTGGGGATGATATGTCTAAGAGTGTTAAACTTAGGCTATTAGGAAGGAGGGGGCGTGATGGACGACGATACAATCTTCCAACTACGTCTGAAGTAGCTGCTATAATTGTTGATGACATCGGTTCTTCGAATGACGGGCGAGATATTGTTATTGAGACACGGACCGGTGAGTTGCAGCGTATCAATGAGTTGCATCCTTCATATCTTGCTCTTCAGTATCCTTTGTTGTTTCCATATGCTGAAGACGGTTACACCATCGAGATTGAACATCGAGATACTGATGCCAACAGAACGAGGACCAGGCTGACATTGCGGGAGTTTTTTGCTTACCGATTTCAGCATAGGCCAACTGAATGTGCACTTTTTTTATTAGCCAGGCAGTTGTTCCAGCAATTAGTGGTTGATGGTTATACTATAATTGAAGCTTCAAGGCTTTCATACTGTCGGTTCAATCAACGAACCTTAAGATCTGACACTTATATGAATCTGTCCGACGCTGCTTCTAAAGGAAACACAGAGCCCGCTTCTGCTGGTAAGCGTATTCTATTGCCATCATCTTTTACTGGGGGACCCAGATATATGGTGCAGGCATATCAAGATGCCATGACATTGTGCAAGTATTATGGCCACCCGGATTTGTTTATTACATTCACTTGCAACTCCAAGTGGCCAGAAATTAACCGTTTAGCTGAAATCCTAAATGTTCGGACAAACGACATTTTTGATTTCTCTTGCAGATTATTTAGTATCAAACTTCATGAACTCATCCAAGATTTAAGGTGCAATCAGATCTTTGGAGAATGTCAAGCCCGTAAGTACTCATCTACTCTTCTTTCAATAATGTTCATTAGTTACTTTCTTCTGTCTATTTACTGCATGTACTTTCTTATCTCCCATTCTTAATTTGCATGCAATATAGCTCTTATATAACTTTTTTAAAATTCCATTTGAAGATAACCGTGTGCTCCTACTTACAAATTTTCTACCCCAAAATGTTGTCAAGTACATTAAGAACATATAAAAAAACACATAAATTATATTGATTCATGTATTTACTCACTTTTAGACTAATGGGTATCATTCCCTCAGTTTGGGAAGATCGTTAGACAACACTCATTGTAAGGCATTGTTAGTGTTGTTAGCTCATTATACTTAAGATTTATATTCATCTCGTGTATGAAATATATTGGCCTATTCTACTTCCAAAAAGTCAAAATACAATATTTGGGGGACTTACTATCGATTTAAAATAAAGACCATCTTCTGCTAAAATTTAAATGTTGCTCTGCATAAGCAATTTAATAGTCTTTTCTTTTTCCAGTTGTCTATACTATAGAGTTTCAAAAACGTGGTCTACCCCATGCTCACATTGTTCTGTTTCTCAAACGAGCTGACAAGTTATCAACCGCTGAGGACATTGATAGAGTTATTTCAGCTGAAATTCCAGATCCCCGCACAGATCCTGATTTGTATTCGGCAGTTAAGGACTTGATGATGCACGGTCCTTGTGGAAAGTCAAATCCCAATTTTGTCTGCATGAAAGATGGAGCTTGCACAAAATATTTTCCTAAGGGTTATGTGGAGAACACAACATTTGATGATGACGGCTATGCTTTATATAGAAGGTCCAATAATGGTCGTACTGTGAAAAAGGGGAAATTTGAGCTGGATAGCAGATTCGTTGTTCCTTACAATCCAAAACTCCTACTCAAGTATCGGGCACACATCAATGTTGAATGGTGCAATCAATCTCGATCAATAAAATATTTGTTCAAATACATAAGCAAAGGAAATGATCGAATCATGGCAACCATCTCAAATGATGATCAGGATGGAAAGGATGTTGATGAAATCCAAAGGTTCTATGATGCAAGGTAACCCTCCCCTTCATATATTTATCTTTTTTTGTCAACTCGGATGTTATCCTTCGTGACTCTATCTCATTATATCTTTTTACATCCTGCATTTCTCAGGCTAACACGTTGTTAAAATTCATTTTCTAATCACTCGTGTAATCACTTTTAGGTATCTCTCTCCAATCGAGGCACTTTGGCGAATATATGAATTTCCTATCCATTACAGAGTTCCGTCTGTTGAAAGGTTAAGTTTCCATTTGCCCAATCAACAAAATGTTGTCTTCCATGATGCTGACCCCATTCGTGATGTCGTTAAGAAATCTGGCAATCAGAAAACTATGTTCTTGGCTTGGATGGAATGCAATTCGAAGTATGAAGAGGCTAAAGGCCTTACTTATGCTGAGTTCCCTACTTTGTTTGTTTGGAAACAAAAACAAAGGGAATGGGCTCCGAGACAACGTGGTTTTTCCCTTGGAAGGATGTTTCATGTATCTCCTGCCACTAAAGAACTGTACTTTCTACGAATCTTATTAAATCTGGTCAAGGGTGCTACCTCTTATGAAGATATTCGCACAGTTGACGGGGTTGTATATGATTCCTTCAGAGAAGCGTGTTATGCAAGGGGCTTGCTAGATGATGAGAAGGAGTACATCGATGCTATAGTTGAATCTAGCTTTTCGGGCCATCCTTCTTATCTAAGGAGGTTGTTTGCTATGTTATTACTCACCGGTACATTGTCTAGACCAGAATATGTCTGGGAGAATACATGGCATCTTCTTTCCGATGATATTCTTCACCATCAAAGAAAAGTACTTAGAATGAAAGGTAAGTATATGCATATTATATTTCTTCGCTGAAAAAAATGAATTTCTTCATTATTGTGAATTCGTAAGAAAATATGAATGATTTATGACATATATATGATAAACTACCTCAAGAATTATTAGATAAAATTGTTAGTGTGGTTTGCATGACAAATTACGTTAGTTATAACTTGCTAAATTGTAAAACCGAAATAAATTGTGAAATGCTTATCTCCATGAAAATTTTTAAACGAAATTCTTCATTCGTTGGGAAACTGTAAAACCGAATTAAAAGGTTTCTTAGTTAGACCTATGATGGTTCAAGTTTTCGCAACCAAATGGGAGTAGAGTTTGCTGAGTTCAGTATGTATGTGTTAGTAAACATTTCATACTGTATTTTTTATGGGAAAAAAATGTCATTGAATAATCAGAACTGCCCACTGCCTTTTTTTCGTCTTCTTTTAGTCAATGCTCAGTGATTGCAAATATATTATTCTCTGTTGTCATGTAATCTTGCCTATTAGGAATGATTTATTTTTTATGTCCACATTAATTCTATTTCTATTAGTTTAGTTCTTTAGAGTATGCAAATTTACGATATAAGTAGATCATCCAAGTCTATATACAAGACCTCCTGCAATTTATTTCGATTAATATGTATATGTTATCTTGCCGTCCTCCACCGGTTGAAACCGGTTTAATTGAACAACATGTAGTTTAATTATAACCTGTGTAAGGCTTTTCTTTTTGAATTTCTTGATTTCATTATTCATGATTATTTTTAATATTGGCTTTCATTTTTTGTGGAAAAGTTAACAGACTTGCTTAAGACATCATAATATTGTTAGTAATATTCTTTTTTTTTTTGCAAAATAAAACAAGTTAAAGACATGTTGTGTTTTTGTATTTAGACTTGCAGTTAACGGAAGGACAGTTGAGAAACTATGCTCTTGCAGAAATTGAGAAATCCTTGCAGCGAAATGGCAGCTCTCTTAGAAATTACCCTCCAATGCCTCTGCCAGATGATATTCTCATCACTGAATGTTCTAATAAGCTTATTCAAGATGAACTGAATTACGATAAAGCTAAGCTAGCTCAGGAGCATCACACACTGATCGCCATGTTTACCGATGAGCAATCTTCTGTTTATGAGGAAATCATGCATGCTGTTTCTCGAAATGTAGGAGGTCTTTTCTTCCTTTATGGATATGGTGGAACAGGTAAAACTTTCATTTGGCGAGCCCTTTCAGCAGCGCTGCGTTCAAGAGGTGATATTGTCCTAACAGTTGCTTCAAGTGGGATTGCTTCTCTTCTTATCCCAGGCGGCAGGACAGCACATTCTAGATTTGGGATTCCTATAGACATTGATGCTCATTCAACTTGCCACATCAAAGCAGGTACTCCTTTGGCTGATCTTATGTGCAAGGCACAACTTATTATTTGGGATGAAGCACCTTTGATGCACAAGTTCTGTTTCGAGGCATTGGATCGCAGTTTACGAGACATCCTCAAATTCTCAAATCCTCATAGCTCAAATCAACCATTCGGGGGGAAAGTTGTTGTGCTTGGTGGTGACTTTAGGCAGATCTTGCCTGTTATTCCTCGAGGGACTAGACATGACATTGTCTCTGCAGCAATAAATTCATCTTATTTGTGGAAGTCTTGCAAGGTGCTTACCCTTACTAGGAATATGAGGTTATCGAGTGGTTCTACAGATTCTAATTTGCAGGACCTAAGGCAGTTCTCAGACTGGATTCTTGCAATTGGGAATGGGACATTGGGAGGTGTACATGATGGTGAATCTATCATAAACATACCTTCTGATCTTCTACTTACCTACACAGGTGATCCTGTTGTAGCCATTGTTGAATCAACTTACCCTTCAATATTGCA
Source organism: Persicaria tinctoria (assembly GCA_037127255.1). Taxonomy (NCBI): domain Eukaryota; kingdom Viridiplantae; phylum Streptophyta; class Magnoliopsida; order Caryophyllales; family Polygonaceae; genus Persicaria; species Persicaria tinctoria. Next base: position 20,588,092 of record JBANSL010000007.1, on the reverse strand, counting down.
ACAGTTATCTAATGCAAGGTATTTCGAAGAAAGAGCCATCCTATCTCCAACAAATGAATTGGTGGATGAAGTGAATGAATATTTACTTGCTAAGATGCCGGGTGATGATAAGGTGTATTTGAGTTCTGATAGTATTTTGAAGACAGATGGGCATATAAGTGCTGAACAACCATTATATTCAACCGATTTTCTCAATGGCATCAAAGCTTCTGGCATCCCGAATCATGTGTTGAGACTGAAACTTGGTGTTCCCATTATGTTGCTGCGTAACATTGACCAGTCTGCTGGCTTGTGCAATGGAACCAGGCTGATAACAACTCGACTAGGGGACCACGTCATTGAGGCAAAGGTTATGTCTGGCCGAAATGTTGGCAACCAAGTTTTCATCCCTAGGATGCTCATGTGCCCTTCAAATACCGCTTCTTTACCATTCATGTTTCAAAGGCGACAGTTCCCCGTGTCTGTCTGTTTTGCCATGACGATTAACAAAAGTCAAGGGCAAACACTTTCCCGTGTTGGTTTGTACCTAAAGAGACCGGTTTTTACTCATGGCCAACTGTATGTTGCCATATCCAGAGTTACAACCAAAGCTGGGTTGAAAATTCTGTCATGTGATAAAGAAGGTCAGCCATTGAACACCACAACTAATGTGGTGTACAAAGAAGTCTTCGAAACATTGACATAATCAGGTATGTTGAATTATATTGTAGTTTTCACAATTTTTTTAACCAAGTATTTTACATGTTTCCCTTGGGACTATCCATCATATACCGTGTACGCTTTGATTTAGCATTCGTGGAGTTGAGTTTTGTATCATTTGTTTGATATTTTTCGCTTTGATTTAGCATTCGTGGAGTTGAGCTTTGTATCATTTGTTTTATATTTTTTAATTGATGTGTAGGTATTCTGCTGGTATTTGTTCATATATGGCGGTCCTAATGATATCTCTTGGTTAATTCAACTAGTGAGTCGACTTATGAACATTCATATTGTTGGAAATATTCTAATTTATTATTATAAAAAAAACATAAGTCAAAGAACAATTACACAGGTTGTAATTCTAATTGTTATAATTTCTTGCAACTTTCAGGGTTCTCAATAATCGGAGATGGTGTCACTATGAAGATAGAAATCATTTGAGATTGGAATTCAAGTTTTATACTCGCTATCAAGACAACATTTCTACTTGTGTATTATTTACATACTATGTATTATACAAGTGACTTTATTATTTTCTAACCGGTAATATGTGTATTTTTTCGACAAATTTTTGGTATTATTTAATATTCACAACTTTATTATTAAAATTGCGCGCCATTGGCGCGGGTATAGGACTAGTATTACTAATTCTGCTAGCATTTTGCTGACGTGTCACGCTCACAATTAAAGTTGAATTTTTTATTCAAATGAGCATTTCTTATTGGTCAATATCATTATGGAAACTTTAAAATATTTGTTTCCTATTTTAAATATGATTTGAATTCATTCCCATTTTTATTTATTTTCGGTTATATTGTCGTAAATATTGAGACATGTTTCCATTTTTTTTTTCGATTGCAATATATCTATCTATTAATATTACTAATTCTGCTAGCATTTTGCTGACGTGTCACGCTCAAAATTAAAGTTGAATTTTTTATTCAAATGAGCTTTTCTTATTGGTCAATATCATTATGGAAACTTTAAAATATTTGTTTCCTATTTTAAATATGATTTGAATCCATTCCCTTTTTTATTTATTTTCGGTTATATTGTCGTAAATATTGAGACATGTTTCCATTTTTTTCCGATTGCAATATATCTATCTATCTGTCTATCTATTAATATTACTAATTCTGCTAGCATTTTGCTGACGTGTCACGCTCACAATTAAAGTTGAATTTTTTATTCAAATGAGCTTTTATTATTGGTCAATATCATTATGGAAACTTTAAAATATTTGTTTTCTATTTAAATATGATTTGAATCCATTCCCATTTTTATTTATTTTCGGTTATATTTTCGTAAATATTGAGACATGTTTCCATTTTTTTTTTCCGATTGCAATATATATATTACTAATTCTGCTAGCATTTTGCTGACGTGTCACGCCCACAATTAAAGTTGAATTTTTTTATTCAAATGAGATTTTCTTATTGGTCAATATTATTATGGAAACTTTAAAATATTTGTTTCCTATTTTAAATATGATTTGAATCAATTCCCTTTTTTTTAATATTTTGTTATATTGCCGTAAATATTGAGACATGTTTCCATTTTATTTTTCCGATTGCAATATTCTCATAATTCGTCTACATACATTTCCTTATTAAATCATTTTCAAAATTTGTATCTTATCTCTTTCCAACTAATTTATAAATTATAAAAAAATACTTTATACATATTTTTGTTTTAAACACGTGTATATATTAATATAGTATTATATAAATATATAAAATGATGTTCAAATTAAAATAAATCAAGCTCCCGTGCCTTCAAGGCACGGGTATTACACTAGTGCAAACTAAGTCTCTGGGTGGGAGTAAGTATTTCTTTCTCCTCACATATGATCATAGCAGGATGAGTTGGGTTTACTTCCTGAGATTGAAGTCAGAGGCATTTGACTGCTTCAAGAAGTTCAAAGCTCTTGTAGAAAAGCAATCTGGATTGATGGTGAAGGCACTTAGAACTGAAAGAGGAGGAGAATTCATGTCCTATGAGTTCATGAATTTTTGTGAAGAGAATGGGATAAGGAGGGAGTTGACAACTCACTATACACCAGAGCAAAATGGTGTAGCAGAGAGAAAAAATAGGACTGTGGTGGAGATGGCAAGGAGTATGTTAAAGGCTAGAGGAGTTCCAAATTAGCTTTGGTGTGAAGCTGTGGCTACTGCAATCTACATTTTGAATGTCTCTTCTACTCGAGTTGTGATGAACAAGACACCATTTGAAGTGTGGAGAAAGAAGAAACCATCAGTGAGCTACCTAAGAGTATTTGTATGTGTGGCTTATACACTGAAAAGCTTGAGATCAAAGTTGGATGAGAAAGCAGAAAAATGTGTCTTTATTGGATATGCAGCTCATTCAAAGGCATATAAATTGTACAATCCCGTGAGCAAGAAAATCATTGTGAGCAGGAATGTGGTCTTTGATGAAGGTGTGAGTTGGGAGTGAGAGAAGGCAGGAGGTGATCAAATGACAAGCAGAAGTGTGCCAGTTGACAGTCCAAGTGAGGAGGCTGAAGATGATGATATGTTTGATGATGATCATCATCATGGAAACAATTCTCCAGCAACACCAGTGCATCAACAAAGCTCCTCTAGCAGTGGCAACTCATCACCTTCAAGTTCCTCGAGTGAAACTCCTCCAAGGAAGTTTAGATCTCTTGCTGAGATCTACAATGACTGTGGTTTTGCTCTTACTGTGACAGATCCAGAAAGTTTTGAAGAAGCAAAAGATGTGAGTAGCTGGAAAATGGCTATGAAAGAGGAGATGAAGGCCATTCAGAAAAATGAAACTTGGGAGTTGGTTGACAAGCCTCACGGGAAGAATGTGATAAGCTTGAAGTGGGTGTTCAGGACTAAGTACAAGACTGATGGGAGTGTATAGAAGTTCAAAGAAAGGTTGGTGGCTAAAGGGTATGCACAGAAAGAAGGGATAGACTATGAAGAGACCTTCTCTCCAGTGGCTAGGCTTGAGACTGTAAGAGTTGTTGTTGCCTTAGCAGCTCAATGGAAGCTACCAATTTATCAATTGGATGTCAAATCAGCTTTCCTAAATGGAGAATTGCAGGAGGAGGTTTGTGTAGAGCAACCTCTAGGATTTGTCAAAGATGGAGAAGAGGAGAAGGTGTACATGTTGAGAAAGGCTTTGTATGGCCTAAAGCAGGCTCCAAGAGCCTGGTACAACAAGATAGATGCCTTCTTTCTTCAACATCAGTTTTTAAGAAGTGAGAGTGAGCCAACCTTATATGTGAGAAAGAAGAAGAGTACATGAGATTTTATTGTGGTTTGTTTGTATGTGGATGATATTGTATACTTCATCACTTCACCTGTGATGTTGAGACAGTTCAAAGAGGCTATGACATCTGTGTTTGAAATGACAGACTTGGGGTTAATGCAATACTTCCTTGGGTTGGAAGTGAAGCAGAGCTGTGAAGGTATCTTCCTGTGCCAAGAGAAGTATGCTACTCACATGCTCAAGAAGTTTAACATGGAGAACTGTGATGTGGCTCAAACTCCTATGAACAAAAATGAGAAATTGAGAAAGGAAGATGGGACTGCAAAGGCAGATGAGAAAGTTTACAGGAGCTTAGTTGGAGGATTGAATTACCTCACTCACAACAGGCCTGATATTGCATATAGTGTCAGTGTTACATTGTATCAAGATATATGCACAGCCCTACAAAGCGACACTTGGGAGCAGCAAGGAGAATTCTGAGATATGTTGCAGGCACTGTGAAGCATGGGATATGGTATGAGCAAGTGAAAGAGTTCAAGCTCAGAGGTCACACAGCTAGTGACAGGGCTGGATGTATTGATGATAGAAAAAGCACGTCAGGGTCTGTGTTTGATCTAGGTTCAGGAGCTATAACCTGGAGTTCAAAGAAACAAGACACGGTTGCTCTATCATCTTCTGAAGCAGAGTATGTTGCAGCTGGAGCAGCAGCAAGGAAGGCAATGTGGTTGAAGAAACTATTGTGTGATTTGGGATGTGATCATACAAGTGCAATAGAACTATGGTGTGATAACAAATCAGCCATTGCCATGACTAAAAATCCAGCATTCCATGCTCGAACCAAGCATATAGAAGTGCAGCATCACTTTATTCGTGTGTTGGTGGCAGAAGAAAAGGTGGTGCTCAGATTTTGTGGAACCAACAATCAAAATGCAGATTTGTTTACCATGTCTTTGAATGGTGCTAAGCATTACTATTTCATGGAGAAGATTGGTATGGAAGAACTTAAATTAAGAGGAGGTGTTAAAATGTAATTTAAAGTTCCTAAGTTAGGTTCAAGTTAGCTTAATTTAGTTGAAGTCAGTTATGTTTATGAAATGCAGTGGCTATGTACATTGCAGTTGAGGGTCAGTTTCTTTTGTATTTGCAGAACCACTATCTAGGAAGTTAAGTTAGCAAGTTAGTGGTGTAGTGGGTTTGTCTAAACAGTTAACAAATTATGGGATATGTAAGACAGTTTTCTAATGAATCAAGGAGTAAAGCAGTTGTTGAATTGTTGAGTTCTTTTCTGTGCTTGGCAGAAAAACATTTGAGCTCTCTTTATCTCGGTTGTTTAGGTGATTGTAGTTGTGGTTTGTTGGTTAATTTCCCTTGTTTAGACAACACATACTGAGTGGTGCAAGTTGCACAGATTCGGCTCCAGTACAGTTCAGCAATGAACCGGAGGATACAGTTGAGGGATTCTCCACCCTTGATTTTAACCAATGGCTAAGATTATTTTACATTTTAAAAAAATATTTTCAAAAGAAATTTAACAAATAAACCGTCTCCATCGGGAAAAGTTTCATTTCCTTCCTTCCTCTTCGTTTCCCTAATTTGCGATGACCCAGAAAATTGCTTGTAACGAAAATCCCGTCTCATTGCTGGAACCACATATTTGTGCTTATCACTGGAAAATCAGAAGAGTGTAATTTTTTTGGAGGACGACGTCGGCGACTGAAGACGACAAGAAGGTAGCATCGACTTTGGTGTGTTGTGCGATGGCGAACAATACATAGGTATGTGCATCAATTTTGGGGTTTGATAAAATTAGGGTTTATTGTTTTGGAAATTCACGAATTGTGCTTGATTTATTGGAATTGAATGAATTCACATGTCAAATTTAGGGATTTTTGGGTAAGGGTATCAGGGTATGTTTCAATTTGGTGATATGTGGCATGAATTTGGCTTCTGAATGAATTTTTTTATTTATGTCTGTTTCTTTATATTATAACAACCTCTGTGTGAAGCTTTTGATATACAAGATTTTCATAGTGGCCTTGATTGAAGATAGATTAACATATTCTTGAACTGATTAAGCAACAAGGAATACGGCTGATTTATCATTATGTGCTGGTCATTTTGGAATAGGAGGAACTCTTGGCTGTTTGATGGAAAATTCAAAGATTATCAGCTTCTGGTGGAAGAAAGCAAAGCATTAGGGAAATCATGAGCATAGCATTATTGGAGGAAAAGTTAAGCCATGAGCAACCCCATAGAGATAAATGGCCGCCCCCGCCAGAAAATGTCCCTAAGCTAAACATCAACGTCGCAGGTTTTGAGGAGAAAGGTATTGGCAGGGAGCAATTATCAGGGATTATCAAGGTAACGTCATTGCTGGACTCTCTGAACAATTGGAGATGCAAACTTCTCCAATGATAGATGAGGCAAGGGCTATCTTCAAAGGCTTGCAGTTAGCTACTACTATCAAATTACAAAATACAATAGTCGACATTGATTGCCAAGTTGTTATACATTTGTTAGGTATTGTTAAATGTCCAGCTGATATTCATATGATGGTAGATGATATTACAAAAATTAGGAACCTATTTTGTTAGCATACAATGGATGTATACTAGAAGGGGGGTAACTGCATAGCACACGTGCTTGCTCGTCTTGAGCCGTGTGTTGAAGGACTTAATGTCTGAGACAATAGCTTGCCATTTGAGGTATGTAACTTTAAGTACATTTTAAATGATACGAAGTAAGATTAATAGTGTTGTGGCACATTTTAATGTCAAAAAAAATAAAAATAAAAATTGAAGCCTATTAGCTCAAATGGTAGAGCGGTGTGCTTAGACACAAAGATGCGGGTTCAAATCCCGTATAGGCTAATGTCATTAAGTTAGTGATTGTGAATTGTGATCTCACCTCACAAATGTACCACATGAGGTCGAAGAGGCAAAAAAATTAAAGGAGATTAATTGTAAATCGAGTTAGCCACTAGATACCTTCAAGCTGCTCACAATGCAATAAAATCAAGGGAAAATTTGCTTTTGAATGTTTGAAATTGGAATGAGGCCGGTCCAGTGGGAGAAGAAAGTGTGGGCAATAGTAATTTGGCAAAATACATATATTTGAATTGCAGTTTTGCATCACTTACCAGTGGTAAGTGGAAAATTGCAGTTTTGTATCACTTACCAGTGGTAAGTTATATACCACCCTTCTATCAGAAAGAGATACCATCTAGAAACTGCAACAACCAATCCAAAGCCAGGGGAGATTTTGATTCTCCTGCCCAAAGCAATTCTATGATATATAACTATCAAGCATCAACTTATTTGAGAGTGAGAGGGTGACGGTTGTGACGCACTGTGCAATGTGCTTATTCCTACTGAATTTTTTTTGCTATCAAAACAATCTCACAACCTATATACCATTGGCTTTCTTTTGGGTTGAATATGGATTTATGGCATAGATGCCATAGACACCAGCAACAGCAACATACCATTGATCGAACATGATCGGGCCAGTGATGATATGGCTAACTTTTCCGACCGATCGAGTTTAAGGATCTCGATCGAACATGATCGGGCCGGGCACAAAACACGTCGATCATGCACGCATTATATATATATAATGCACACCCTAAGAGGTGTGCACACCAAAACCACACTATATATATATATAGGGTGTGGATCGGGTGTGCACACCTCTTAGGGTGTGCATTGTGCACAAATATTATTCGGTGAAATGTGAAACATTATTCGGTGAAATTTGAAGCATTATTCGGTGAAATGTGAATCATTCTACCGAATACTGTTATGTTTTTTTTTCCGTTCAGTTCAGATGAAAACGTCCCAATTCTACTGAATAATTTATAACATTCTACCGAATAATGTTTAGTTTTTTTATTTATCCATTTCAAATAAAAGAAACCTCAATTCCCTAAACAATAGTTACAATTTATATGAAATTCCTCAAATTTCACCAAATGATATTTCACATTCCCCTAAACAATACATTTCACCGAATAATGCTTCAAATTTCACTGAATAATGTTTCACATTTCACCGAATAATATTTTGTGCACAATGCACATCCTAAGCCTTGTGCACAAGTTACCCATTCTCTCTCTCTCTCTCTCTCTCTCTCTCTCTCTCTCTCTCTCTCTCTCTCTCTCTCTCTCTCTCCATATATATATATATATATATATATATATATATATAGGGAAGCTTTAAAATGTAAAAACTCCTTAACGTGTAATTTTTTTTTTTTAATCAAAGTGCGCTCACCCATCGGATTTCAAACGGAGACCACATGCCGGCCTTCTCTATCGGCCTCCCACACCCACCTCGAGCCACCTCCGGCCACCAACCCCTAGCCGCACTCGAGCCCACCGCTGTGCGCACCCCCGAGCCCAGACGTGGCCCTGTTCGAGCCATCTGCTGCCCCGATGCGCCCACCTCATCGATGCACGGTCGAGCCACCAGCAGCTTTGCTTGTCGGCCTCCCACGCCACCCACAAGCCACCTCCGGCCACCAGCCCCCACCAGCTCGAACCCGCTCCCTCAGGCGCACCCCCCGAGACCGGAACCCCCATGGTTCGAGCCCAGCCGAGCTCACACCGAGCTCATCTCTCCCGACAGAACTGTTCGACATTTTTGGCTCGATATACCTTCGAAAACCCGATTTTCTCTTTGTTTCAACTCGAATTTGGTATGATTTCTAACCCTAAAATTGTTTATTACAATTATTTAGATTGTTTGAATGATTTAGGTTGAGATTGAAAATCTAGGGTTTGATTTAGGAGCGGAATTTGGGGTTTTTTGCCAAAAGCCAAATTGATTGAAATTGATGATATGATTGTGTTGTTGGGTTGATTTTGAGCTAATTTCATGTTCATATCATTGTCAAATTGTTTATCGATCATGAGCTAATTGAATTTTAGAATTTTATATTGCGATATGTTTTAGAATTTGGGGCTTTTTGCCAAAAGTCAAATTGATTGAAATTGATGATATGATTGTGTTGTTGGGTTGATTTTGAGCTAATTTCATGTTCATATCATTGTCAAATTGTTTATCGATCATGAGCTAATTGAATTTTAGAATTTTATATTGCGATATGTTTTAAAATTTGGGGCTTTTTGTCAAAAGCCAAATTGACTAAAATTGATGATATGGTTGTGTTGTTGGGTTGATTTGGAGCTAATTTCATGTTCATAGCATTGTCAAATTGTTTGTGAATCATGAGCTAACTGGATTTTAGAATTTTATTGCGATATGTTTTAGGTTGATTAGGTTCTTCTATTTTAGCATGAAAATCATAATTTAGCCTATTAGCTCAATTGATAGAGCAATGTGCATTTGCACAAAGATATGGGTTCAAATCCCACATAGGTTACATAATAGACAATAGCGCAACAATCGCAAATTGTTAATCATGAACATTATAATCTTAGTTATGCACAATTGTATCCTACTTTTACACAATTCTATCTTACTTTTGCACAATTGTATCTTACTTTTGCACAATTGTAGTTTAAATTTGCACAATTGTATCATACTTTTGCACACTTGTATTCTAAATGTGCACATTACAATTTTATTTTCACACTATGTTCTTATATTTGCACTTGAAAGTTGCACAAAAGCACTTTAAAATTGCACAAATGCACTTTAAAGTTGCACAAATGCACTTTACAGTTGCACAAATGCACTACACAGTTGCACAAATGCACTACACAGTTGCACAAATGCACTTGACAGTTGCACAAATGCACTACACAATTTCACTTTATGTTCTTATATTTGCACATTACGATTTTATTTTTGCACTTTATACTCTTATTCATGAAGATAAACATCGAACTTCTAAGCGATAAACATATATAGCTGCACAAATGCACTTCACAATTGCACAAATGCACTTCACAATTGCACAAATGCACTTCACAGTTGCACAAATGCACTTCACAGTTGCGCAAATGCACTTCACAGTTGCACAAATGCACTTCACAGTTGCACTTTATGTTCTTATATTTGCACATTATGATTTTATTTTTGCACTTTATACTCTTATTCATGAAGAGAAACATCGTACTTCTAAGCGATAAACATATATAGCCTATGCGGGGTTTGAACCCGCATCTTTGTGCGTGCGTATGCACAATGCTCTACCATTTTGAGCTAATAGGCTTTAGTGCAAAAACTTGAAAAGACTGAAGTAGAACAATTTGGAAAAGAACTTATATCTAAATCCTCGTTTACCAACCAAACAGATCTGTAACATCCAGGTGGGGACACAATACTGGGGATTTATGAGCATCAAGCCATCAATGCATCTTTGAAGCCTATAAAGGAACTGATCGACAAGTGCCGATCAGTTCATTCAACAACAAAAACTTTAATATCCAGAACCTCTCCTTAGGATCGAAATCACTAGGTTTAAGATCTCTCTTTATAGATGAATGCTTCCCAACGAATTGAAGTACCTGAAATGCAACAACATAAACTTTCATAGCCATAGCAACAACAACAAATGTCGAGAGTTTCAAGGCAAAAGCTAGGGCTGGTTTCATCAAATCCTTCTAGCATTCTAAGCTCCTCCTTGAGGTCAGGGTCCTTGACTATGATCAAGTGCAATCCTAAAAAATATGAACTCCACTCCTTCATGAAGGATGTAAGATCAGCCTGAAATGCACCTATTACAATATGTACAAAGAACCATTTGTTTTTATAAATCATCTGAAATTACGCTATAATGCCACATCACATGCCAAGATATATACTAGCTTTCATCAAAATCCAAGGCATCCATCTTCAGCTCCGAAACCAGACAGTCACAGAAAATGAAAACTGAAATTGATCATGGAATGCGGGAAAGGAAAATTAAACCTTCAAGTTGTTGTACTTTTCGTAGAGCTTCTTGTACAGTACCTCCATATGAAATCAAAAGGAGCACAAACATCTGACAAAAGGTTACTAAAATTGCAATCCATAATCCTCCAATCTATATATCCTTTACTTAAAAAACCACTAATTAGCATCAACAAAAGGCAAAGGCTAAAACTGATGAACTGTGAAGATTTGAAGAGAATTTTGGTGCAGCAAGCATCATAGTTTCAATCAAATGCTATAACTGATGAACAAATAAAAAATGTATTATAGTTTCATTCAGTCATTGTAACAAACACCTTATGAGCAACACACATGAAGAGCAATAGCTGCTGCATCACAGATGAATCATAGTTTCACAAGCTATGGTGCAGGCGATGTATCATAGTTTCATTCAATCTTTTTGATTCGTTTAATTTGACCTTCCATCAATGCTCAAACCATCAGCCTAATGAGAACACAAGAATAAAGTTGAGAGGCTTTGGAGACTCACCGAGATTGGGACGATTCCGGCGGTCGAGCAGCTCCTCAATCCTCAGATCAGAGAGCAAATCAAGAATGAAATTTGTGTTTCCTGCTCAGATCAGAGAGCAAATCAAATTACAAACAAGAGAAAAGTAGGAGATGGATAAAGCAATATAATCAATTTGGAGAGGGATCGAGCGATGGAAGGGGAGAGACATCGACGAATCAAGAAAGTGGCTGGGCGGCGCCGGTGGACAGTGGGAGTGACCGGAAGTAGTGGTGGCGGCGGTGAATGCGGTTTAGGATTTCGGACGTGGACCAGCGGCGATGGTGATCGAGAGGGAGTGGTCTGAGAGCGAGGTGCGTGCCAGGTGAGAGGAGCTCTGAGGTCGGCGTCGTCGCCCGATTTGAAGAGGGTGAGGAACAGCTAACCGGCATCGATGGTGCGGAGGAGAGTGAGAGAGGAACGGAGGGGCAGCCATGGCCGGCGTCTTCCTTCGCTTTCGGGAGGGCTCTCCTGGGCGAGGAACAGAGGAGCGTTGCTGGGCCAAATTAACTTTTTTTTTTAATTGAAGCGCGTGTGTGATAGGATTAAAATACTAAATTTTACACGATAAGCAAATTTAACACGTTAAGGAGTTTTTACATTTAAAGAAAACCATATATATATATATATATATATATATATATATATGTTAAATGAGTTGGTGAAAGAAGTAGCCCTTGAATTTGTTAGCATGACCAGCCGACAAGCACAAAAAAGTAATTACATATCCTTCCTCACGGCCAGCCCGAAAGCAAGGCATTCCTTCCAACAACAATGGCGTGCTTGCTACGCGTTCTTCGTTTCCCCACCTGGAATCCAAGTATTTTGGGTGGGAAAACAAGGAGCACATGGCAAGCAGACTAGTGTTGTTGGAGATAATAGCTTGCCTTAGGGATGCTCGTAAGGAAGGGTCCACAATTATTGTTTTGTGTTTTTAGATAGGTTTTTCTTGCTAAAAAATTCCAGGGCCACTTCTTTCACAAACCCACTTATACTTATCTACATTGATGTTTCCTTACATCGATCAATGTTCCTATGAATGTTTCTTGTTCAGTTTTTAATACTTCCATACGATTATTGTTTTTGTGTTTCATGCATCTCTCAAATGGATTGTCATCTACGGGGTATATATTTATAATGAATTCGGCTAAAATCACACTACTATAAAACTTCAATTTTATTACAATCATGGCTATAATTTATAGAACTTTTATATCCATGATATTATGTAACAACCCAGATAATATATCCGAGTTATGTTTAGGGGGAAGACTTACCTCCTCTTTCTAATCTTGGCAATCCATTTCAAGTACGAGTTGTATATTTATTATCATTATATTATAACCCTGCAATATGTCTTACAAAATAAATGTGGATTTTTTTTAAAAAAAAAAGAGGGAATCCAAACCCTTAAAATCATTTAAGAAGTCCAAGAAGGATTAGGTGGTTTCGCAACTGGTACCTGAAGCGCTCACGGAATTTCACCTATACTTATTACCTCATTGTGACGACAAAAATGACTAGAAATACCTACAAGCCTTGACCGAGAGGGGTTATGATTAGATTATATATTTTATTGGTCCAAGCGATGGGGGTGTTATGTTCGGCTCGCGAGGATTTGAGTCGTTCTGTCGCGAACTTGGGTGGGAGTCAGGTGATGTTCTTATTCTAAGAATGTTCTTCTCCGATCACATATCTCGAGAACTCAACTCCGGGGGTTTTAGGTCTGGGAGACGATCAAAGCTCTTTTTCCTTTCTTATCTTGAAAATCGGATCCATCCCTTCGATGTCGGAGGGGGGGTATTTATAGGGAAACCAAGCGGGTAGCTGGCTGGCGACCTCGTGGTTTTACATAGGACACATGTAAGGAATGCCCTCGCGCTTAAGGGTATAGGCTATACATGTGGCGACATGAGATACGGGGTGCCTGAGCCAGCGAGCTACTTACTTGGGTTCCTGAGAGCCACGAGGTTCTTTGGAGGACCCACTTTGGTTTCTTACGCGGGTTGACATTTAAGATTTGAGTTGGGTGGCTTATTTATGACGTTATAATTGTATTATTTAATAGGCCTATTTTCTATGGCATCGTCATATCTCCTCGTAACCGGATCGCGAGCGCTACATGGTTTGCGATTGGATTTCGATAAATACGATGCTTCCCGCCAAAACCCAGTTCATTGGATGGGCCTTGATTGGGCCCAACGTGTTTTCCAGCCCACTGGACGGAGTGGTCCCACAGAGACCTATAAGTGGGGTTTTTGACCTCACTCGTCTTTATTCCACGTCCCTAAATACTAAAAGAGAAGAAGAAAGAGAGAGAGGGTTCAAGGGTTTCCTATGCTCTTCGAAGAAACGATACGGAGATAAGTGGTTGTCCATTCTCACTCTTCTAAGCTTATCGACACTTCTTTTTCACATTTCTCAAGTGAGTTTTCTCCGATCTTTGATGCGAATATCACGCAGGAAGGTTGGCCCGATCTTTCGATAGGTAGTAGAATTCGATTCCGCAAACGCCCGAATCTCACGAACGCCCTTGGAACCACGAGTATCGATCCTTGTCGAATCTCACGACAAGAATAGATCCTAAGTGCCGCTTCTCACGGTCCTTAGTGTTCGAATCTCTCGAACGGTTGAAAGCTTCTCGCTCTCTAGGGTTTCTAATGAAACGCTCTTTTTCTCAAAATTCAGGGTCCCCTTTTTCATTAATCATAAACCTACTTAAATAGCAACACATAAAACTAAAGACTTTAAAACCCGAATGGGCTTTTCTAACAAATTGCTAAAGCCCATCCATAATATAATATTGTTCAATAATATAAAAACTACTACTTATTAAATATTCAGACTTATTAAATAATAGGATAGACTAAAGTTCACTAAACAATAAAAATATAATACAACCATGGATCATTAATCTTCATCACTTCAAATCCTTGAACAAATCTCAGCTGCTTTGTTGTTGGCCAATTTGATGTTTCCCGGATTGTATCAGCCCACCGAGTGGTGGAATTACCCTTTTTCCGGTGAGGTATACGGCGGTCATGGGGTAGGCACCGGGGTACGCCCCGGTGCCTCATCCCCTGCCTCCTCCGCTGCTCCATTGTTTCATCCCCTACCTCCCCCTTCGTTCTTTTTTAAACAATATGAGAAGGAAAGATAGAATTTAACTTATCAATATCCCAAGATTTGGTATTTGTAAATAAGTCGCTTTTCTTGCTAACAAATTCCACAATTGTTTTTTTTTTTTTTGTGTTTTTAGCTAGGCTTTTCTTGCTAACAAATTCCAGGGCCACTTCTTTCACAAACCCACTTATACTTACCTACGTTGATGTTTCCTTATATCGATCAATGTTCCTTTGAATTAATTGAATATTTCCTGTTTAGTTTTTAAATACTTCGATACGATTATTGTTTTTATGTTGCATGCATCTCTCAAATGCATTGTCATATGATTTGTAATGAATTCGACTAAAATCATACTACTACAAAACTTTAATTTTCTTACCTATCACTATAATATTACGGACCTTTTATATCCGTGATATTATGTAACGACTCATATAATATATCCGAGTTATGTTTAGAGGGAAGACTTACCTCCTCTTTTTAATCCTAGCAATCCACTAAAGTACGAGCTGTATATTTATTATCTTTAAACTATAACCCTGCAATATATATGAGTTACAACATAAATGCGGATTTTCAGGGACCTCTTGTCATGTTCAAGACCCTACAACATAAGTGCTGCTTTCAGGGAGGAAGAGACATGGCTATACAAGGTGCTTACTACTGAGCAAGTGCAAAGCTGGAAAGGGTGGAAGACAAGTGAAGATGAGAAGCATTTGCCTTCCACTTTTTGTAGTAAAGTTAGTAGTAGTTTAGACTTGAATCATGCGGATTTTCAGGGACCTCTTGTCATGTTCAAGACCCTACAACATAAGTGCTGCTTTCAGGGAGGAAGAGACATGGCTATACAAGGTGCTTACTACTGAGCAAGTGCAAAGCTGGAAAGGGTGGAAGACAAGTGAAGATGAGAAGCATTTGCCTTCCACTTTTTGTAGTAAAGTTAGTAGTAGTTTAGACTTGAATCATGCCAGACTTGGGCACACATCTGTTTCTAAGATGTGACACATGGGTCATGTACGTTAATTAGTTTGATTTTACTCAGTTTCATTGTGAGACTTTTCCGTTATGTAAGCATCACCGATTGCCTTTTGAAAAAAGCAATGTTAGGGCAGTTAAGCCTTTTCATTTAGTGCAAATGGATGTTTGGGGACCATATAGTGTTTCCACTTACATTGGGTTGCAATACTTCCTGATTTTTCTTGGTGATTTTAGCAGGATAACTTGGACTTTTTTGCTCAAGTCCAGGTTGCAGGTATTTAAAACTCTTCATGATTTTTGGGCCTATGTTAGGACACAGTTCAATTGCTGAGTAAAGTGTGTGAAGACAGATAATGGGTCAGAGTTCACATCAAATCACTACCAAGAATTTTTCGTTGCTTTAGACATCTTACATCAGAGAAGTGTAACTTACACCCCCCAACAAAATGGGAGAGTGGAAAGGAAACACATGCATCTCATAGAGACATCCAGGTCCTTGAGAATTCATGCAGGGTTACCTTTGAAATTCTGGGGAGAATGTGTGTTGTTAGCAATACACATTATTAACAAGCTGCCTACTGCGATTTTGAATTGGAAGTCACCCTTTGAGGTGTTATTTGGTCATTCTAGAAATTATGATGAATTGAATGTCATTGGTTGTTTATGCTCTGCTCATGTGGCACAAAAGGATAAAGAAAAAAATGCATGGTAGAGGAAGGAAATGTGTGTTTCTTAGTTATCCTAATGGTCAGAAAGCCTATAAGCTATAGAACATGGAGGCTAAGGTTACCTTTAGCAGCAGAGATGTTATTTTTTTGAGAATGTGTTGCCCTTCAAAGGTAGCTTAGAGGAGGAGTTACAGACACTTTATCAAGGTCTTCATCTCTTCCTCTTGTTAATCCAACTGGCAATTTTGAGGACCAGATTGCTCGGATTACTCAATCATCACAAGCAAGTTATGAGGATCATGAAGCACCAGTATTGAGTGGAGATGAGCATTATGTTGTTGATGAAACAAAAATTGCTTTGAATTGGTAAATAAAGAGTCGTCAGAAATTGCCGCTGACACAGAAATGTCTCAAACATCTGGTTCACTGCCCTTAGTTTCCCAAGAGATAATGAATGATCAAAGCATATTTCCACCTCTGAGGCGGTCATCTAGACAAACAACTCATATTAGAAAATTGCAGGATTACATATGCTCTGCTAGAAATAGAAATGAATCCGTGTCTTTGAGTTTTTTGGTAAAATGCTTTTAGAGCACATACGTGATTGATGAGTCCTTTGGGACTTCTTTTGCTCATATGGCCATGATCCATGAGCCTTCTCACTAGCTATTAAAGATGAGCATTGGGTAGATGCAATGACCCATGAGCTAAATGCTCTTGAATGCAATCAAACATGCATGGGAGTTGACATAATTGCCTCTTCGAAAAAGGTCGTAGGCAGTAAATGGGTTTACAAAATTAAATATAAACCAGATGGCATAATGGAGAGGTTCAAGGCAAGATTGGTTGCCAAGGGCTATAATCAAATCAAAGGAAATGATTATAAACACACTTTCTCTCCTGTTGCAAAGTTCAATACAGTGAGAATTTTACTAGTTGTTGCCACATATTGGGAGGAATCGACGCATGAAGAAGCATGGAGAGAATCGAATTATTAATAGTGCAAATGGTTCGTTTCGCTTTGCCATTTTGGGAAAACGTATAAGGACAAGAGAACCTGAATGTGATACCATGTTTTGTAAAGAAAATGTGAAATGTTTGGTTGTTGAATTACCTACCCATATCACATTGGAAAGCTTTGATGAACATATTAAATTGGGTTTTAACAAATGTATGAAATCTACCAAATATATCAAAGATTTGAGATTTGAATTTGATAGGAAAAATCCAAAGGAAATGAGTGAAATCATCCAAAAATAAAAGGTAGTAATGAAAACCATCCAAACTATTGGTACCCAATTGGTACCCAAACCTCACACTTTACCAAACCGAACCACCACAAAACATCCCTACACCCCCACGCACCGTCTTACCTGACCAACCAAACCCAACAACAGCCCTTTAGTGGTCGTTTTCAGCGGTGTCGCACCGTTGGTCACGTCTTTACACAATGTCCAACCTTCAAACAGGCCTTCATGCTGCAATCTATATCCTCTATCCTTCTCAAAGGCTCAAGAATCATGCTACCTCAACCTACCGATTTTAGAACATTAACTGGTAGTCTACAATACTTGTGTATAAGCCGTCTTGATATTGCTTATATTGTTAATAAACTATCACAGTTTGTGCAAGCTCCCACCACTAAACATTGAGATGCTCTTAAGTGCCTACTTCGCTAACTCACATGCAAGATCGACCTTGGCATACACATCTCGTCTACGTCTCCTTGTCACCTTCATGCGTTTTCGGACACTAACTAGGCAAGGGACAAGCTTACTATCTGTCCACAACAGGGTACATTGTGTATCTTGGTCGAACGCCAAGAATAATAATAATAAACATGGAACATAAAAGTAAATGGAGGGAGTAAAACACCCTCAACCAGTAACAAGTACGCTAGAGAAAGTTTCTTCTGGGACAATTTGGTTCCTTGATAAATAAAAATGTTGAGAAGAACATCAAAAGTGCATTAAGAGACTCCCAAAAACTCCTCCTTATCCACACATGAGGAGAGGCAGACTTATCTACACCATTCTCTTCCCCAAACAAGTTATATAGAAAAACTCAGAGCGAGAACCTTAACAAATGATGTCCAACTTCGTACCACATTTCATTAACTTTCTGAGTATCAACTTCATGTAGAAGCATATGGTGGACAAGTTGTGGATACAAATACAGGCGATCCCCAGCACGCACAATAGAACCAAAACAACCATCAATAAGGGTAGCCCAATCAAATGTAGACAGACCCTTCCGAATAACGTTGATAACAACATGCTTTAAGTACACATTAATGTGTGTAGGAAAACGTTTTTTTCTTAGGGACAACGAACTTAAATAGAGAAGGTTCAGGAGAAAATGATGGCTCTAAAGGAGAAGGTTCCTTATATGCAACAATATCTTTATGCTTTTCAACACTTCTTAAGAGTTACAAAAAAAAAAAAACCAAAGTCTTCCTCCATCCTCTCAAAGGTATTAGAGTGGGAAAAAGCCTGCATGGATATGTTTGTAATTTGCTATCATGTATATGGAAAAACTCCAGTCATCATTTAAAATGAGTGTTGCGAATGTACTCTGGGTGGCACTCTCAAAATTTTCCAGTCAAGATATTAGCCTTATTTGCTAGAATTTACATAGAGAGAAATGTACTTTTCTTTGCTCTTTGTTGAGTCTCTTTTATACTTTAATTGGACTTCTAGTGCAAAATATGAGTACCCCATATCCAAGCCAAAGAACTAAACATAAGGTTAATCGTGCTAAGAGATACTCCCTCCGTCCAAGAATACATGGCCTTTTAGGCCTTGAAACTTTGTCAAAAATACATGGTCTTTTAGATGTATAGTTAATTATTACCTCTAAAATTACTACTTTTTTACTTGTTAAAATTAAATAAAACTCTTGGAAAACTTAAAGAAAACCATTGAACTTGCAATTACTATTTTAACCTTTAATACTCCATAATGATGAGATTTAAGATGCAAAATAGGTTCCTTAATTAGCGTGCATGAGCCTAAAAGGCCATGTATTCTTGGACGGAGGGAGTAATTAACAATCATTTATCATTAAAACTTTGCATTTTTCCCACAATCCAGTAAGCAGATATTGGTAGTGTTATACTCCCTCCGTAACGCAATATTTGTCCATTTGGGGGTTTTCACACTTCTTAAGAAAGCTACAATTAGAAAGTAGAATAATTAAAAATTTAGCAAATAAATAATGTGGAAAAAAATGGACCAATGAAAAAAAAAAGAATAGTATGGGAAGTTGGAGTATTAATAGAATTTCTTGGAAATCAAATACAATTAATGAGATGAATGGATAAAAATAGAAAATTTTGTCATTAATTAGGTTCAAATGGACAAATATTTTGTTACAAATAAAAGTGGCCAAATGGACAAATATTGCGTTACGGAGGGAGTATTATCACAATGGCAACAGCCAAAACAAAATGTTGGCCATGCAAACAGGCTATAAGAAGCTATTACCAAGCACTTCTCTCTTTATTCTACTCTGCATTTTTCACATGGATCTTTATCTTTAATCAGACCTGATGAATTATGTTCTACTTTGATCTATGATTTTGTCCATTTGTACTCCCTTTGTTCTCTATTGTTGTTTTTCTTTTCTTTTTTTATTGCTCGGTGATTTGATAATATGGTTTATACTTGGCTTTGTATGCAGGAATAGGATTGGGCTGTGAGGAGGTCTTCAAAAAAAGGGGAGGCCCAAGGACTGCTGAGGCCGCTGAGAGGCGTAGAAAGGGGAGGAGTGAAGCCAAAAAAGCTGAGGAGGAGGCGAAACAAGCCAAAGCAGAGGCACAAAAGGCGAGGGAGGAAACACAAGAAACAAACCAAAAGGTAAAGGAAGCCTTTACAAGTCTAGGAAGGTGACATCTCTTTCACCGTCTCGACGGAGTTCATCTTGAATATCTCATATTGTCGAAGAAAGATACTAATTTTGCTTTCTTTGTTGACTTGACTCGTTCCATCATAAGTGACCACGGGCTTGTCCCAGATTTCCTTGGCACTCTTGGAAGAAGAAATACGATTAAATTCGTTATCATCAAGTGCGCAATAAAGTAAATTCATGGGTTTGTAGTTCTTAGCCACGCTCTCCAAGTTGGCTTGATTGAATTCATTTTCTTCTTTGGGAACTATGACTCCGGCCACATTCTTCTTAGTTGGCAGTTGGCACCCTTGGTCCTTGCCTAACAATGTTCCAAAGCTCCAAGTCCTGATCATTAATAAATATTTTCATTAGAGATCTCCAATGCATAAAATTGTTACCACAAAAGAGTTGTGGTCGAAAGGTCGATCTTCCATGTGCAAATCCTCCATCACCTATGGTAGACATGATAAATCTCACAAGATGGTTAGATCAAACAGTGAGCTAAGCTCTGATACCAATTGAAGAGTCGTAATAGGTGATATAAATATAATAGAAAAACTTAGGCAATTTTTGCAAACTTTCTGAAGACAGAACTTCAAGGCCTTGAAAAGATAGCAATGTTTTGAATCAGAACTCAAGGTCTTGAAATGATTCCAGAAAATTGTTCAGCAGAACCTGTACGAAAATAAAACTTGTCAAAGTATACTGCGGAATAAATAAATAGATGGACACGCGAATTGTTAACGAGGTTCGGCACGAACTTGGCCTACATCCCCGCCTAGGGTTCCCCAACCCGTATATTTCAAAAGCACTATTATTTCACTTCCTATGGATCCTAGATACAACCGAGAAGATATTTCCTTCTTCTAAGCACTCGAAGCCTCACCCGCTTCTATCTAGTCAACTCAGATCCTTTAGAGCCCTAGATACAACTTAGAAGAACAACTCTTCTCTCAACTTGTAGCCTCGCCCGCTAATATCTAGTCAACCCAAAACACTCGTGAAATAATAGCTTAGTGAATACGTTTGAGTAGATGTATACTCTTAGTATAACACTTTAGACTTGTACAATAAAGCTTTAGAAACTCTCAAAAGATAAAGCAAGAGAAACAATGGAGAAAGATAGAATCAAATGCGGATGATTGCAATGGAGAGCGCTTTGCTTGTAGATTGAATGCTCGTGTGTATTCACCTTCTCCGCATGCACTGTCTCTTTTATAGGCTTCAGGGGTTGGGCTGATATGAACGTTTGAATCCCTTATTCTTGCTTGAATTATAGCCATGAAAATCAAGAAAGAATCCCACAAAATGATATATTTTGATTTCATAGAATCTTCACCATATCTTCAATTTGAATTAAAAATTTTGGCTTTTTATAGAAGATTTTTCAGCCACCAAATCTTCCATAATCTGCATATAAAATCTTAGAAACCATTTCAAATAAATGTTGTATAAAATATCACATAAAAATCTTTAACATATAAATATATAAAATATTTGACGTATCCAATTCGTCCAATTTGCCCTTGCTATCAAGACCTTGAAACCAGAGTCTTGTTTTGGCTTTCATCAACCTTTCTCAAAGACATGTAGATTAGCTCTCAATTCAAGATCTTACAATCAAGGTGGAGTCTTCACGTGCTATTTTGGAGGAAGGACCACGGAGGCTAGCTCAGATCGAGGGCTACTGAGGCTCATGGCTTCGACTGCTCGACGGCAACTCCAAGGTCTGCAGGTTGCTGTCCTCCGGAGGCACTCAACCTTCACAACTCCGGTCGTCGAACAATCAGACTATTGCGATTGAGAGGGAGGAAGCGAGACAAAGGGTCAAACTAAAATAAAATAAAATTTAAAAATTGTTATAATATTATTATATTGTGATGGATAAACACTAGAAACCCTAGTTCCCGTGTAAACTCCTATATAAAGGGTCCTTTGGAACCCTAATGAATACATCAGTTTCGCCTCTCTTCTCTATTCTTACAGTTTATCACACGTTATCAGCACGAGTTTGCTCTTACGAAAGATAAGTTTTGATTGATTATATTTATTCTATTGTATTCTTCTTTATCATACTTGATTATCGATTGAGTTTCATATATCTAGATGTAATTAGAACACTATTAACAATTGATTAATGATTCTTGGCAATGGATCAAAGGCATGATTATGCGGTGTAAAGTGTTGATCGTCATCTCATAATCATGCCAAAGTCTCTTAAGGAAATTCCCATGGACGCTACAACATGGGACTCCTAATCGATCTTGGCAGTCATGGACGGCACAAGGGGACTCGGCAATGCAGCCGACATCGAAGCCGCAAACCTTCCGCCCCCTGATGAGCGGATGATAAAGGAGATCGCGGTGGGGTGCACCGACTGCGCGACTTGCAGAACCTTGCTTTCACCATTTTCTGCCGATATCATAAATCTGCAAAATTATTTTTGTTAATTTTAATAACCCTATGATCGAGTTTGCAATTGTGATTTGTGAGTAATTGGTGTTCGATTATTGTGTGCAGGATTCATATCTAGGTAGGTCTTCGATATCGGGCTCTGCCGATGGTCAAAAGAGGCTCGAAAATTGCCCCGTTGCAGGGATCCAGTTCTCCCTCCACGCAAGCCTCGACTTGAGCAGAACCGGGGCAAGAAAGGGTGGACGGTGAAGCCTAGTCGGAAATCCGGTAGCTTGGTGTCGGGTTAGATCTGTAACTCAAGGGAGAGCCCAGAACAACCGAAATCGCCGACCGTCGATCGACGCCTCTGCAAATCTTCAAACGCGAAAGAAAGCCGAGGGGCCGCCGCTATTCCCTCTGCAAAATCTCGAGGAAGAAGAAACCTGTTTCTATTCAAATATATGGTAATTACAAAATCAGCCATGAAAGTCTTTAAAATAACAGATTAGCCCGCATATTTTGTAATTACCATATTCAAATATATGGTAATTACAAAACTTTTAGGGTTGTATATTTTGCCCCTGTGAAGTATTCACACATCCCTGAAGATGATGTGTAACCCCCGAAGTGGTTAATCAATCGATTTTGTAGTATCCCCTGAAGCGGATAAAGTAATCTCAATCCCTGACGTGATTGAATCAACCGAAGTTGTAATATCCCCTGAAGCGGATAAAGTAATCTCAATCCCTGAAGTGATTGAATCAATCGAAGTTGTAGTATCCCCTGAAGCGGATAAAGTAATCTCAATCCCTGAAGCGATTGATAAAGTAATCTCAGTTCCTGAAGTGATTGAATCAATCAAAATTGTAATATCCCCGGAAGCAGATAAGGTAATCTCAATCACTCCCTGAAGTGATTGAATCAATCAAAATTATATCCCCTGAAGCGGATACTCAATCCCGGAAGCGATTGGATCAATCAGTCGTATCCCTTGAAGTGGATGTTATTTTATTATATCCCTGAAGTGATAATCGATCGAATTTCATCCCTGTAGTGATGGATTATTTATTTATCTTATCTTTATGTTTTTTTAATTATTTTTCATCTCCCGAAGTAGATGAATCATCTCCTGAAGTGGATAAAAATTGTTAAATTTATATCTCATCTCCCGAAGTAGATGAACGGAACATCTCCTGAAGTAGATGTGAACGATTGAAAATCATCCCCGTGGTGATGATTTTTAATATTTTTTTTAGTTTTATTATTCATTTCAATTTGTATTTTTTTTGTCTCCAGAAGTAGACAAACATTATCTCCCGAAATAGATATAAATTGTTAAATTTGCATATCATCCCAAAAGTGGTAGTTTATCTCCTGAAGTAGATAAAGTAAACACAATTTATGTATCATCTCTTGAAGAAGTTGAAATTCTTACTTATCTCCTGAAGAAGATAAAATATTTGAGCTTATATATCATGATAAAATTTATCTCCCGTAGTAGATAAAATTTTAAAATTCATAATCGTCCCTGGACCGATGATTTTTATAGCTAAACAAGAAAATTATGATTTCTCCACCAGTCTCCAGAAGTAGACGAACATGTATTTGCAGATGTTCATTTTCTTGTCACCAGAAGTTGACAATATGACAATTTCATTTTTTTTATAGTTTTATCAATTATATCAATTATTTATTTATTTATCATTATCTCTCAGAATGGTTAAATAAACTCATCCCTTGAAGATGATGAAGAGGATGAACACATTATGCCCATAAATCGTTCTTGCTGTAACGAAAATAATATCCTGAAGAGATATATGAAAAGAAAATTCATAAAATGTCTCCATCTAATCAATACAAATTTGTCCCTGAAGTGACAATATTCATTTCCTGAAGTAAATGAATAATAAGAGATATATTGTATATCCTCATAAAGATTATTTAAAATCATACCCAGAAGTGTATGAGCTTTATTTTAAAGTTGCACAAATAATCCATGAAGCGATGTATAAGTAAAGATATATATAACCCTTGAAGTGGTTGTATACAAGACTACAAGTTGTCTTCTCCTTGAAGTGAGTAATAATCAAAACGTACCATTTCTTGAAGAATATGGTCAATATTTATATGACAACTTACTATATTTTTTTTGAATTGCAACTTATAATCTTTTGGAGTATATGATCGAAGTATACATAATGGAGACTAATTGTCACTCGAAGTTGACAAACGAATCATCTTATGAATAAAATCATTTCTTGAAGAGATTGAGAAATTGAAAAGTTTCTCCATGACTCCACCTGAAGTGGACAAATACAAATTTCTTTTATTTATTTATTTGTTTTTTTTTACTCATTGTTTTATATTGATTAAAATTATTATGATTTTACTTATTGTAATTCATAGCTCAAAGTATTTCCCGAAGAAACAACTTATCATGAGCGTCAAATGCGGAGTTTTGTTTGGCAAATGAACATTTGGGAGAAAGGTTTACCACAATCCCGTAGATTGTGAAGTTTTTCAACACCAACCTAAGTGCCTGAAGACTCTACTGGTGGATTTTTATTAACTCCTGAAGAGTAAAGAATATTTGATAAACTCTAGAAGAGTAAAGGATTTCACAAACTCCAGAAGAGCATATGATCCTAATTTTATCATTTGTACTCCTAAAGAAGTACATGGAATTAATGTGGATTTTATCATATTCAGAACTATTTTTGTTTGGTTGATACAACCAATAAAAGTAACCACATAATACGATCCGGGTAAAAAGGCCACTTCCTGACTATCCTCTAAGCATTGCCTGAAGCATGCCCCTCCGGTAGAGGGTGTGAAAGAGGTTATGGTTAAGCGCTTGACCAAAGTTATTGTGGCTTATAGCTAGGTCTGTTATACGGTTAATTCTAAATGTTTTGAAGAACATTATAAATGACTCATACCTGAAGTATGACATCAACGAAAGTTCTGACAATACACATTCAGTGGCATCTAAATTAAATAAATGGATCACCATATACAAAGTTCAATGGTTGAATATTATGGTTTATAAGTGTCAAACACATTTGAAAACCCGAAGTTTTCTCAAACAATCTTGAATGGAAAATCAGGATAAATACCATATAGCTCCAGAAGAGCATTGATCTTGTTACCTGAAGTAAAAATGACACATATGTATGACTAGCCAAAAGCAAGTCCTACAGAATTGAGAATGTATATATATGGTTTATTTGGCGCTCATTTATCCCATTGAAACTTATCACTAACCAGAAGTTAGTTAATGATAAAATGTTTTTCTTTGTGGCATTCGTTCATTCATGTGAAACGATGATGGGCGGGATCATTGACATTCACATACACACCCACTAAAAGGGACCAGAAGATCCTAGGACTCGAAGATCCTTTATAAGGGTGACCGAACATATATGGTCTGTCATCTTGGCAAATCAACAACAAGACCATCTAAATTCAAAGTAAATGCAAAGTCTCTAATGTCTCTTGAATGGATTCAATGAGACATCTATGGAACACTATCATATAGACCAGTGTAATTCCAAGATTACAGATGCCTCAACACTTTGGTCATATGAAACATAAGGTAGAGAATGTTATCAAAAACATTGTTGAGCATAAGGTAGCTCACGACGACCCAGAAGAGTCGTTGGTCAAATGGGCCCATGCATGTTTGCATTTCGAATTTGACACAATAACATCTCCCTAATTATCTCCAAAAGAGAGTATATCATGCAAAGGTTTTGAATAAACAGCATATGTTCCGAGATGTACCTCCTCCAAATGAACTACAATGAGACCACAAAGATGTTGGATAATACATGGGGTTTAAGTCCCTATTGCTATCAAATACCTAGAGCTTTATAATGGTGATCAAATGCTCGATATTTAGGGGGAGAGGAAATGAGACAATTAAGAAAGAGATTGCACGGAAGCAACTTCTCTATCATTTCATATCCGCGGATAAATACAAGTGAACCAGAAGTTCAATAAATGAAATGATTATAAGGTTTAGCAAATATGTCATTGAAAGCATTTACTAAAGGCCAAGAAAGTGATAAAGTCACAGATACTAGCTCATTTGGAAGTTCCAGAAGTAACTCCAACTCAATGAATATCAAGTGGTTCTCAAGTACACCAGAAGTGTTGGAGATCACTAGGCTCTTGGTATATGATTCCCCATAAGTGGAAAGAGCCTATGAGAGTATGATGATCATCAAATAAATAATGGATGTCGACATAGAAATCATAGTAAAAGAGCTAAAAAGAAGCAATTCATGCAAAGATGGATTCATTAAACATGATGAGATTGGACCAGTAGTTCCAACACTGCAAAGTGCAACATCAATTAGTTTTAAGTGTGTGTTCATACAAAATAAAATATAAAGCCAACTTGATTGCACAAAAGCCGACCTATCAAAGGTTATATGAAGAATATATTCACCAGAAGTGAATATAATTTTGGATCTAAATAACGACGGACGCGTTACTTGCATACGCATATAAATGAAAAAGATCGATTGAAAATGCCTGAAGCATTAATATCAAAGTCCCGTCACATGCAATTGGTTAAAGATCCTTATAAGAGTACCTGAAGTACCTATAATTGTGAAAATGGTGACATTGCATTAGGTCCCGAAGTACCATACAATGTTGTACTCTTTTCCTTGATCTTGGTTTTTATCCCATTGGGTTTTTCCAAGTTAAGGTTTTTAACGAGGCAGCTTATGCACCATTTAATACAACAGATCCCCCTGATCAACAATGAAAAGCACACTAGGTCCGGAAGTACCTTATGCTTGTGCATTCAAAGCATCTCAACATCAATACATGGAAGTCAAGCGCATCAAGTCAATCATGAAGAAATTCCAGGTCAAAGACAATGTTGATATTCGACAATAAGCTCATGAAGACAACGCCATCAAGAAGAATGAGAAGACTTCGAGAAGGATGTTGACTTCAGGGAGAGTATACGCACTGCACTCCTTTTCCCTTCGATCAGGTTTTGTCCCACTGGGTTTTCCTGACAAGGTTTTTAATGAGGCAGATCACCAAAGCGTATCAAATGTCATATGTATTTGTTCTCTGGATCCTAGTTTTGTCCCATTGGGTTTTCTAGGCGAGATTTGTAATGAGGTAGTATTTAAGGATGTTTATCCAAGGGGGAGTGTTATAATATTATTATATTATGATGGATAAACACTAGAAACCCTAGTTCCCGTGTAAACTCCTATATAAAGGGTCATTTGGACCCTAATGAATACATCAGTTTCGCCTCTCTACTCTATTGTTACAGTTTATCACAAAAATAGATTAAAATTAGAAAAATAATTATTATGTTTTTTGAAAAGGATAGAAAAGGGAAACAGGGTATGAACCAGAATATTTGTAAACGCATGGAATACAGAGTAGAAGGGATTTTGAAATAGACATTCTAATAACCAAAAGTACCCACTGTTTTTTTTAATACTATGGGTTAATTAGCTTCAATTTTGCGCCAAACATTGCAGATAAATGCAAGATTTTTTTAATACTACGGTCTACGATGTTGGTGGGGCAACTTGTTGCCCATTACTATATATATATATATATATATATATATATATATATATATATATATATATAGTTATCATTAATTATTAATAAGATGAATTAAAACAAAATAAAAAACTATAAAATCCTCGGTTCACCGAAAAAAAACAAAAACTATAAAATCCTCAAAGCTCCGAAAGGTGCAAAAGGAAAAACACACAAAGAAAATAAAAAATAAAAAAAATGGAAGCGTCAATCCCGAGCGACGACCAAGTGATCCTTCACGACTTCCCACGGATCCGGATCTACAAATCGGGGCGAGTCGAGAGGCTCAAAATAATCCCGATCATCCCAGCCGCACCCAATCCGAGTCCAAACTCCGTCGTCCTCTCGAAAGACGTCGTCGTTTCGCCTGAAACTGGAGTATCTGCAAGGATCTTCGTCCCCGCGGAAGTGATAAGAAGCTCCCAGAAGCAGAAACTGCCGCTCCTGATTTACGCCCACGGCGGAGCTTTCTGCCTTGATTCGGCTTTCTCCTCCACCTACCATGACTTTGTCAACTCCCTTGCCTCTTTGGGAAACGCCATCGCCGTATCCGTCGACTACAGGTTTGTAATTACCCTGATAATTTAATTTCCATTAACATGAAATTGTGTGTACGCTAGCAAGAACAACGTGGCGTGAACGTCATAAGTGTTACAAGTTACAACCGACGAGAGTAGTTTATGAGATGTTGGTGGCCTGATCGAGTATATTACGGTGGCGAGATTAGTTTACAAGAATCACTACTCTTGTTAATGATTCATTGCCTCATTGTATACTCAACATGCTACTTCATCACAGCCCTACTCCCCTCTCTACATCACAAAAATATTTAACATTTATTTAATCTTAAAAAAATTATATATATATATATATATATTTCGATTCCTAATATCTATTTTTATATGTTATAAAATTTTATTTTAAAAAAATTATGTTTTACAATTTTTGAAAATTAAAAAGGCAATATTTATAAAATAAAATTATTAAAAATTATAAAATATGATTTTTTAAAATAAAATTTTATAAATATATAAAAATAGATTTTAGAAATATAAATTTAACAGAAATTTCACGAGGTACCCTTGAACTATCGCTTAATTCACGCGGTGACCAACTATTTTACACCTTTCATGTGGTACCCCTGAGGGCTGAGGTTATGAATCATTTCACCACATGCCCTTATCATTACTTATTTAACGGATTCCATTAGTTGGAAATTAACAAAAAACAATTGAATTAAAAGGGGAAAGAAGAGAAGGGAAAGAAGCAGACACGATTACACGAAGAAGAAGGTGCTGCTGGTGCAGCATCCACCCGCCTTCGCCAGCGGAGGCGCCAACACTGCCGCCACAACTGCTGCCTCCTCCGGCGACAAAGGTTCCGACACCAGTACATCCTCTACCACCACGCAGCCTCCACGACCTTTTCGCGAAGAAGAAGAAGGAACTGGACTTCTCGACGACGGCTTTGGTCGACGCCGCCTTCTCCTCGGAGCGTCCAATTGGTGGAAGTTGGTGGCGTCGTTGAAATTGTTCTCGGAAGCCATCGATTTCTCTCTCGGAATTCGAAATCGAACGAAGCGAGGAAGATAGCGAAAGCTAGGGTTTTTGAAACTTCGTTCGATATTTTAATTCAGAAATTCGATTCTCCTCCTTCTCTCTCTCTTCTGGATTTGGCGTGGATCTTGGGAAATTTGAAACTATGAAGTTAATTTGAAAAATATGGGGATTTGTAGATTGATTGGGTTTTCTCCGGGGCACCATCGTCCGGGTGTGGATGCTGCACCAGCAACCCCTTCTTGGCGGAGGCGTGTGGATGCTGCACCAGCAACCCCTTCTTCTTCTTCGTCTGACCGTGTCTGCTTCTTTCCCTTCTCTTCTTTCCCTTATCTTCTTTCCTCTTTTAATTCAATTGTTTTTTCTTTTTCTTTTTAATTTCCAACTAACGGAATCCGTTAAATAAGTAGTAATAAGAACATGTGGTGAAATGATTCATAACCTCAGGGTCAGGGGTATCACATGAAAGGTGTAAAACAGTTGGTCACTGCGTGAATTAAGCGAAACCTCAGGGGTACCTCGTGAAATTTCCATAAATTTAATTTTTACTCCCTCCGATTGAAAATATAAGGCGTTTGACTTTTATGCGCGTAATTTAAGGAGCTAAAAACTATACAAAATATTGATTTTTTAATCAAAATTTTGTAATTAATAAGTATTATAATATAAAAAAATTTAAACAAAAAATTTAATATTTTATATAGTTTTTAGCTTTTTAAACTACGTGCAGAAAAGTCAAACGCCTTATATTTTCAATAGAAGGGAGTATAATTTTTTTAAGATTAAATAAATGTTAAAAAAAAAATTAGTGGATCATGGAGGTGTGTAGCTTGGGGGTGGTAGAAGATCCCCCGTTTACTTAATATTATTAAGCGACAAGATTTGTCATTTCAGTTGGTTTAAATGGAAAAAAACAGCCCCACATAGCATCATTTCACTGCTCAACATGTAATTTGCAATGAACACAACCTCTCCTTTTTATGAGTGGGGATGTTAGGGTCAACAAAAATTTATTTTTTTTATAAAAAATATTAAATTAAAAATTATATTTAATTTATATATACTCATATTCGTATGTGTATAAAATTTTATCAAAAAAAGAGATGTTTTGATATATCTACAACAACAACAACAGTCCCCATACATCCCACGATTAAGCGGGTCAAACTAGTCGAGAGAGTGTTTCCAATAGACTCAAATATAACAGAACAAATGAACAAAATAGTAATTAGAACAATAAGGAAATTAAGAACTAGAACAGAAGTATAGATAAAATAGATACCACACAACAACCCAGGATACTAAAAGACTGCCGCCCGGATGCACATCTGCCAGTGGTCTCAAGGATGTATAAACAATAAAAATTATATAGATGATTAAAGGATGGCTATATATATTAGTGTACAATATATTGTTAAATATAATGCAAACTAACTAAGTTGTATACTTGCATCTAATTTATAAATCTTATATTAGAGCATCCAAAACCCACAAACCCATCTAAAGTTTCTTACACCACTTTTTATCTTTCTCTCTGTCATATCATCTTTACATACTTCTTTCATTTTTTTCCTACATCCCATATACTTCATCAAATAACTTACCACATATTTAACATTTATTATTATATTAATAGTAAAAATAATCAAATATTATAAAATAATATGTAGTATTCAAAGAACAACTCTTATTTTTATTTCTCAATTTGTAAATAAATATTATAAGAATTTTAATAAAATAAAAATAAATTTTTTTATACTACGTATATGTTTTATTAATTAAAAATATAAATAAATTTCAAAAATGTGTAAAACAAAGTGTACTATAATGGGTTGGACGATGGAGTATATATACTCCCTCCGTTCCAAAATACATGGGTTTTTAGTTTTCGGCACGCTTTTTAAGGAGTGAAAAACTATATGAAATATTATTTTTTTAATTAAATTTTTTATATAATTTGATACTTATTAGTAATAAGTATCAAATAATATAAAAAATTTGATTAAAAAAATAATATTTCATTGAGTTTTTCGCTCCTTAAAAAACGTGTCAAAAAGGAAAAGACCATGTATTATGGAACGGAGGTAGTATCATTATCAATGTTTAAAAAAATTAAAATAAAGTGCACTACTAACTCCCAGTGGACTCACAAATTAAAAAAATAAAATAAAGTGTGCTAATCTGCCTCACTAGACCCACAATTTTGTTAGAACCTAGGCAAAATTGGGGATGCTATTCGGTTAACTTTCCTTAACCACAATGTGAGTATCTCTGCTCATATCTGACACAAAGAGTAACACCGTTGGAGATGCTCTTTTATTTTGAAAAAGAAAAAAATGTTGATTAAAATTGTGCCACATTTCATATCAATCAACAACATAATCTCATATAGTAAATATATAAATTACTAAGATTATTATTTGAACAATGAACCATGTTGAGAATAGGGTGGTTTCACATAAGTGGATGACATATTATAATTTATAGAGAAACGTGTGATTAGTTTAGGGTAAAATAACAAAATGATTTAAGAAAAACTAATAGAAAACTAATAAAAGAAAAAAAAATTATAAATTATAAATAATGATTTAAGAAAAAAAATATATTAAATTTTTGGCGAAAATGCATAAAACCACCCATTATTCATTTTTGTTTGCAAATAACCACCCCTTATTAAAAAATTGTCAAATAACCACCCATAAAATATAGGTTGTTTGCAAATAACCACATATATCCCTTTTCTTGCTAAACCTCAATTTAATAAGAAAAGACAATTATACTCGAAAACCTGGAAATTTGCCGGTTAATATGGGTTTCGATCCGGTGACCCGAATGACCCGGTAATTTTGACTCGACTTACCCGATTGACCTACTGACCCGATTGACCCGGTTGTTTGATAATTATATATGATTAATTTTTTTTATGGAGATTCCAATTTTTTACATTTTATAATTATAATCACTTGATCTTTCATTTTCAAATCAACTTATATATTTATTTGTATGGTGTAATACTCCGTCCGATCGATAGTATTTGATTTTTTATTTTTCAACACATTTTTTTAAGAAGATAAAAAATTCTAAAAAATATTAAAATAATTCCATGATTATTACTAATTACATGAAATTATTTTTTAAAAAATATTTAAAAAATTTGATATTTTATATATTATTAAATTTTATTAATAATTACGTGAAATAATAAAAATCAAATGTTTTTAATAAGATGTAATAATATATAAAATATCAAATTTAAAAAAAATTATTTAAAATTTTGATATTTATATATTATTACATTTTATTAAAAATTACGAGAAATAATAAAAATGAAATATTTTAGATCAGATATAGCATATAATTACAAGCACTAGAATTTATGAACAGCGTCTTTAATTTTAGAATTTTAAAATTATCCAAAATTATGAAATCATGATTTTTTTTAATTTAAAAAAAATTGAAAAAACCCGAAATCGATCTGAAATGACCCGAAACCTAGTCAAACCCGGGTTAGAATCAACCTGGATATACCCGGAACCCATTTTACCCGGGACCCGTTTTACCCGATACCCGAAGTGAGCCGACCCGAATCCAACCCGAATTACCCGTTTGACGGGTCTAATTGTAATACCTGAAAATCAAGCAATATAGAGAAGTATAACTGTCTTTTTACTAAAAATGAAACATTAAAGAATAGGGATATAATTGTCTTTTCATAGTAAATTAAGCGAGGTTTAACAAGAAAAGGGTATGGGTGGTTAGTTGCAGCCAACCTATATTTAACAGGTGGTTATTTGACAACATTTGAATAAGGGGTGAGTAAAAAGAAACATTAAAGAATAGGGATATAATTGTCTTTTCATAGTAAATTAAGCGAGGTTTAACAAGAAAAGGGTATGGGTGGTTAGTTGCAGCCAACCTATATTTAACAGGTGGTTATTTGACAACATTTGAATAAGGGGTGGTTATTTGCAAACAATGATGAATAAAGGGTGGTTTTATGCATTTTTGCCTAAATTGTTTTTATGTTAAAATCCATTTCACCATCTTCATCCAAAAAAAATTGGTTAATGATTAATTAAATGATAAAAGAAATTAATGAAAAAAGATGGAAAAGAATGAAAATTAATTATATAAGTAAAAAAGACTATTATTTCCCCAACGTGATTCCTGACTACAGGTTAGCTCCAGAGAATCTAATTCCAGCCTGCTATGAGGACACATGGGCGGCAATCCAATGGGTGGCAGCTCACCACAACGGCAATGGACCCGAGCCGTGGTTGAAGGACCACGCCGATTTCAACCGAGTCTTCCTAGGGGGCGACAGCGCAGGAGGTAACATCATCCACGACATGTTGCTCCGGGTCGGGTCAGATCAACCCGAGCTAAAGATCTCGGGCGCATTTCTAGTCCACCCCTTCTTCGCCAACGACGAGCCGATTGACGGGCTCGATTACTTTTGCTCGGACAACGCGGGCATCCACGACCCGAGGCTGAACCCGGCAGCCAACCTGGCCCGGATAGCAGGGATCGGGACGGGAAGAGTGTTGATATTCGTGGCCGAGAAGGACCAGATGAGGGGGCGTGCGGTGAGTTACTATGAGGCGTTGAAGAGGAGTGGGTGGGGTGGGGAGGTGGAGATTGTGGAGACCGAAGGGGAAGGCCATGTGTTTCATTTGTTCGACCAGGGTTCCGAGAAGGCCTTGGCCTTGTTCGAGAGAGTGGCTTCGTTTCTCAATGGAACTTAGTGTAGCATGTCTTGGGTTCGAGCCTTTGGGGATCGAGTGTTTTTCGACGTAAGAGTTCATGGAATCGATTAGTATGATGCCCGTGTTTGTGTTAATGTGTAACGTACAAGGGCGGATCCTCTTGAGAGTGTGCTAGAGGTGGCAGTCATCCTCCAATCGAAAATGAAATTTAATATACATGTTTCTCTTGTCAATAGCCTCGATTTGATATATTATAAGTTTAAATTCGATAACTGAGCAAAAAGTTATTAACGTTTCAAGACTAAAAAACATAAGTTATATATTTCCG
This sequence comes from Persicaria tinctoria, assembly GCA_037127255.1. NCBI lineage: Eukaryota > Viridiplantae > Streptophyta > Magnoliopsida > Caryophyllales > Polygonaceae > Persicaria > Persicaria tinctoria. The sequence goes on along the minus strand of JBANSL010000007.1, from coordinate 20,553,537 downwards.
ACATCATTTTCCAAACTGATTGAGTCACTTATATCGTAATTATCATTTGTTAAACTTCATACCTTAATACTATAATTAAACTCAATAACTTCAAATTAGTAGGTTATATTGAAATATTTGAATACTTTGAAATAAAGTAGGCACAATTAATTTTTATTCTTACGCATTCATAATATTGATCATTTCTTAAAAGAAATTAGCTATGTTATAGATAATTTTTCGATTGTAATTTTCCGTCACCTTAAATAACAGTTTCAGAATCCGTCACTCGTAACGTACTGTACTTGTTTAAGTAATCAGAATAGACCTGAGCATGGGCCGGGCCGGGCGAGCTTGGGTCGGGCCTTGGGCATTTTAGCGGCCCATTGTACCGGGCCGGGCTTGGGCCAAGCCCGGGTTTTGGGCCTACTACCTTGCCCAAGCCCGCCCTTGTAGGCGGGCCGGGCTGCCCACCGGGCCTAGCGGGCCACCCCTCAGCCAGAAAGAAAGAAAGAAAGAAAAAAAAACTCACGGTTCGTGTCGGATACCCCAACCGAATACCCTAACCGTGTCGGGTACCCGGGTTTATATGGTTCGTGTACGGTTCGGAAGATTTGGCCTTAACGGTTCCGGGTACCCGACACGATTAACCGGTTCGTGTCGGGTACCCGGTTATGCACACCCCTAGTAGAGGACGAAGAGGGCAAGAGGTTTGCAGAATGAAGTGTCGATTAGGAAGTTATGGGTTAGGAAATTAGAAAGTTTATATATATTTTATATAAAATATATAAATAATATTTTTATAATGTAGATGGATGGTGGATCGGGTCGGGTGGTGAATGATGGGTCGGATGGTGGATTGGGTGTGGGTGGAAAAAATCTCACCCCACCCGACCCATCACTCATATCCACTTCATCCATATATCCACAAGTACAAAACATGCAACTTCTGAATTTGGTCCGGGTGGTAGAGGTGTTCCTCCTTTAAAATAAAAATTTAACCAAAGTATAAAATAGGCCAAACAAGAACAAATATAACATCAACAAATACATTCACATCGGCAGAAGAAGCAATTACAAACCTAACCAACACTTACAAGCCTAATTGAGACTTAAAAGCAAAAGAAAATGGAATTAGAAACCCATATTTCCGGCAAGAAAACACACATTTCAGAATTTGAATAGCGGCTACAACCACCAACAACCGCTGCAGCCTGCAGGAGCCTTCGACGGCGACGATGCCTCGCCATACAACACCGCTCTCGAAACCAAAACGACGACCGGGATCTCTCCGCACACCAATTTGATTAACTTTGATAGACGAAGGATACGAACGAGAGAGATGTGGAACTCAAACCCTCAAATAGATCTATTGAACAAACTCGTTGAGATGGAGAAACCCTCCCATGGATATCTGCAGATCTAGAAACTGAAGAACTTCAATTGAGAGGACGCCAAAGGGAGAGGGGGAGAGAGGATAGAGATGGAGGCGGATGTGAGAAAATCTGATTTAAAAAAAAAGGGGAGGAAATGGGATTTGATCTGGAGACCAATTGCATAGGCCAAAAGCACCGCTTGTCCTTAACCATCTATACCAACGAATCACAATGTTTTAGTTTGAATTATGTAATGCTAATACTATAATTAAATTAAATTTTAATTTAAAAAAAAATTAAACGGTTCGTGTCGGGTACCCGATAAGGCGATTTGCCCGACCCGAACACGAACCGTTTAGAGCCGTGTTTTCTCGGTTCGTGTCATTATCGTGTCGTGTTTTTTCGGTTTCGGGTTTTTTCGTGTCGTGTTATCTTGTTTTCGTGTCGTGTTTTCGGTTTCGGGTTTTTTTGCACACCCCTATCCTCTACCACTCTTGTCTTGATGTTGCTGGACGAATTATTTTCCTTAAGAGAGTGTTATTTAAACTTTCGTTTGTGTTTAAAACTTATGATCATGTGTTTAAGACAATGTTATTTAAACTTATGATGCCTTATTTAAGATTTAATGTGTAAGATGATGGTATTTGAGCCATTGTTTTCTCTACATGTTTTATTGAAATTCAATGATGTATATTTAGCAAAAAATCATCAATATGTCATCCATATTTCACCCGCTCACCCAATGGATATGGGTGAAAGTGGATATGGACGAAGTGAATATGGGTGGGTGGGTCAAGTGGGGTGATTGGTCATCCATGGGGTTTTGGGTGAAATGGGGGTCCATCCACCCACCACCCGACCCATTGTCATTCCTAGTTTTCACCCACTTTGTCGGGTCAGGTGATTCGGGTTCGAGTCGGGTGCGGGTGAAATTGTCATCCCTATCTATGCTCCCTGTTTTTTGCAATACCAAAATCAGTACAACACCAAAACACAACCTGTGCACCATGACCAAACACAACCTGTACATAAACACATTCAACACAACCTGTACAAACACATGATCAAACACAACCAAACACCATGACCAAAACACAACCTGTAAAAACACATCCAACAGAAAATTTAACAAAATACAACCTGTGCAACCAAAAAACAACCTGAACACAAGTCACACAACACAACCTGTACATCACAAAGCTGTCCGACCCACACATATGTACCAAATACAATTGTCCAGAACAACAAAGATGTCCAAATTCAACCGCAAGAATTACAAAAAGCTTAAGAGTTCAGGAGACAGGAGTCGTTACCTTCAGAGGTTTCCAGACCCTTGGAGGCTGCAGTACCCTCGGAGTGGGTGGTACCTTGTGAGCTTGCTTGTGACTTGGCGAAGGAGGTCACGAACTCCTCCAAAACCAACATGCGATTGTTCAAGGCTTCGATTTCGGTTTGCACCATGTTGGATTTTTCTATAGCCCTTTCGGATATTTCGATAGCTCTATTGGCTGTGTCCATAGCCCTTTGGGATTTCTCCCTAACTTTCTCGATAACATCCTCCACTTTCCTTGTTCTCTCCTCCAATTTTCTCCACTTAGCCGCAGCTTCAGCAGTCCAAGGCCCACCCCTTTTCTTCGCAGGCCGTCTACCAGCCCCACCCAACCCTGTATAGAGTAAGTGCAAATAAAAAGGAAGTTTGAAATTATGACCTTAATATTGAAAGTGCTTGATATCTAACAAAATCTGTTTATAGAGTGTTTATGTTATAATCTAAACATACTGAATTTCCTATTTTTAATGACAAATTTAATTGAAATCGAAACAATATAATATAAACAGAAAAAATATAATCGATACAGAAATCTAAAGTTATAATATAAATGAATGGTATATCTTAAACCGAAATATAATAATAATGTTATATTATAAACTTTTAGTTTATTTATGTTATTAAAGTTATAAAGTAAAGTTATAAACTAAACTTGATAAACTTATTGTATAAACTAAATTTCTATTGCACACTAAGTTACTAAAGTTATATTATAAATAAGTTACTAAAGTTAGAAACTACTACTTAATATAATATCTAACAAAATCTGTGTATATAGTGTTTATGTTATAATCTAAACATATTATATTCTCTATTTTTACTGACAAATGTAATTGAAACAGGCAAAATATAATATAAACAGAAAAAAATATAAAGAAACAGAAATCTAGAGTTATATTATGAATGAATTGTATATCTTAAGCTAAAGTTTAATAATGAAGTTATATTATAAACTTTTAGTTTATTAAAAGTTGTAAATTAAAGTTATATTATAAACTAAAGTAACTAAAGTTATGAACTAAACTTAATAACCTTTTATAGTATAACCTAAACTTCTATTATATACACTAACGTACTAAAGTAATTAACCAAAGTTATATTATTAACTAACTAAAGTTATAAACTATAAATTATAAACTAAGCTACTAAAGTTATAAACTAAAGCTAACAAACTTATGTTGTAAACCAAATTCATAAACTAAACTTATATTATAGACTAAGTTGCTAAAGTTATAAACTAATGTTATATTATGAACTAAGTTACTAAAGTTATAAAACTGACCTCTCGCTTCAGTGAATCGTCTTTCTCCGAAGCAGTTGCTGAGTATATCACGCTGTTCTTTCATAGACAGCGGCCCTGACTCCACTTCGCCATCAAAAGGCTCTGATGACTGCCCCTCGCCCCGTGCTTGGGTAATCTCATCGGGAGATTTCTTCAATTTCTCCTGTGAACGATAATTGAGAAATATGTTAGAAGAATATACATATTATAAAAATAATGAAGGGAATAGAGTTACAAGAACATAAACCAAACAGAAACTCACTACTTGTTCCTTCCCGTTTTTACACGGGAAGTACGTGCCTAAGGCAGCTTGGACAAAATGATCTGGATGACCCTTCTTTAGCCAATCCTCTGCCCTGTAGCTGCTTGGTGTCGGGCCCAAGTAGTGGTTGACTTGGTTCGGGTTCTTGGTTCGGGTTCTTGGTTCGATTACCCTGGTTGTGCTTGCCAGTGGTCTCGGTCTTGTTGCTTACAATGACCCGCTGCTTTTTCGGAGCACTTCCTCCACAAGTCAAAATTTAGAAAAGTTATACCCATGCAAGTCATTACAGTCAAAATTCATAACAACCAAAATACTAAAGCATCAACCTATGAAACTTCATATTTTAGATTCAAGTCTTGATTATATAAAATTCTGGAATCCAATTTCATAAATCTGAATGTAATAAACTCATTCACGTTCATTCACAATTAAACAAAGATATTTCATATTTGTGTTCATTTTGTGCTAGTTTTGATTCAAATATTTGCATTCCTTAATTATTACAAAAATCAGTAAAAAATCAATCCGTAATTCCTAATTGGAAAATCAATCAATAATTTCCCATTTTGTGCTAGTTTTTGCATTCCTTATTACAAAAATCAGTCAAATCTCTTTCTTATTACAAAAATCAGTCAAATCTCTTTCTTTCAAGCAGAACAATTTCTGATGCAATTGTTGGGAATTTAGGGTTTCTATTGCTTTGAGGCGTGAAAGATCACTATCTTTAAAGTGATATTTGTCCCCTTTAATTGCTGTTAGGGTTTCAGACAAATTCACCTCCCAGGATACAACAAAGCCCTATAAGAAATCTCAGACAGAAATCTGAATTTCTTCTTGTTTTTTTTCTTTGAAGAAACTCTTCTTTTGAAGAGGATATGTCACTGAAAACTGTCAGACAGTTAAATTCAGTTTTTACAGTTATTAGAAGTTGGGAAATCTCATCCAAAAGGAAGAGATCACAGCCATTGATCTATGACAGATCTGGACCATTCATCTATAACTGATTTAGGCCACTGATTTCAGAAATCAGAAATAACTGAAACTAATTTATTTTAGTCTTATTTTTTAGACTTTATCCAACAATCCCCACCAAGTCTATAAATCAGACTTTTGCAAATAATAATGTCATACATAATGAAAGTGTTTTTCAACTTAAACTTCCAATTAGTATAATTCTATCAAAGTGTAGACAGACTCAATGGTGGTTAGTTCCTTAAACCATTTCTCTTTTATCAACACCGGATAAAACATACATATGACATTTCCAACTTCTTCACATAATTTCTTTTGCCTTGAGTTCACCCCAGATTCATAGAAAACTTACAAAACAACTGGTTTTGTTTAAGAGCAACTCCACTCTTATGTAATCTATATAGGTAAGATTCCTTCAAACCATTAAGTTTATTAAACTTTACAAAATCTTATTAAGAGTTATAATACTCAACCTCCCTTTTCTACACTAGCTTCTTAAGCATTAAGTGCAGTTCCCAAATCACTTATCAACAACCTATTGTTACCCTTTAAACTTCGTAACTAGAATGTCTAGAAAGAAGTTGGGTTCCCGTTGTGGTGATTTCATATCAATTTCAACCCCATTGCAGCTGAGGTATTTCTTACCACTTCTCTCGAGAGTGCCTTAGTAAATGGGTCAGCCAAGTTCTTACAAGACTTGACATAAATAATGGTAATTACACCTTCTTCTATCAGCTGCCTTACATAAGCATGTCTTAAACTTATGTGTCTAGACTTTCCATTGTAGATTTTATTGTAAGCTCTAGACAAAGTTGCTGCACTATCACAGAACACAGAAACGGGTGGCATTGGTTGTGGCCACAACTTTATATCCAGAAGAAAATTTCTCAGCCACTCCGCTTCCTTTCCTGCCGCAGCCAATGCAATAAACTCTGATTCCATTGTGGAATGAGTTATGCAGGTTTTCTTCTTTGAAGCCCATGATATTGCTCCTCCGGCTAGGGTAAACACCCAACCACTTGTAGATTTGTTCTCATCCGCACTAGATATCCAACTAGCATCGGTATAACCTTCCAAAACAGCGGGAAAACCGTTGTAGGTTAGCTCTAAATCCGTTGTTCTCTTTAGGTATCTTAGAACTCGACTTATAGCCTTCCAATGATCAATTCCAGGATTGCTAGTATATCTAGACAACTTGCAAACTGCAAATGCAATGTCTGGTCTTGTGCAATGCATTGCATACATTAGACTTCCAATTGCACTTGCATAATCAGTTTGAGAAGTTGATCTACCTTCATTCTTTGACAATTTACATGAGGGATCATAAGGGGTATTTGCTTCCTTAATCATAAGATGCTTAAAGTTTTCCAACATCTTATGAATATAATGAGATTGTGTCAAAGTGAAAACCCCACCATTTCTAAGTATTTTAATACCTAGAATTGTATCAACTTCCCCCAAGTCTTTCATCTTGAATTGTGACTTCAAGAAATCCTTAGTGTCATTTACTCCCTCCATATTATTTCTTATAATAAGCATATCATCAACATAAAGACATATTATGACACTATATTTGTCAATGGATTTCATGTACACACATCTATCAGCCCCATTGTGTGTAAATCCATAAGACAATATTGCAGAATCGAACTTCTCATGCCACTGTTTTGGGGCTTGTTTCAGTCCATATAGAGATTTTATGAGTTTACACACTTTCTTTTCATTTCCAGGAACTACAAACCCTTCGGGTTGTTCCATGTACAACTCTTCATCTAAATCTCCATTTAGAAATGCCGTTTTTACATCCATTTGATGCACCTCTAGCTTATACAATGAAGCAAGTGCTAAAAGCACTCTTATTGATGTGATCCTTGCTACTGGTGCATATGTATCAAAGTAATCAATCCCTTCCTTTTGCCTAAACCCTTTGGCTACTAATCTAGCCTTAAAGGTTTGAATTGTGCCATCAGTATTATACTTTCTTCTAAATACCCACTTGCTTGAGATTGGTTTTGATCCTTTAGGCAAATCCACTAGAACCCATGTGTTATTGGACATAATTGAGTCCATTTCATCATTAACAGCCTCTTTCCAGAATGCTACATCTCTTGAAGACATTGCTTCCTTAAATGTCTTAGGATCTCCTTCCACTTGAAACACAATTGGTATTTCATTCAGCACCTCATCTCTAGTTCATTCAACTAGAAGTATAACATCTTTTGGTAATGAAAAATCATTACCAAAGTTTTGTTGTATTCTAATCCTTTGACTCCTCCTTTGTTCCATTGGTACATCCAATTGCCTTTTCCTTGATGAAGTCGATGGATCCAACATTGTGGCATTTTCAGCAGTTTCACATGTTGAATCCCCACTGAATTTTGTCTCAAAAAATTCAGCATCTCTAGATTCAATTATTAGATTTGAATCCATATCCAAAAATCTATAAGCTTTAGAATTTTCGGCATAGCCTATGAAGATACTTTTCAAAGCCTTAGGACCCAGCTTGCTCCTCTTAGGATCTGGAATCCTATAGTAAGCTATACAGCCCCATACCTTTATGTAGTTTAGGTTGGGTTGTCTCCCTTTCCAGATTTCATAGGGAGACACCTTAGTCCTTCTTGAGGGAATTCTGTTATGCAAATAACATGCAGTCAGCAGTGCTTCTCCCCACGGATTTGTAGGCGCTTTTGCATTCAACATCATCGAATTCACCATGTCACATAGTGTTCGATTTTTCCTCTCATCCAAGCCGTTCTGCTGAGGCGTGTAGGGGGCTGTTCTTTGATGAATAATTCCGTTTATTTCACAGAATTCATTGAACTCACTGGAGAAATATTCTCCCCCTCTATCACTTCTCAGAATTTTAATCTTCATTTCTTTCCGATTTTCAACTTCAGCTTTGTATATTTTAAACCTTTCAAAGGCTTCATCCTTCTTCCTCATCAAATAGACATGAGTATATCTAGACTTATCATCTGTAAAGGTAATAAAGTACCTATTCCCTCCTCTTGTCAACACTCCATTTAATTCACATATATCCGAGTGCACAAGCTCTAAACTCTCATTTGATTTTTCTACCATAGGAAAAGGTCTTTTAGCCATCTTTGCTTGAACGCAGATTTCACAATTTTGATTTGAAGGATTAAAATCTGCACTGATCATACCATTCCTAGACATAAATTTCAATGATCTAAAATTCACATGAGCAAGTCTTAAATGCCATAAATCAGAAGACTCAACGATATAAGCAGAACTAGAAGATTTATTTATAATACTAAGCTTAAACATTCCATTACATGAGTATCCCTTGCCTATGAACACCCCACCCTTGGTTAAAATCAGTTTATCTGATTCTAAGACAACCCTAATGCCAACTTTACATAGGAGACCTGCAGAAACTAGGTTCTTCCTAATATCAGGAACATGTAAAACATTTACAAGCTTCATGCTTTTCCCAGAACTAAACTGAATCTGGATATTTCCCATTCCCACAACCTTAGCCACATTGTTGTTGCCCATTAGAACACCATCATCCTTCTCAGATGCCTTGTATTCAGTAAACTGGGAAATATCATTGCAAACATGAACTGTAGCACCAGAATCATACCACCAGTCCTTGGTAATCACTGCTGCAGCCATGTTTAATTCAGTCACCATACCAATCTGTAAGTTAGAAACCATAGCAACAATTTCAGAGATCTCTTTATCAGCCATGTTGGCTTGTTTGTTTTCCATCTCTTGTTGCTTTTTCTTCCAGAATCTGCACTCTTGCTTGAAGTGCCCTGGTTTGTGACAGAAATGGCACTTGGGTCGGTTGTCATTGCCATCTTTCTTTGGCCTTTTGTTCCTGTTGTTGTTGGCTCCTTCGTCGGGCTTCTTCCTTTTGTTTCCTCCACTCATGTTAGAGTGTTCACCAACAACATTGTTGATCTTGGAATCAGACTCAACTTTTGTGTTGTATTGTTTCCTTGTTTCCTCTTCAATCCTTAGATGTTTCTGAACTTTTTCTAAGGAAAGTTCCTCGGTGGTGTGCAGGAGTTTCTTCCTGTAGTTGTTCCATGAGTTAGGCAACTTAGCGATTATAGCCCCAACTTGCAAAGCCTCAGAAATGTCAATTTTCAACTCCTTAAGTCGATTGACAATGCTCTGCAGATCATTAACTTGATCCATAACGTGTTTATCAGCATTCATAGTGAACTCAAAATACTTCATGATGAGAAACTTATCTGTTCCTTGCTTTTCGTTGTTGTATCTTGTCTCCAATGTTGTCCAGATCTCCTTTGGTGACTTGATTGCAGTGAACAGATTGTAAAGTCTGTCTGAGAGGCAGTTCAGAATGTGGCCTCTGCACAGAACTTCATCTTCGTCTCTCTTCTTTCTCTGGTCCTTGATCTCCTGATCTTCGTCTTCTGTTGGATCTGGAATTTCCTCCAAGTTGTCATCCAACACATAGGAAATCTTCAAAGCGGTCAGCAAGAACATCATCTGATCCTTCCAGCGGTTGTAGTTCGTTCCATCAAACCGATCAAGTTTGAAAAAATCTTGATTCATCAGGGTAAGGGCTGCTGCTTGTGATCCGGCCTCCATGACAGAATATCACTTTAAAATTGTTGGGAATTTAGGGTTTCTATTGCTTTGAGGCGTGAAAGATCACTATCTTTAAAGTGATATTTGTCCCCTTTAATTGCTGTTAGGGTTTCAGACAAATTCACCTCCCAGGATACAACAAAGCCCTATAAGAAATCTCAGACAGCAAATCTGAATTTCTTCTTGTTTTTTTTCTTTGAAGAAACTCTTCTTTTAAAGAGGATATGTCACTGAAAACTGTCAGACAGTTAAATTCAGTTTTTACAGTTATTAGAAGTTGGGAAATCTCATCCAAAAGGAAGAGATCACAGCCATTGATCTATGACAGATCTGGACCATTCATCTATAACTGATTTAGGCCACTGATTTCAAAAATCAGAAATAACTGAAACTAATTTATTTTAGTCTTATTTTTTAGACTTTATCCAACAACAATCACATACATATTAATTCCAAAATCGAAAATCAGTCAACAAACTACAAGCCCTAATTTTTCAGTCAACAAACTACAAGGCCTAAATCATCAGTTTGAAAAACAAGCCCTAATTTTTCAAGCAGATCAATTCATTCATAGGAAATCAAAAGCAAGTTCACTTACCATCGACATTTCTACACCTAATTGAGAGGGATTGTTCATCACTGTCAGGGGTGGCGGAGCTGGCCCCAGATGCTGTTATTGAGTGGGGGGGGGGGGTGGCGCCAATCCATGGGTTGATGTCGAAGCCTGCCCTTCCTGTGACAATCTGACAACCTCGCCTGAAGGGTTGACATCTTGCGCTGGTGTCGGAACTTCGGTGGTCGGCAGTGCGAGGAGACCCACAGCTTGAGGAGTCGAAGGCCCACCGACAGACTGTACTTGCGAAGTAGAGGGTTGAGCTGTGAATGCCGTAGGAGGCAGAGCTTGGTTCATCGGAGGGGGAGCGTCCACAACAGTCGCTCGACGGCGATTACGCTTCGGTGGCATTTGGGGATTTTGGATGGAATAGGGGGTAAAGAAACCCAAAATCGGGGAGATAGACTCACGCTTTGAAATTTACTAAATTTAGGGTTTTTGTATGAACTGGGGAACGAAATCGGGTTTTGCGACAACTGTGACTACTCAGGCGACGAATCTACTTAAAAAACCTCGTCGCCTAAATTAATCTCCAAATTTCACGAAAAACTTGGCGCTATGCAACGAAATTACTTCTCTTCGTCGCCTATATATCATGATTGAAGCGTTCAGGCGACCATATATTAAACCTTGACGCCTGAATCAATGGTAACAGGGACAATTCCAGCGACGGCTGGTTTTATGTCCATCGCATAAATGGAGTGGAATTTGGAAAAAAGAAAAATCGTCCAGGCAACGACATTGTCCTGAAAATGCACGTGCGTGTGTAAGCAAAATGCACAACCATGCAGTTGTCTAGCAACCCAACAGCTTCTCCCCAACCATGCAGTTGTCTACGGGTTGTCTCTCGAGAAGCAACTTTGGTTAAGCGTGTTAACTGGATGTAATGTCCCATTAATGGGTCTCCTCTGCAGCTAGCTTTCTCCTTTGAATGCACTACCACTTGAGATGGTAGCTTTTCCTGTATTTCGTGCCTCGAGCTCTCCTATATTCCGGGCCATCTATCCAACCACATTCTTTGTTGTTGTAAACTTATCTAAAATGAGGCGAAGAACCTCATTTTGTTGCGGCTGGTTGGCATGCATTGGGTTCCTAGGATAAGCTTCAAATTGACTTCTCCGTTGATAAGATCCTTGAGTATTTCCGTTGCCAAAACCTCGATAGAAATTAGGGTTGAAGTTAGAGTTGAAAGAACTGTTACCAAATCATCGAGGACCATAATCTTTGACGGCGCTGATCTTCATAACTCCTTCTTGCCTTTGAGGCACAAGTCACTGGGGGTACGATGGATCTCCACAAACCTTGTAAGGTCTAGCTTATAATTAAGCAAACTGGGCGGATCGACCCTTCATCATCTTCGTGAGCCTTTCCATTTCATTCCGATGGTGTGGCCTCGCGCTTGCAATTTTGAAATGATGCACTCCTCTTACTCCTTAGGTCCGTCCGTACTATTAAGAAGCATCAACAAGCCCCTAGATCAATTTTATAGCCTTCTCATGTGTCTTGTCTAGCACATCTTCTCCACTTGTAGCGTTGATGGTATTCCACTCTTGGTCTAGTAAACCTTCATAAAGATAGAGGACGAGATCGTCCTTCGTGATCCTATGGTGTGTTCAACTAGCCTTGAACTTCTTGAAGCGGTCGACATACTCATAAAAGGGATTCAGTTGGAGATTGCTCGATATTCGTGATCTCCCTTTTGAATTTACTGTGTAGGGTGGCTGGGATATATTTGTTGAGAAACACTTTCTTCATCTCCACCTAGGCCTTGATGCTTTCCGCTTTGCAGCGTCCTTTGGGGTGAAAGGAAACACCCTATGCATCATCTGGCATGGTCATTTGTCATACCTGTAGGTCGTAGGCGATGACGTATTGTTGTGGACTTCGCCAGATGTTTGTTAGGATCTTCTCCACGTACTTCTTCCATGGAAACTAGGTTAGATGTTTGCCCAGTTTGACTTGAACTCAAACTTTGAATTTGCATGATGGGAGATCCGGGAACTTGATTGCTATAGTTGTGTCAAAGGTCTTGAAGCTACAACTGTGTTGATGAAACACAAAACCTGTATTATTTGCATATTATTTCTGGATGTTATTATATATATTTACAGATATTATTATATATATTATGTACTTACAATGCAACAAGAATTTCGAAAGAAATCTCCTTCCTTAAGCTAAAAGACATGAAGATCGAATCTGGTGGATCATGGCTTCGATGTTTCCCAGAATAGAAGATTGTGAAGATTGTTTCTAAAGTCGTGATTGTTGTTGCAGGAGGATGGTCAAGTATGAAATAGATATGAAATATAGTTCAGACTGACTTCCCTGTCTCAGCAAATAATACAATACTTCCTCCCGTTGTAGTAAGAGAAAAGTCAGGATCGAATCCACGAGGAAGCACGTCAGCAGTTCTCAGGTAGCTGTAAATTCTCACAGGCAGAAGAAAGACAGAATCGCAGAAACAGAAAGAAAGAAACAAATAACCCGGCAAGGGCAACTAAAATAAAAGCAAAGAACAAAGCAAAACAAGAAATAAAAGCAAAGCAACAAACGAAAAGCAAAGGCAAAGACTGGTCGATCTCGACGACAGCAACTCGAGATAGACAAAGGTGATCGACAACAGTAACTCAGAAAACGAAAACAAAGCAACTCGACGAAAAACTCTCCTCGATCTCGACAAGATCAACTCGAGATCGACTAGAATCAGCAAAGACAAAAATTAAAATCGACAAAGACAGAAGAAAAGACAACTCGACTAAGACGAAGCCCTACTCGATCTCGACCACAGTTCCTCGAGATCGACAAGCACTACTCTATGTCGACAAGACAGGCAGAAAACTGTAAATTGCAGATTTTCGACAGAATTCAGAAATTCGACAGAAATAAACTCAATATATTAAAAGACTTCCAAAGCCAGGGTTTCATCACCACAACGATAACCATGCAAAGTAACACATAAAGGCATAAAAGATCATGCTTTCCATCAAATAACTTTCGTTATTAACAAATAGGCAAATAGAGGCTTTCGCATAAACCCTAATTGTTACTAACCCTTTTTCACATAATTAATCCAAGTTGCATTAAGATCACTTTCGCTTCAATAAAACAAACAAGGATCACCTTCAACTCTCGCAAAAGAATCATGCTCATAGGGATAGAAGATGAATCACACAAAAGATCTGACCTTTATCGCATCGCCTCACATGGCCACCGTCGGGCTCACCCCAGCCCCAGAAGTGGGTGGACTACTCACGCCTCATCGCAATAACAAACATTGATTGATGAAAAGAAACTTGCATTAAAACTAAATTCAAAGCCTTTACAATCTTGGCAATCAACTTTCGCTGTAAGCCAAAACCCTAAAAACCTTAGAACTCCTAAACTGTATCTCTGAATGGAACTAACTAATTGTGTGTGTCTTGGAATGTATAAAACTGAGCCCCCTAGGGCCTTATTTATAGCCTTCATTCCCTAGCTATTCTAGGAAAGAAGATATCTATCTATATCTAAAATTATATCTAAATTGCTAAAAGATAAATAAATGTTTTAAGGAAATAAATCCATAAGGAAGGGATAAAACTAATTATGGTAGGTCTTCATGATGTTGATAGATCTTGTCTCCTTTGATAGAACTTGATGTAATAGGATAGAATCTTCCGCCTTCGCGCCCAAGGAACTCCAATTCTACTCGGACAGGCCACGTCGAGAAGCTTCTGGACACGGCTTCTACTCGACCTCGAGTTGGACTCCTCGACCTCGATTTGGGTTCCTCGGCTTGGCTTGACTCTGCTCGATGTGGCTCGGACTCTGGCTCACTGGTGCTTGTCGACCTCGAGTTACCCTAGTCGACCTCGAGTAGAGTTGAGTCATCGACTAGGTCTCCTCGGGTGGCTCTTCTCGGCACGCTCGGACAAAGGCTCAGGCGCTCGTCGATCTCGACAAGCCCTAGTCGACTTCGAGTAGCGTGGTGCTCGGCCTCTCGTCCTCGGCTTCTCGGGAAGCTTCTCCTCGTCGACTCCGGGTTTGACACTTGATCTTCGTCGATCTCGACTAGGCTAAGTCGAGATCGAGTTGGCTCCCAGAGCTGGGTTGGCTGGCTCTCTCGATCAGGCCGTGCTCGACCAAGCGGTGCTCGGACATGGCTTGTCTATGTCGAGTAAGCCTACTCGAGATCGAGTAGCCTTGACTCTCAGGCTGGTTCCGCTGCATTGACCTTGGACTTCTGTAGTGGTTTTCCGAGCTTTTCCGACCTTCTGTAGAATTGCTGTAAAACGCCTCGATTTCTGCGAATTAAACAGAAACTGGTGTAGATTCCATAATTTGGCAAATAAACATAAACTACATAGATTCTGTACTAATTTAGCCTAAATGTATAAAATGTATACAGAAATTGATATAAAAGTTGCTGTAAAACATGGCAGATTAGGCTCACAACAGTGATCTGTTCTAGCCATTGAGAGAAGATGCTTCTTTGAAAGGAGGCGCCGATTTGATCACGTATAAAAAGGAGATGAAGAAGAGAAGACAAGGACAAGTGTTGAACGAAAACCTCATCGATCTACATCGCACACAAAGCCCTCAAGTCAATCTGTCTTCTTCGTGTACTCTCTGCTAAGTGTTAAGAGTTGTATCTTTTATTTCAAAGCATTTGAGAGTTACACAACGAGCTTATAAGATATATTTCGAGAGAGTGTTATACTCGAGAGTTTGTAACTCAGGAAGTGGACACTAGGCAATTGATTCACGAAGTGTAAGAGGATTGTACAAGATAGCTGAGAGAGGTGGGGCTCTTCTAGATTGGTCTAGGACTCCAAGGGAACGTGAGTTGACTAGATTGCAATTGTATAGGAGAGAGGCTTCTCGGTGAGCTATTAGGATCCTAAGTCTTGTGAATCAATAAAGCCGATTGAATCCTAGGGTTGTGGAAGAAACCTAGGCGGGGACTAAGCCTTTAATGAGCCGAACCTCGTTAAAAATTCGTTGCGTCCTTTCCTTATTGCTTTACCATATTTCCGCACTTATTTAGAATTGTATAACTCTTTTGTGATTCAGGTTTTCCAAAGGAAAGAATTAAGTCTACTCTCAAAGGATTTTGCAAGCGTTTCAAAAGTCTTGAGATTATCAGCGAAAATTTGGCATACTCTATTCAACCCCCCTTCTAGATTATCTTTATTCTACTTTGTTATACATTATGGAACCTTCAATTAGTATCAGAGCCTTACTCATTGCTTTTGATCTAACAATCTTGTGAGTTTTTTATCATGTCTCGTGAAGCAAGCAGAGGATTTGCACAAGGGAGGCCTACTAGTAGACCACCACTTTTTGTAGGAAACAACTTCGTCCACTGGAGGTCCTTGATGAAAATGTTCATTATAGATCAAGATCTGGAACTTTGGAACATTATAGAGAATGGTCCGAAGATTCCAGTGAAAGATGGACCAAATGAAAGCAAAGTCACGAAGACTAAGGCTGAATTCATCCAAGCGGATCTTGAACTCGTCTTCAAGAACTACAAGGCTATTAACTTACTATATTGTGGTCTTAGTAATGATCGATGAGTTTAACCGTATTTCATCTTGTAGGTAGGCTAAAGAGATTTGGGACAAGCTGGTTGTCACCTACGAAGGAACCAATCAAGTGAACGACACCAAGATCAGCATTTTCTTCGAAAGTATGAACTCTTCAAAATGAAGCCAGATGAGTCTATTAAGGCCATGTTCACACGGTTCACGGAGATCACGAACAACCTTGACTCTCTTGGCAAGACCTTTGAGAATGTTGAGAAAGTAAAGAAGATACTGAGGTGCCTCCCAAAAGACAAATGGGGTCCGAAATTGACAGCCATAGAAGAAGCCTAGAATCTCACCAAGCTACCCCTTGATGACTTGCTTGGGAAGCTGATCACACATGAGATGATTTTCAATGAAGACGATGGAGAACTTCCAATAAGCACTAAGAACTTGGCACTCAAGTCTAAGAAGGATGAGCCCAAAGATGTGTCTGATTCTGAAGATGAGGATGATCTCTTTGCTCTTATTACAAGGGGTCTTTCTCGAATCCTCAAAATGAAGAAGCAATTCAACAATAAGGATGGATCAGAGTCTTCTAAATTTTGAGGTAAGTCTCAATACAACACATATGACAGGAAGACTAAACCTTTGTCTTGTTTTGAATGTGGTAAAACAAACCATCTTGTGAAGGACTGCCCTCAAAAGAAAAAGAGTCATTTCAAGAAAGGTGATAGATGGAAGAAGAAAGTCATGGTGGCAGCTTGGAGTGATTCTGACTCAAGTGACTCAGACTCCATGATGAAAAGGTCAATCTTTGTCTCATGGCCTCAGAAGATGAATCCCACGATGAGCAACTTGAGGTAACTGTAAGAGAGCTTATGGCAAGTCCAAAAGAGGTACTATCGGAATTCCTTTCTAATATGATTGCAAATGAAGAGAAACTTATTGCCCAAACCAACATTCTTATTAAGAAAACTGTGGACCAGGAAAGAACTATTGAGAAACTGTCTATGAGGGTCAAAAGTCTTGAAACATCTTATTCAGGTCTTGACATTAAAGTCAAGACTCTTGACTCAAAGAAATCTGAACTCAAGCAAGATCTCTCATCTCTAAGAAATGAACATCATGACTTAGAGAACGAGAACATCTCACTGAATAAGAAGATTCAAGACCAACAGATAACCCTCATAAGTTTTACCAAGTCCAAAGGCACTCTTGATAGGATGTTGGGTAAGCAACAAAGTTCTCTAAACAAAAGTGGTATTGGTTACAATCCAAGGTTTTTAAAGAAGCAACACATTACCACTTTTGTAAAGGCAAAAGAAAGCAGAACCTCTCCTATATGTCACCACTGTGCAAGAAAGGGACATGTAAGAGAGACCTGCCCTTATAGAATAAAGGATCCACATATCATTCGCAATACATTTCCTGTTCACTTGATAAAAGAACGGATAACGCAAGTTTGGGTCCCCAAATGCACTATTTTACCAAATATGGTTTATCTCAATATTGGATCTAAATTTGCTTATTGGTCTAGCAACAAAGGTTGATTTTTGTCTTGTAGGAGATCACCAAGGTGAAAGAGCAAAAGTGGATTATTGATAGTGGATGCTCTAGACATATGAGTGGGAAGAG
Source organism: Persicaria tinctoria (assembly GCA_037127255.1). NCBI lineage: Eukaryota > Viridiplantae > Streptophyta > Magnoliopsida > Caryophyllales > Polygonaceae > Persicaria > Persicaria tinctoria. The sequence goes on along the minus strand of JBANSL010000007.1, from coordinate 20,535,988 downwards.
GTCTCTCTTCCATGATCTAAAGAAGCAGTCCACTGGAACAATCACTCTTGGTGACAAAGGAAAGTGTGACATTGTTGGTATCGGTAGTGTTGGGAGTGATCCTAACCATAGTATTAAAAATGTTTATCTTGTTAATGGTTTGAAGTATAATTTGCTTAGTGTTTCTCAACTATGTGATAGTGGTAATGATCTTGGATTTAACAAGAAAAGATGTCTAGTGCGCAGAGAAGATACAGGTGAAATAGTTCTAACTGTCTATCGTTATAACAGCATCTATGCTGTGAATGCTGAGCAAGTGGCACAGGGAAGCTTAACTTGTCTAAAGGCTTTGACGAACGATCCAAAGCTCTGGCACAGGAGACTCGGTCATGTAAGCCCACATACACTACAAAAGCTTGTGTCCAAAGGGCTTGTAAGAGGACTACCTGAGATGGACTTCAAAGGTATTGATATGTGCAAAGCATGCACACGAGGTAAACAAACACGTAGCTCTTTCAAACCAAAAAAGGTTGTAAGTACTTCTAGACCCCTTGAACTTTTACATATGGATTTATGTAGTCCTATGCGAGTCAAATCTCCCAATAGTAAAAAGTATATGCTTGTTGTTGTTGATGATTTTTCGAGATATACTTGCGTTGCATTTTTAAAAGAAAAATCAGAGGCCTTGTTTGAGTTTTCAAAACTTTGTAAAGAGCTGTAAACTTTAAGAAACGAGCCCATAGTGTCAATTCGAAGTGATCATGGTAGAGAGTTTGATAAACTTCAGTATGATTTGTTTTGTGCTAAATATGGCATATCCCATAATTTTTCTGCTCCTAGGACACCTCAATAAAATGGGGTTGTGGAACGAAAGAACCGCACCCTGGAGGACATGGTCATGACTATGCTCTTAGAAAATGCATTACCTAAAACCTATTGGGCTGAAGCTGTTAACACAGCTAACTATATTTTGAATCGTTGTCTTATTCGTTCCATCTTAAAGAAAACACCTTATGAACTTTTCAAAGGCCGCAAACCCCTTATATCGTATTTTAAACCCTTTGGATGTACTTGTTTTGCTCATAACAATGGAAAAGATAACCTTGGAAATTTGATGCGCGTAGTGATGAAGGTATATTTCTTGGCTACTCCACAAGTAGCAAAGCATATAGAATCTTCAACAAAAGGACCAAGATGGTTGAGGAAAGTATACATGTTATATTTGATGAATGCAATGATGGTTCTTTAAGTGAAAGTGTTGCAGATTTAGATCTTAACAACCATACAGAGAATGAGGATGGTGATGATATTGCCACCAAGAACACAAAGAAGATGAACATGCAGGATCAGATTCTTAACACTGAAGAATTGGCCCAAGGTCTTGAAGCTCAGTCCAAAGCCCTTGGCGACCAATCCAAAAGTGTTGAGACTTCAGAAACTGTTGTAACTGAGCCTAACATATCCATGGATTCAGAAGTACCACAAATCAATCATGTTGATGTGATGAACCAGGGAGCTGAGACTAGCAAGAGAAAGTTCAAATCCTCTTCATCACACTCATTAAAGGATATCATCTCTGACCCTACATCTAGTGTTCAAACTCATTCTAAATTTAAAGTTCTCTATGCTTTTCACGCTTTTGTTTCTCTTATAGAACCAAAGAAGGTAGATGAGGCCCTTCAAGAGCCAGACTAGATCATTTCTATGCAAAGTGAGCTTAACGAATTTGAAAGAAACAAAGTCTGGACCTTGAAGCCTAGGCCAAATCATCAATCAGTCATTGTCACACGTTGGGTATTTCGGAACAAGCTAGATGAGAATGGTAAGATCGTGAGGAACAAAGCAAGGCTTGTTGTTCAAGGCTACAATCAAGAGGAAGGTATTGACTACGAGGAGACTTTTGCTCTCGTAGCCAGGCTTGAAGCCATTCGCATTTTACTAGCATTTGCATCTTTTATGGGCATTAAATTACATCAAATGGAAGAAGTCTATGTGGCTCAACCCCCAGGTTTTGAAAGTTCGGAATTTCCTAATCATGTTTACAAACTAAACAAAGCGCTATATGGTTTGAAACAAGCCCTAAGAGCTTGGTATGAGCGCCTGTCAAAATATCTTTTAGAAAACAATTTTAAAAGGGGGTTGATTGACAAGACTCTTTTTATCAAGAACAAAGGAAAGGACATTTTGGTTATTCAAATATATATTAATGATATATTGTTTTGGGCTACTAACACATCTTTGTGCAAGGAATTTTCTGACATTATGTGCAGTGAATTTGAGATGAGCTTGATGGGTGTACTCAACTTCTTTTTGGGTTTGCAAGTTCATCAATCTAAGAAAGGAATCTTTGTCAACCAAAGCAAGTACACTAAGGATCTCTTGAAGAAGTTCAAGATGGATCAATCCAAAGCAACCAAGACACCCATGAGCTCAACCTTATCTCTAGATCAAGACAAGACCAGGAAGAGTGTCAATCAAAAGGAGTATCGAGGGATGATTGGATCTTTATTATATCTTACTGCTAGTAGACCTGACATCTTGTTTAGTGTTTGCATGTGTGCTAGGTTTCAAGCTGACCCTAAAGAATCTCACCTTGTGGTATCCAAAGCAAAGAGATTTTACACTAATTGGGTATTCTGATGCAGACTTTGCAGACTATAAGGCGGATAGGAAGAGCACGTTAGGATGTTGCCAATTCTTAGGAGCATCCTTGATTAGTTGGCACTCAAAGAAACAAAAATCAGTTGCTCTTTCCACTGCCGAAGCCGAATACATAGCCGCTGGAGCATGATGCTCCCAAATCCTTTGGATAGCTCAACAAATGAGAGATCTTGGCATCGACCTCAAAGACATTCCCATTAAGTGTGACAACACAATTGCCATCTCCATTACAAAGAATCTCGTTCAGCATTCAAGGACCAAACATATTGATATAAGGCATCATTTCATTAGAGACCATGTTGAAAAAGGTGATGTGTCCATATCCTTTCTTTCAATTGATTATCAATGGGCTGCCATTTTTACTAAGCCTTTTCTGAGGACATGTTCACCTTCATAAGACGTGAGATCGGAATGCTTAACAGGGATGCACTTTCGTAGGGGGAGCTTTCCCTTTTACGAAAGACAACTTCTACTCAGTGTCAAGAGCTTTGAACCTCATTTCAAAGGTTGTGAACTAAATAGTAGAGCACATATAACGGATCATATATTTGGTTGGTATCTTTTTAGATATTTGATCAAATATAGTTTTAATGGATTTTAACCTTCTTCATTTGTTACCGATTTTATTTTCCAAAAAATCTTATATCCGAATACAGTTTATTTGTGGAAATTATTTTAAAATCGGATAAATATTTTCTTGCCTTTAAGATTTGAAAGGATCTTTTTGAATTTTGAAGTTGTTTTGGTAAGACTGATTTTGGTGACTATTTTCACGCTCCTCCCTTTGTTGAAAGACAAAAAGGGGGAGATGTTTAGACGTTAGACTTTAAACTACTTTGAACTATATGGTCTTGGAAGACCTTATTTTGCCTTATTTTTTTGGATGCTTTTATCATTGGTTTTGAACTTATATGATCCAACATTTGTCTAACCCATGCAGTTACTTAGTCCGTTTTTGCCTTATGATATATCTGCTTGACTAAGTTACAGGGATGCACATGTTTTGTCTTTCATCAAGAGGGAGATTGATAACTCCACTCCCTTGATGAAAATCGGAAATGGTTTCAAAGGCTTCGACACATAGTTTGTGTCAAAGGTCTTGAAGCTACAGTTGCGTTGATGAAACACAAAACCTGTATTATTTGCATATTATTTCCGGATGTTATTATATATATTTCCAGATATTATTATATATATATATATATTATGTACTAACAATGCAGCAAGAATTTCGAAAGAAATCTCCTTCCTTAAGCTAAAAGACATGAAGATCGAATTTGATGGATCATGGCTTCGAAGTTTCCCAGACTAGAAGATTGTGAAGATTGTTTCTAAAGCCGTGATCTGTTCTAGCCGTAGAGAGAAGATCCGTCTTTGAAAGGATGTGCCGATTTGATCAAGTATAAAAAGGAGATGAAGAAGAGAAGACAAGGACAAGTGTTGAACGAAAACCTCATTGATCTACATCGCACACAAAGCCCTCAAGTCCATCTGTCTTCTTCGTGTACTCTCTACTAGGTGTTAAGAGTTGTATCTTTTGTTTGAAAGCATTTTAGAGTTACACAGTGAGCTTATAGGATATATTTCGAGAGAGTGTTATACTTGAGAGTTTGTAACTCAGGAAGTGGACACTAGGCAATTGATTCACGAAGTGTAAGAGGATTGTATTAGATAGCTGAGAGAGGTGGGGCTCTTCTAGATTGGTATAGGACTCTAAGGAAACGTGAGTTGACTAGATTGCAATTGTATAGGAGAGATGCTTCTTAGTGAGCTATTAGGATCCTAAGTCTTGTGAATTAATAAAGCTAGTTGAATCCTAGGGTTGTGGAAGAACCCTAGGCGGGGACTAAGCCTTTAAAGAGCCGAACCTCGTTAACAATTCGTTGCGTCCTTTACTTATTGCTTTACCATATTTCCGCACTTGTTTCGAATTATATAACTCTTTTGTGATTCAGGTTTTCCAAATGAAAGAATTAAGTCTACTCTCAAATGGTTTTGCAAGCGTTTCAAACGTCTTGAGATTATTAGCGAAAAGTTGGCATACTCTATTCAACCCCCCTTCTAGAGTATCTTTATTCTACTTTGTTATACATTATCGAACCTTCACTAACGGATGTGTGCTAAGATTAGGCTTCTTCAGATCTCGTAGTGTTCTTCCTTCATTAACTTCGAGTGTTATATTCTTCGAATGTTTTCTTCTTGACCTTTAGAAAGTCTTTTCAATTTCTGGATCACAAGGCACTTTAGATTGATTAGTGGAACATGTGTGAACCATTATATCCCATAAAATCTCACTCTCCATCATCATTATATCCCCTAAAATCAACCCTCTCCTTGGCGATTTCGGTTTGTTCCAAGACGTATTGTACCAATTTGTGATTTTCCCTGTCGATTTGAGTCCCCCTACGTCGTTTTCCATTGGCCTTCTCGTCCGTGCAAGGCGTATGCGATGTTTTGGGTCGGGATGTGGTGCCGAACTTTGTTCCTTCTGCCTTCTTTTTTGGAATCTGGCATGTTGTGGCTGGCGAGGCATTCGTGTGTCGCCTGGGTAGTGTTCTTTGGACTGGAGATTGTTGAACTTCAGAAAGAGGAAGAAGGTTCTCTCCGGAGGTGTGGTGGGCTGTGTGTTGGTCTTCCGATCGATTGTTGTTATGGCGGGCTCTGGGGTTGTTCTGTATCTGAGTGGTGGATGTGTGCGGGTGATTGCTTTCCTTTCCGGCTTGTATAGCGGTGTATTGGTGGAGAATTGCTCTCCCGTTTCCTCATTCGAGCTTATACTGCCGCTGAACAGGTCATTCTACATAATATTCTATCTAGTTTTACTTAACTGCATTCTCATGTTCATAAAAATCACCGCCTTGTGGTGGTTGGAAAACCCGGTGTTAGAGGCTTATGCCTCTTCACCGCCTACCCCCGATTTTCGGGCCCTAGAAAAACTGGTGTGATTGGGGCTGTTATGGCGTCTTGCTAGTCTGATTGAAGTTTTGGTTATCTCTGTATATGCCTCTGATAGCCTGTACCTGGATTCGGTTGTGTTTGTTATGTTAATAACCTATGGTGTTTGCATTGGTACCTTAGTTAAAACTCACCTTTTTCGGGCCTATATCCCATATGATGGTATTCAGGGGACAATGAGGTGCCCATTGTCATTGGATCAATCTTGGATCCTCTGTTTGATGACTGGTGATCTCTGCCCCTTTACCATAAAAAATGCCATCTTAAAAGGTTGTAAAACTGTAATCCTAATCAAAATAAATTTCATTCTTATTCCTTTTAGTATCGTTTGGCACGGGCTGTACAAAATTCATCAAAAAGCTCACATAAGTGAAGTACTTATCATTGTTCTTTTAAAAAATAAAAATAAAAAACTTGGGTGCTCATGCTCCTTAAAATGTTTGTTGAAATCACACTTTAAACATTCCAATGGTCAAGTGTCCATTTCTTCTAACTGTAGGGCAAATTTCAAAAAGCTTAAATCTGTTATCTCCTGAAATTGTTATGAAACGCTTCTCTTCATTTGCGACTGTCATTTTCTGCAATATGTTTTTGCAAGTAATACTGTATGCTTCATCCTATGGTTAAATTTTTCCTCCTTTCACACAATTCTGGAAAGTATTGTGTTTTTGTGTGCAAAACTCCTCTTCGGCGTACTAGTTTCTTGCTGTTACCGGCTTGTCGAGTCTTTTCTGTGGCTCTCCGTCGTCCTTAGCTTCCTAATTGGGGGATATGTCACAATTTTGGTTGGTCTGGATAGATTTGCTACCGCCCTTGTTATCAATTGCAAGCTGCTGTCATCTATGAAGTCTTCATCAAAAGAAAAAGGTAAAAAAACGTTGGTGGTGAAATTTTTTTCTTCCTCCTCAAACAAATCTCGTAAGGGCCCAAATCGGGCCCAAATCCTCTTTATGAGGCAAAACACTCGGATGGGAGCTTGCTTCCGGATGAGGGCAATAGCCACCAAGCCAAGGGCAAGAAAAAGAAAAAATCGACTTCGTTGCTCTTACAATGTTTATTCCATTTATTTTGCTTGAGTAGCTCCCCAAACCGACTTCGGTTGCGGTCTGTATTGCTGCTACTATGGGGTTTCTCCATCTTCTTTGTGATGTATGGTGGTTTAATCCTTATAGTTAAATTAATGTTAATAGGTTCAAACCCTGTAGTTAAAAACTTGTTGTTGGCTAAAAAAAGTATGAGATTAATTCCTTGTCTGGTCCACATTAAATGTTCAGTAAGCTTGTTTGTTGGTAAATTGCCGAACCAAACCATTTTTGTGCCCAGGTTGTCTCAAACGATGGCATGTTTCATTGTGTGTAGGTTGTGGTCAATTGAATCACAAAGCAATCCGAAGTGGCTCATCCATTCCGATTTTTGGTTGCACTCAACACGCTTGTCTATTCTGAAACTAAGTCATGAATATAACCGTTTACAAACCCAAAACAAACAACCTATTGGTATGAGGAATTTTACCTGGTCTCCTCATATCCCAATTAGTGGTCCATGAAAATAAGCTATTGGAATTGCATAGAGATTGGAAAAATAACTCTCTGGATGGAAATCAATGCGATGTGCTCAAATGAACATATACAATTGTTGGCCTTCGCAGAAACTCAGACGGAAGCCTTGCCGACCGAATAATTATGGAAACATATTAGTTTTGATTCAGCTATTTGGTCACCGAGCATTGGCCGGTCTGGTGGTCTTGGTGTATTGTGGAAATACTACCAACTGTCAAATGAAACCCTTTCGATTATGATACATCTTCCGAGAATCATAGGATTACGATACGAAAACATAAGTGATAATCTCACGATCCTCCTTCTGTTTGTCTATGCCCCGTCTGATCCTCGGGATTCTGGGAAGAGTTAACAAGAATCGTAACAGAATCGTCCTTCCCATGCATTATTATGGGAGATTTGAACGAAATCGTCCTTCCCATGCATTATTATTAAGAACAATTGCTCCCTTTTGGATTTGCCAACTTTCGGGAATCCGTTTACATGGTGGAAATCTTCCGAGGCTCCGGATAACATCCTCAAAAAACTGGACCGGGTGCTTGTCCATCACCAAATTCTTGACCACTATCCAAATCTCATCACAACAAACGGGGCTTTCTCTTCCTCTGACCATTGCCCCATTCAAATAATCCTTGATTGTAGCACCGCATTTAAAGCACCACCATTTAAATTCGAAAATACATGGCTTCAACGTAAGGACTTTCGCAATATAGTTAAACAATCCTGGCGAGCCTCTTGCCCAGGATCCGCAATGTTTCAACTCGTCTTTAAACAGAATATCCTAAAACAAAAGGCTAAATAATGGAACAAGCGGTCATTTGGCAACATATTCCATCAGCTGTTAGAAGTAGAGAATGATTTATTAGAAATACAATCGGCTATTGCTAGCGGGCAATTTCAAAGCCAAAATAGTAAAGAAAGTCGCATGTTAAGGGAACGGGAAAAACTCCTGCTTTTTCAAAAAACATTTTGGAACCAAAGAGCTAAAACAAAACATCTTAAGCTTATAGACTCTAACACATCCTATTTCCACCGTGTCGCTTCTGGCCGGCGACACATGAAACAAGTGCATAACATTACTACTATAGAAGGTACCCTGATAATTGGAGAAGAAAACGTTAGGCAATAAATTAAAAATGATTTCCAAAAACGCTTTACTAAGGAAACGATTGACGAGAGACTTCTTAATGAAATGACTAACATAATTCACCCTTCAATCTCCTTGGCTGAAAATGAATTCCTGACACCAGCACCAACAAATGGTGAAATTAAGTCTGCGGTTTTCAGCCTGGGGAAAAATAAATCTCCTGGTCCTGATGGGATGACGACCGAATTCTAAAAGCATTATTGGGATATTATAGGAAATTCGATTATCTTCCACATGAAATCTTCCATTCCTTTCGATCGCGTATGGTTCGTGAAGGGTGGCTGGCAATCAAACTAGATATGGAAAAGACATATGATAGGGTTGACTGGAACTTCGCCAAAAAAACTCTTGACAAATTTGGGTTCCACCCTACTTTCATCTCATGGGTTATGGAATGTGTACAAACAGTCTCGTATTCTATACTTGTTAATAACGGTCATACGGATATATTCTTCCCTTCCAGGGGCCTTCGTCAAGGGGATCCGCTTTCACCATTCCTGTTTATCCTAGGTGCAGAAGTATTAGCACGCCACCTGTCTACTGAGGCAAATAGGGATCGAAGCCCAATCGGTTTCACATTTGGTCGGAATGGACCAAGAGTTCCATTTCTATCATTTGCGGATGTCCAATTATCAACGGTAAAGTAACCAAAGAAACATTTGAAGATATTATATGTAAATCTAGAGAACAACTGAGTAAATGACGTGAAAACTACCAAAAATCATGCTACCAAGCTACTAGAGGAATCACTTAGTCCAGACTTCAAGAACTCAACAGCTGCCTAAATATCTCCAACGTCAACTCCTTGGAAAAATATCTTGGATGTCCAATTATCAACGGTAAAGTAACCAAAGAAACATTTGAAGATATTATATGTAAATCTAGAGAACAACTGAGTAAATGACGTGAAAATTCGCTATCTCAACAAGGTCGAGCTATTCTTATAAACTCAAATCTATCAGCCAAACCCTTATATACGATGCAGAGTTTCTTACTGCCATCCTCAATCCATAAAGAACTTGATCAGATAAACAGAACTTTTTTCTGGAACAAGGACCCGCAACACCGCCCGTTGATTAGCTGGGATAGAATTTGTAGAACAAAAAAATGCGGGGGCATGGGGATTCGAAAATCCAAAGAAATGAATGAAGCACTACAAATGAAACTGCTATGGAAAACGCTAGTTGAGCCGAATAATGTTTGGGTGCAAATAATTAAGTATAAATATCTCCAAGCGGATGGCATTCTCCATTATAAGAAAAGTGGTGCCACCTCCTGGCAATGGGTGAAACTTACAACTCTGATTGATAAGTTCAAAAGGGGGCTTATCTGGTCAGTCGGCACCGGGACCGCCATCAATTTCTGGTCTGATAACTGGATTACAACATCTTCTATTCAGTCTCGTGACGATCGCCCAAGAATTGATAACATTAATGATAAATTCAATGACTATATCCTCGGAGGTAAATGGTGGGAGGAGAAACTCTCTACTGTTCTCGCACAAAACATTGTGGATGAAATCCTTGACATTCCACTTCCAGTCTCAAATTTTGTGGACAGATTATACTGGTGGCCGGACAGAGAGGACTGGTTCACTACGTCAAGCGCATATAAATTGGTCTATGCCGAATCCTCAATTCCCTTAGACAACAACTCCTGGATCTGGCATCTCGACTTCGGGTAGAGCGCGCTCACCCGAATTTTTTCCTAATCACTCACACTCTCTCTCACACACACACACACACACACACACACACACACACACACACACACACACACACACACACACACACACACACACACACACACACACACACACACACACACACACACACACACACACACACACACACACACACACACACACACACACACACACACACACACACACACACACACACACACACACACACACACACACACACACACACACACTCACACACACACACACACACACACCACACACACACACCCACACACACACACACACATCTCGACTTCGGGTAGAGCGCGCTCACCCGAATTTTTTCCTAATCACACACACACACACACACACACAGAGAGAGAGAGAGAGAGGCTATAAACAACTGGGTATTAAAACCGCGCTTCAAACGGAAGCACTAGAACTCAAACTTGGGGTACAAAAGGTCGTACAGCTTCATATTGACAAAATCCATATTGAAGGAGATTCCAACATAATTATTAACCATCTAAATAACAAGTCGAGATGCCCATGGGAAATCGAACTCATCCTATCAGACGTACAATTTTTTTTATCAACTATGAAAGAAATCTCTTTCATTCATGTACCCCGTCTTGGCAATAGAATGGCTGATAAGGTTCCACACCTTAGCCACTCTACCAGGGGTATTGATATTTGCAACAATTTCGTTCTTACAAACCTCATCCGCAAGGATGCCTTCGGGTAGAGCGCCCTCACCCGAATTTTTTCCTAATTATATATATATATATATATATATATATATATATATATATATATATATTATGCATACCTTTTATAAATATTCGTAGATATAGGTATGACTATTCGAATGTATGTGATAGCTTATTTAGGGGTAGAAAAAAAAAGGTGAAGAATCCGAATGGAGGTAAGGTTATTCATATGTATGCTAGAGGTTATTCGTATGTACGAAACAGGTTATTCATAGGTTATTCGTATGCACGACATAGATTATTCATAGATCTCATCTGTTAATTTGATCTCATCCGATGGTTTATATGTGTTCCTAGTTTACATTGTAATGGGTGATCAACAAATTACATTATTCGGTGAGATCACAAATAGTATTCACAGGTCAAAGGAAAAATATTTTGTTTAAAAAAACCTTTAAATAAAAAATTGTATATTAACATTAGTTCTAAAAAAAGCTAAAATGGCCATTAATTAATTAATGTAGATAAAAAAAATCCAAAAGTTGAAATATTCTATGGGCCAACAATGTTTGTAATGAAAACGCACACGTGTTCACAATATATCTATTCCACACACCAACCAGGTCGAACAAGCTGACCAAAATAAATTCGAAAAGACTGAACAAAGTGACTAGATGCCTTGGCCAGTGGCTTTCAAAGGAAAATCAGATCATGCAGAGCCTAAAAATAGAATGCGGGTTGGTTGGGTTACATTGTGGTGGTGTTGTGTAATCCTTCCTTTGTACTACAACCCTTATGATCAATATAATGAAAATATTAAAGGTTACTCCTATGAATGCAGATTATCACAGCCCCCTTGAGTAAGTGTCTGAGTTGGTCAATTGTTCTTGGGCGGATTAACAATCCTATGATTCTGAATTTGAAGGTAATGGATGTAATATCCTTTCAAATACATTGTCTTAACACTAGAATATGCTCAACGAGAGTTAGCAAAGCTTTATGCTTATTAGATCCAACCTACTTGCGAAACCTAGTTATGTAATGCAAAGCTTTATGCTTTCCTCAACAATTCATAAAGAATTAGACCAGATAAATAGAACATTTTTCTGGAACAAAGACCTACAACACCGGCCTCTCATCGGCTGGGACAAAATATGTAGGCCAAAACATTTAGAAGGAATGGGAATTCGGAAAATGGGTGATATACATGTTGCTCTTCAGCTAAAGCTACTATTGGAAAATAATGGCAGAACCAACAAACATCTGGGTATCTATAATACACCAAAAATACCTTAAAAATGTACCTCTGCTTGAATATAAACGAGTAGGATCTACTTTGTGGCAATGGGGTAAACTAAGCAAGCTTCTTCCACTATTCCGCAAGGGTCTTGTTTGGAATATTGGAGATGGTAAATCGATAAAGTTCTGCTTTGATCGGTGGTGTTGCTCCTCGTCAATTGTGGACATATGGGGTATTCCACCTGATCACGCGAAAAAATTTAACGTGGAAAATTTTAGAAAGAATGGTGAATGGGATAAACAATTGTTATCCAGTTATCTACCACAACACATAATATCTAAAATTGAGGATGTCCGTATCCTATCAAAGAAAATTCTAGATCGTCTGTGCTGGGAACCCTCGAAATCGGGCTGGTTCACCACTGCGAGTGCGATGAATCTCATTTGCGGCGACTTGAGCTCAACCAATAACAATTCTTTTGGGTGGATGTGGAAACTAGATGTGCAACCAAAAAATAAGAAACTTCTTGTGGCGTGTCGGATTAGATGGACTACCTACAAAAGACAAGCTTGGCAGGAATGGGATTCCCATTCCTCAAGGCTGTATTTTCTGTAATCATCATTGTGAAGATGCATACCACTTGTTTGTTGAGTGCCCTGTGTTTTCTTCGACACAAATGCAAGAAAATGATATTCATATATATCATACGAGGACGCCTCTTATGAGAGGCCAAATAAAGCCTCTTATGGAATTTGTGGGCAGTTTGCCTGCCCCTAAGCAAGCTATGATAGTTGTTAAGTGGTGGGCGATTTGGACATACAGAAATCAAATCCTCTTTCAGAACCACAAACCTCCTACACTGGAGGAAATATTTCAATTTGTAATACAAAAAAAAAATCTCGGATAAAACCAAATTATCCGACCATGAGACAAATGAAGGGAGGGAGGCTCGGCAAAAAAATCAGACAACGTAAGTCAAGTTTTGAAAATTGGCAAAAACCTAGGAATGGGTGTTAAAAGGTAAATGTCGATGGATCTACTTCAATAACCAGCCCCTCGTCTGTTGGTGTTATTATTAGAGATCACATGGGTTTTCCTCTGGTAATCCACCAACAGACTGTCGGCCAGCACACTGCTGTAGAAACAGAGGCTCGGGCAGTCCTGATTGGCCTAAAGATTGCCATTTCTAGAAACTTGAATAAATTTTCCATTGAGAGTGACTCTTTAACAGTGGTTAATGTTGTCAATGGAATATGGAAACCACCGTGGCAAATTGAAACTATAATCTCTGACATATAGACCTTACTCCGGTCCTGGTTTGAGGTCAAAGTAAACCATATTAGGTGTCTTAAAAATAAAGTTGCTGACAAGGTTGCACACCTTGTCCATTCTGCTCAATACCTCATAATAAAGATCTCTGTGATCTCATCCGAAATGATGCTCTCGGTTCGCCAGGTTAACCCTAGCCTACTGAATTGTTACTTAATCCAAAAAAAAATTGAAAACACACACGTGCAATCCGTATTATCATAAAATACGGAGTATATTTTATTGGTCAATAATAAATTTAAAAGAAAGCAAATTTAAAAAAAAAAATTCAGTCCACAACAAACCGTTTTCCATTGGAGAGAGTGGGGTTCACACGCAAAGTCATGATATCTTCACGCATATCGATGAGATGTTTCCCCCTAGCCTTTAGAATATATGTATCCATTAAATGTCTCTGCCATATTGTTCACATCCACACCACACTTGCTAACATTAGTGAAGAAAGCTCTACAAAAAACACTGGGATTCTGGCGTAAAAAGGCATCAGCAGCTCGAGAGGATATATTCCTCAACTTTGTCATAGCATCTTCAAAATCAGCTTCATTATAAGATCTAACGGCCCTCCAAAACAACATTTTCAACTCATCTCCTTTATGAATTTTATGTCAATTCGCATATATGTGTCTCGCACAATTTCTATGTTAACACTTCGGGAACACAGAAGAAGATGCTGCAAGAAGACCCTGTGTAGAAAAAAATGCCACATCTCATAATGCATTCATAAAGTAAACAAATCAATATGAACTATAAGAAGAATATACGGAAATTTCGCCAGGTACCCCTGGGGTATTGCAATTTTCGCGGGGTATACAACTTTTTTGCATATGTCGCGTGGTGCCCCTGAGGTTTTAAAACATTTCGCCTCGTGCCCTTTCCGGTTAAGTTTAACGGATTTGGCTTTCTACCGTTAGTATGCAAATTAAAAAAAAAAAAAAAAGAAGAAAGAAAGGTCGATCAGAGAGCGAAGAGGCGATACCCAGAGAGCGAAGACAGAGCGAAGACGGTGCTCGGACCTGGGTTCGAAGAGAGAGCGAAGACGACATCCCAGCTGCTCAGAATCGCTGCTCGGAACTGCTGCTCGGACCTGGGCTCGGACCTGCTCCAACCGTCTCTCGATGATAGCCAGGTGAGTATATGAACCTATAATTTAGGGTTTGGGTGGTTAGATTTGTGGTGTTCTTGTTTTTAGATGTAGTACTAGGGTTTTAAATTAGGATTTGTAGATGTCTATGACTTTGTTTTCCGTTTTGCATCTCGCAAGTAATGGAACTTTTGATTCTGTCAACCAGTTGTTGATTTCTGGATCTGTTTTTCTTGTTTCTGTCTAAATTCGAATTCGAACGATAAGAATGATACGATGCATTTGATTCTGTCAACCAGTTGTTGATTTCTGGAATTGGGGCTCTACATATGTTGTGTGTGCAGTTGGAATTGGGGATTTGGGGGTGATTCATAAAATTTCGATTGGAAGGTGCTTCTACAGAGATGGTGATTTTCGATTGCTTTTATCTTGAATCTATGTGCAATTTCCGTTTGCTTTTAGTTTTGGGAATCTGTCTGTTGATTATTGATTTGAATTAGTTTTGGGAATCTGTTTGCATAAGGATTTGGGGGTCTGTCTGCTTGTTGTTTATGTGTGCATAGGCTCTATTTGCTTGTGGAATTGAATGGATTGATATGTTAAACTTAGGGTTGGCATTTTGGGAAATTTGTGATTTTAAAACTTTCAATTATTATAGGTGTTGCAGGTTCATAGCAGGCAAGTCTTCAAGTCTGGATTTTTGGCAAGTAGGCTGCAAGAATCTTTCTCCTTGTACAAGTGCCTTGAAGCATTCTTGAAGGAAGATCCCTTTGGACCTGAAGATATGTGGTCAGTTTTTGAAGTGGGGTTGTGTTTAAGTGTTTTGTTGGAAATGTTTAGATGCTGTGTTGATCCAGTGGTTGATATGTTCACCTTTTCATTCTAACAAAACATAAGATTCATAACAAAGAATGTCACATGCTATTTTTCTTAACTTTTAACTAGTTTACTAAAGGAAAGGAGGTGCCCTTTGAAACATCACTTTTTAGTGAGCTATCAACTGGTTTTCTACATTCCTATGGCTTGGGTTTGCTTGTCTTTGTAGCTGTTATAGTTAGTTTGAGGATGGCCCGAAGTTCTAATCCTTCATTTTGTGTGGTTCATTATGTATGTATTTTTGGTGCATTTTTGCTTGCTTTTCTATTCATAAGTCTTTTCTTAATGCAGGTGTCCGTTATTTTTAAAGCTTATTCTGGATAATTATAGTATTTTTAGTCACATGAAAATCTTGGTTAGAATTTGAGAATTTGGATTAGCCATTTGGGGACATACAAACAATTCCTAAATACACTAGCTTAAATTAGCTTGTTAGCTCAAATGGTAGGGCAATGTGTTGTACACATCAATGTGGGTTCGAATCCCACACAAGCTACAAATCGTATATGTGATATCTTAAAATTTTCCTTTAGTTGAAAATTGTAAATTCTCATAGAATTATTGAATCAACAATTAAAATTGTCATGAATTCCATGTTACTTGATTATTACCAACAATGCACCATTGCCATAAATCAGCAGTATTCAAATGAATTTTAGCTTCTGCATTCAGATTTTCTTTCGGTGTATGCAATGAGGATGTCAAAGTAGCTCTAATCCCATGGAAATACATATGTTACTTCTGCTTTCGTAATCCTGAGCTATCTAATGTTAGTTTGAATATAAAATAAGAATACATTTTAGCCGATAAATACTGCGGTCCTGTAGGATTTTATTATTGTAAATCAATCTAAAGTATATAAAAGGACACTGAAGTGAAGGGTTCAGAAAGTAGATTTTGATGCATTTTATGATTTCTTATCAAGGATTGTGATTTATACTTCTGCAGAAGCACCTAGATTTGTCCAAATCCGACAAGAAAAAGTTATGCGGTCTGATGGATGTCAAGAGACTAACAATGGAAGCAACAGCACACGCAGCACAAAACGAGCGTCTTCCTCTCCGAATTGTAGTCCAAGTCCTTTACTTCGAGCAGGTTAGATCAGCTGCTGCAGGGACCAGCAACAGCTCTTCCCACGACGTGTCAAATTCGACAGCAAGCGTTGATGAAGAATGGGACAACCACCACCATCACCTCCCTCCTGCTAGCAAAGCATCTTTACAGAACTGCAAGTCCCTGAGGAAACAAATGGACATGGTGAAGGTGAAAGATGAAGAAGACAGCACTGGAGATGGTTTCCAGAATAACAGCAAAAAGATCCCCAAAAAGGGTAGCAAGAACAGCAGGAGTGGCATCCAGTTACTACGTCTCGTTCAAGGATAATCTTTTTTTAAATAGTCGTTTTTTTTAAATAAAACAACAATAATCCATCTGAAAACTCAGATGTAATGTGCACATTAATCAAGAGCTGAATTTCAATTTCTTAATACTCTACAGATTGACAATGGCAGCAACATCTTATAAGAAATTTTCTTTGCCTTGTATGCAATCCATTTTTCTATGATGACTCCATACCTTTTCCTCACACTGTTAACCATTTCTTTAGCTGGCCATTGAGGATTATCCTTGAAGCGAGGGAGATATTCCTTAGCAAGCCATTTGGATGTAAGCTGACGATTACGTTGCATATCTCTCACACATTGATGTTCCTTGTTGACAGTTTTCACAAGTACATAACCTTCCTTGGCATGCCATGATGCATAAATTCTGAATGCACAACCTTGCTTACATATCACCCCGACTTTTCCCCTATTTTTGTCAGACATCCCAAATTTTAGGCTAAAACCATTGAAAATACCATACCTCCTAGAATTGATTGATGATCGGCGTTTGGAAGAGATTCACCTTGCTTCGCCCACCATCACCTATCCGCCTCACCGCTCCGCATCCGCCCTCGTATTGCACCACTGCTGCACCACCGCCACCACCCACCGTCGCGCACCTTGAGTCAAACAACCGCTTCTGTTGATTTCGATCGACGACGTGCGTACATAGATATATATTCACACACTAATTAGTATTTGCTAATTAGTCACTTTCAAAAGTAGCAGCCACCGTTTTTAAGTTGGAAGTCGAGGTCAACGGCAAAATTTGAATTGTTCCATCTTAATTAATTCGATCGGCAATCGCTTCCGCCTTCTTTCTTTGGAGTTAAAGGTCAACCGGAGGCACGTAAATTTATTGGACTTGATTAGTACAAAGCCAAGCCATATTTGAGAGCGAGTCTATTCCACGATACGGGTGATCGACCGACTTATACCTTTGACAACCGGACGATTGGGAGTTGTACTCGCTCAACCCGAATCGAGTACGTATCAAATATGTTGATATTTGGAAACCTTAAGCCAACTTTCCATTCAATCTTCTTGTAATCAGTCTTCTAATCTTCTTAGTAACAGACATGCCACTCTTTCTTATCTTCATAGCATTTTCTCCTTCTTCAGTTTCAGAGAGAATCATTATCTCGCCATCAGAATCTTCATATTCACTTACATTCCCATCACCGAACTTATCAATTTCAGCGCTATATTCTCTAACCCTTTGTTTGGATGTTTGAAACTCCTCATCACTGGTGTCCATTTCATGTACATCCATGGCATACTCCTCTACCTCCTCAACTTCAGATTCTTCTTCAAATTCATACAACACATATTTTTCTTTAGCAGAAATCATATCTTCCTCATCACCCGGGACATAATCAGATTCATCATATGATGCATCATCTACATTTTTAGCTAAAAAATTGACCCAATTCATTTCAACTTCACCATCAATCTCGTTCATTTTGAGCGCAGGTTAAAATTAAAACCCTAAATTCAACATATATATGAAAATCCTAAATTGAAGAACAAAGGAAAACCGTAAATTAGAAAGGATTGAATGAAATTAGTGTCTTGCGCTGACCTCTTTGTCTTGGTAGTTGATCGAATCGGGATTGAAGTTCACCTTATCGAGTTGTCGTTCTTCACACATAGGATAGGGTTGGCTTCGATTGATTCTGCAAGGTAGGACGCTGCTTACCTGATCGAGATCTTCTTGCTTCCATCTCCCAATCTCACAAGAATTGGTGCTTCGATTTAGTCCGACTCTATTATCCTTGAATATTATGTGAATTCGTGAGTGGGAGAGAACAATCAAATTAGAATTAGTGATATTGAACAAGTTGAATCGGCTGGATCGTACAATTTAGGGTTTAATTTCTTAAATTTAATTTTCTTTTATTAATGGGTTTAATGTTGTTTGTAGTGATGTGGCAATGCCACATGATTCATATCGTTTTCATTACATGTGGAGATAATTGAGATACTAAATGATTATTTTAAAAGGTGAGATTATTTTTGGTTGAAAGTTGATAGGTGGGATTATTTTTGGTGATTTTTCCTAAAAAAATGCTTAAAATAACAAAGTCGTTGTTTGAAACAGGGACTTTGTATTTTTTTTAAAAAAAATTATCGTTTAAATGTTAAAATGTGTAAAACACACAAAAAAAATATATCGGAGAGTCGCCGTTTTAATTAAAAAAAACTCACCTCTCGTACTCTCTCCCCATCATTGCCCCTCCCTCCCTTCCTCGTGGTTGTGTTCGTGGTCTTCGAATATCCTTCATTTAGGCGGGGGCAACGTCGGCGATCCACACATCATTTAGGTGAGTCATTGCACTCTCCCATGTTTTGAGCACTCGTGGCGCATCTTGACTTTCCATTGACTTCTCTGCTGGCTGACGTTTTATATGAGTTATTTTGGGTAGTCCTTTCTTCTCAGTTGATTTGTGCTATTATATTATTTGTATTGACAGTTTATCGTCTACTGACTTGGTCGGCCATCGAGTTTCAGATTTACTGAACTCGAATTTGTACCTAATAAAAAAAATTGCTCATCCCTCCCTCACGTACTGCCCCCTTCTCTCTCATTTCCTCTCTATCCTATCTCTCTCTCTCTCTCCCTTTTCTCATCCCATCAATCTCCTTTTTATTATATATATATATATATATATATATATATATATATATATATATATATATATATATATATATATATATATATATATATATATATATATATTATGGATCAATTGTGCACAAGGCTTAGGGTGTACCTTGTGCACAAATTTGGATCTTTTATCTATATGGAATGAAGGGTTGAAATGTTGTCACATGTCTGGGCATTTTTAAAAAAAAATGTGAAAAGGTAATCTCAAACTCTCCCCTATGTACGTGTAGTGCGTGTGGAGTTGAGAAAATAAAACCCTCAATTCGAGTTTGTCTTCTTCTTTCTCGTTGTTGACCCGAAGAGTGAGATATTTGAAGGAATCAACACATCGGTTGGTTGCTACGGTGTTTCTGATCGGCGGCGATGGGTGGAGTTATTTTCCGGAGTCCGGCAGTGAGGTGAGGCTGAGAGGGAAGAGGACTGAGGGAGGGACGATGGTGGAAGATCTGGGCAATGGTGGCGATGGGGGATGATGGAGGCGAGATTGGGAGGGACGGTGGCAATTGAGGGAGGAAACTCCTCCCGTCGCGGTGTCGATGCATAGCCCCATCGGATTCAAAGGTTAATTCCTTATTGCCGTTATGGTGCGGACAGGGATGTCTTCCTTGATTGATCTAGGTTTTTGGTTTACTTCTTTAATAGTTTGTGCAAATTCATCGTTGTTATGGTGCGTTTATTCCTTATTCATTGGTTAATTGTGATCTATTGTGTGAAGATCCGAGTTTTACTTGCCTTGGTGGTTGTTGATCGGTGAGATAGCAAATTTAGCGCGACGACTTGTAAACTTTGGTTTCATCCAATACTTTTGATATGTGATTGAATTTTGAAAGCGAAATTGATGCTATCCTCGATCGTGGATTTACGTGCACGATAGGCTTGTTTTATTTTTTTAATCATTCAAATCAAATATGAGCCATTGATCTCTTATGAGCCCTTGTATCTATCTGTTGACATTGATGATTTGCAATCTACATTGCTTGTGATTGCACTAATTTGATTGTCCAATTTTTTTATTATTTGAATTGTGTTTATTATTTGGTATAATATAACAAATTGTGTCGAATTTTGGTTATTAGTGTTAATGAGCTGGACAATTATTCGTTGAAATCTAAATTATTATTATTGTATTGAATTTTAGTGACAAGTGCTAATGAGTTGATCAGTTATTCCGTGAAATCTAAATCATTATTCGGTTTGAAAAATTGTTAACAAGTGTTAATGAGTTGATCAATTAGCTGAACAAATTGTAGTCTTCGGTTTGACAAAAATAAACAAACCTTCATCACACGAGTAAAACTACATGACTAAACATTATTCGGTGAAATGTGAAATATTATTCGGTGGAATACGAGGAATTATTCGTATAAATCGTAAGTATTGTTTAGTGATTTGGGGTTTCTTTTCTCCGAATTTGATGAAAAAACATTATTCGGTAGTATGTGATAAATTATTTAGTGAAAATGCTAAATTTTAATATAAACTAGATGGAAAAAGATGACATAATATTATTTGGCAGTATGTAAAATATTATTCGGTAGAATTTTTGAAATTTTGGATGGGAATATGCGACAGTTACAATTATCCTCGATAATCTGATGAAAGGTGAAATGTGAAAATTATTCGGTGAAATATTAAACTTTATTCGTATAAATAGTAAGTATTGTTTAGAGATTTGAGATTCATAAATTTTAAAATCAAATTTAAAGCATTATGTTTCACATGGAATGTTTGGGTTAATGGTGGAAATTAACCCAAATAGCCTAAATATTATTCGGTAGCATGTGAAACATTATTCAGTGAAATTTAAATAGATGCAAAAAAAAATCGCATAAAATGGAGACCCATATGTTTCACGAAATATTTTCCAAATCCCAACTTTACTTCAAAAAATTGGCTCCCACCCACTTTGCAAAAAAAAAAATCCGTATCTTTATAAAAGTAAGATTGGGCTTCACCAAAAGAATTAAAAGTGTAAGATTTGGTGGGATGCACACGCGCTACAACTCCTACAAAAGTGGGTATGTTGTACTCCGTGTTTTTAAGCGGGCCCCAAATTTTTTCCGGCAAAATAAAAAAAAAAAAAACTCTTCAATCATGACAATTCATTTCTATCAATTAATGACCAAGATTTGTGCACAAGATACACCATAAGGATTTGCACAAGGGAACCACACCTTATATATATATAGGATAGATCATATGTACTCAAGCCTTATCGTGTATCATGTGAACAAATCTGAGCCCTTGATTAAGTTAGAATGGATGGCTATTCAAAAAATAATAACTAATTGTAATTTTGTTTTTTAACAAAATAAAACACCCTCATTGTAAGCACGTGATACCACTGCTCAAATCCCTAACCCTCCACAATCGTAATCCAAATTAAAAAGGAGAGACTATGGATAGATAATAGGCCAAATTGGAGGAGGATGAACGACGACTACAGAGTTGGGATGATGAAGTGACTACCACCGGAGTCTGGAGGAGCGACTACCTCCATCACCTTCGCCGGAGTCTGGAGGATGAAGCGACTACCAGAGTCTGTATGCGAAGGTGCAGGGCGACTGCGAAGGCGATGGCGAAGGAGACGAAGGAAATTCAAAGGATATTGATGGAGGAAGCCAAGGCGGCAGGCGATGGCGGCGAACTCTGGTATGCCTTCCCTCTTTCTTTCTCTCTTCAATTGAAGGTGCAGTGAAAGCGGATGACGATTGCGAAGGCAGCGAGGGCACATCGATGCAGATCTGGGCGAATCGATGGCGATTTCGGCGGTTGCGAACGGCGGCTGGACGCGCGATTGGTAGATCGAAGACGACATCGACGAAGACGAGGCTGTTTCTGGCAGTCGAAGGCGGAGGGCGATGTGAACATCCCATGGCCACGGAGACGATGCTGTTTCCGGCAGTCGAGGGCGACGAAGACGAGGCTGTTTCGCAGATCCGGTAAGTCTCGATGGAAGACGAAGGCGATCGGATTATTCGATGCCTATGGTGGCAGCGTCAGTCGAAGTATCCCATGGAGGCAGCGGCGATTTGATGTCCGGATCTGGGTTCCTCTCCTCAGATCTGGGTTCCTCTCCTTCTAGCTCCCATGGCGGAAGCGGCGATCGGATTATTCGATGCCAATGGTGGCAGCGACAGTTTGATGCCCAGTTCTGCAATTTCATTTTTGAAGGTTGAATGTTCAAATTCAAATGCATGTTGCATGCAATTTCAATTTCATTGTTGCATGCGATTTCCTAAGTTGTCGGTTCATTATTCAATCTCAGAGGTATTCGGGAGAAAAAAACGAATTATTCAGGGGTATGAACCGAATTATTCACGTGTATGAACCGATTTTGTATTTAAGGAGATGAGTTTTTTTTAAATGTTGGCGGTCATATAAATGAAAAATGCATCTATACTATCGAATAATCATGTGATACTATCGAATAATTCAGTGATACCATCAAATAATATTTAGTTATTTGGTTAAAATGACATAAGTAATCGAATAATATTGTAACACTATCGAATAATCAAGCGATACAATCAAATAATCAAGCGATACCATCAAATAATCAAGCGATATTATCGAATAATTATTAGTTAAAAGACGTTTTCAAGGTGGTAGCCTTTTAGAATAATCCATCGATACTATCGCATAATCCGTCGATGCAATCGAATAATCCAGATATACCATCAAATAATTTCAAGAGAGTGCATCACATACTCCCCCAATTCAGCAAGCGGGCATGAAAAATCGTGGGTCCCACTTATTTTTAATTTAAAAAAAGACTACATTTGCCTTTTAATCTCGACCATCCATTTCATCTAATCAATGGTCTAGATGTGTTCAGATGATACACAATAAGCCCTGAGTACCTCCGAACCATCCTTTATATATATATATAAGAACTATCGAATGCATTTGTGAGACCGATCATCAACCATTGATTAAAACTAAATGAAGGGCTATGATTAAAAGATAATTTTTTTAAATAAATTTTTTTAAACACACATTAGTTTATTCATCTGAATAATATTAACAAAAACTATTTGGATGATATTCATCTGAATAATATTAACAAAAACTAAAGTAATTTAAAACGTAAAACATTAATCTTTTCCCACTTTCAAAAATTTTGAATATTCATCTGAATATAAATATTCATATGAATATTAAGAAAATATTCATCTGGATGTAAAACATTAATTTATTATCACGTTCAAAATTTTTGAATATTCATTGGAATATAAGTTATTATGTTCAAATGAATAATAAGAAAATATTCAGATGAATATTCAAATAATATTCAAATGAATACTCCATATTTATTTCCTTCCTTTTTTTATTGGATTTATATTCAAATCTAACCATCCAATTTTTCACTATCCGACGGTTGATAAAGAGTCTCACGAATCCACTATAAGAGGTGATTATATATATATATATATATATATATATATCCACTCTTTTCTCTTAATTACAAATTTTAGCCAAAAATTAAAAAAAATACAAAGTTGTTGTTTCAAACAGCGACTTTAATATTTTATTATTTTTTTTAAAGTTGAGGTAAAGTCATTATTTAAAACAACGATTTTACCCTACTTTGGCTAAATTTCAAAATAGTTTCGGATTTTGGTTATTTTGCAAATATTTTTGGTTTTTTTTGGCTAATTTGAAAAAAAAAATTCCATCAAAATGATATATTATCGGATGAGATTCAATCTCCTTCTTTTTTGGAAAAAAAAAAAAGATTAGGTACACCGAACTAAAAAAATGTTGACCATAATATTAGGTGGACGGATAGAACTCTCATCTTCGTATTATCAAACCTTCAACGCTCAAAGTACATATACAAACTCCACCCAAAACTCTCTGAAAACAAAAAATGGATGCTTCAAACACTAACGATGACCAAGTGATCGTACACGACTTCCACCCACGGTTCCGGGTCTACAAATCGGGGCGGGTCGAGAGGTTCATCGACATCCAGATCGTGCCGCCCTCATCAGATCCTGCTCAAAACGTCGCCGTCCTCTCCAAAGACGTCGTCATTTCGCCTGAAACAGGCGTATCTGTCCGGATCTTCGCCCCCGCTGAAGTCATCAAATGCTCCCCGAAGCAGAAGTTGCCGGTGCTCGTTTACGCCCATGGCGGTGCTTTCTGCTTACAGTCGGCTTTCTCCTCCACATTCCATAGCTATATGAGCTCCCTCGCGTCTTTGGCCAACGCCATCGCCGTCTCCATCGACTACAGGTCTGTAATTTTCTTATTGATAATTACATAGAAAGTTGGGAGTCAAATCTCAGTCAACTGATAAGATGATTGGTTGATGAATTACAATTTAGATCTTATCTTAAAATAATTCCGATCACAGATTAGCTCCAGAGCATCCGATTCCTGCCTGCTATGAGGACTCATGGGCGGCAATCCAATGGGTGGCAGCCCACCATAACGGCACTGGACCTGATCCATGGTTGAACGACCACACCGATTTCAGCCGAGTCTACCTAGCCGGCGACAGCGCCGGGGCAAATATCATGGACAACATGTTGCTCCGGCTCGGATCGGATCCCCCGCACCTGCTAAAGATCGCGGGTGCAGCTCTAATCCACCCGTTCTTCGCCAACGATGAGCCGGATAACATGTTGGACTGCCTGTGCTCGGACAACGCGGCGGGCATCCACGACCCGAGGGTGAACCCGGCTCGTGACCTGACCCGAATGACGAGGATCGGGACGGGGAAGGTGCTGATATTTGTGGCGGGGAAGGACCATTTGAGGGAGCGTGGGGTGAGTTACTACGAGGCGTTGAAGAGGAGTGGGTGGGGAGGGCACGTGGAGATTGTGGAGACCGAAGGTGAAGGCCACGTGTTTCATGTGTTTGACCAGACCTCAGAGAAGGCCCTGGCCTTGTTCAAGAGAGTGGCTTCTTTTCTCAATGGAGCTTAGTAGTAGTACACGAGGTCTTGAGTTCGAGTCTTGTTGCGTATCGGAATGTTGCTAACTTGTGTTTGTGGTAGTGTGTGTTAGTGTCTGATAAGTGCTTGTTCACAACAATAACATGATTCGGATTTTCAGTACGAATCGGTATATGTGTAATTTGGAACACTACTATGAATAAAGAACATGTACCAGTATACAAACAAAATCACGTATGGCGTTTCTTATGATCAATTTCAAACGAGTAGTTTGTACCGCAAATTCTTCAGACGAGAAGAATCGATGCCTTTAGTAAAAATATCGATGATTTGAACAAGTGATTTGAAGAAGAGCAATGTCCTTCAGAGTTTAAGGATCAAAGGAAATAGAGCTTGTACTAATGAGGTCATCAACATATGTAAAAATGTAGAATCCAAATCAAGGAGTACTGGATATGCGAAATATGAGGATCAATTTTAGAGAATGATCAACGAGCGATAAAATGAAGGATTCAAACATGCAAAGCGAAAGCAAAAGGTAAGACACAATAATTTGTTTACGCAGTTCGGGTATTTCACCTACATCTGCGGGGCTTCGAGAGTCAGGCCCTAAATCCACTAAATATGAATAAGGAGTTACATCTAGGGGCAATCTCAAGAGGCATACAAACACAAGCAAGCTTACAATCTGTAGAGAACACTAAACTATAACCCAATAAACAAGAAAGGAAGAGGAACTCTCTTTCGTGACGACGAAGCCTTTAAAGAAGAACTTTGAAGACGGAGATCCACACAACTCCTTTAGATCCACCGGCAAAAGAGCACACAAATACTAGAAGCTTCATTGAACACCATCAATGGACCTTGAATGATTTACGACGAAGTAGTAGATGGAAACCCTAGAGGTGAAGTCGGAGAGTAGTTCTCATTTTTGTGAAGAGAGAGATTTCAGACCGTGGGACTCGTCTAGGGTTTGGCCAGAAGAGAGTATATATAATACAGCTTGAAACCAAAACGTTGCGTGCCGAGATAGGGTTAGGCTTACACGAGAAAACCCCTTTAGGGTTGGGCTTGATCCCAAACCACATAAAGACCAGCAGATCTCGATTTCCTATTTGCTCATACTACATAACCTCAAAGTGTGAACAAATTGTACAAGCTGTTAAACTTATGAAAGTACGCCATCTACAATTGCCCCCCTGTAATTTCCTAAGTTTACAATGAATAACATGCAAACAATTTAGCAAGATTTAGAGTCTCTGGGTCCGTCCTCGACCCTAGGCCATTTAAGGGCTTAAGTCATATCTTTGATATGAAGGTAGTCTGTGCAAAACAAAAATGTGTTAACAGAGACAATTTTAGTGCCGAAGTCAGCTGGGTTCAAGTCCCTAGCAATCTTCTGTATGAGGATGATCTTCTTCTCCACTTTTTTCCTAATGAAGTGGAAACGAACATCAATGTGCTTGGTGCGCTCGTGGTACATAGGATCCTTACAGAGATAGATAGAACTTTGACCGTTTATATGAAGAACAATCTTGTAGCTTTTCCTTTGCATCTTCCTCAAAATCCCATGTAACCATATAGCCTCTTTGCAAGCTTCAGTGGGAGCAATATATTCTGCTTCGGTTGAAGATAAAGCCACAATAGGTTGCTGTTGTGATTTCCAAGATATGCAGTTTCTGGCCCAAGTGAAGACATAGGAAATAGTAGACTTCCTATTGTACTTGTTCCCTGCATAATCTGCATCAATAAATCCAGACAGACCACAACTAGAGTCATGTTTAGAGTACAAGAGACCAAGATTTAATGGTCATGTAATGTATTTCAATATATATTTCATAGCTACCTAGTGCCTCTTGTTGTGAGCCTAATTCGCCATGTTTTACACTTACTTTTATATCGATTTCTGCATACATTGCATGCATTTGGGTTAGAATAATACAGAATCTGTGTAGTTTACACTTATTTGCAATATATGGAGGTCTACACAAGTTTTGGTTATATTTCGCTGAAATCGGACGCACTTTGGAGCTTAAAGGAAACTCATGGAGAAGCTAAGAATGGTGCAGCTGGAGAAAAGGCCATTTTTCACCATTATTCGTTCTGAATCAAGCTTTGATGTCTTCATGAGAGTTGAAGCCCTCGAAAAGAGCTTTCCAACATATGGTCATATGCGTTAATTCGACAAACGAGGACTCGGGAAAGTGCCTTTCAAGAACAGAGCAGAAAGCTGAGAGAACTCTACTCGATCTCGAGTACATCTACTCGATCTCGACGAGGGCTGTCCGAGCACACCTGGTCGAGCAGAGCTGATCGAGGACACTAAGTCAGAGACAACCCGACTCCCGGAACCCTACTCGATCTCGAGTACCACCTAGTCGAGTTCGACGACACTGAGAGGCCATGTCCGGAGTCGATGAGTTGAGGCAAGTCGAGAAGCCGAAAACGGAGAAGCCGAGCACCACCTCTACTCGATCTTGAGGAGGCTTAGTCGAGATCGACGACGCCCAGGAGCCATGTCCGAGCCTGTCGAGCACCAGCTAGCCGAGACGCCGAGCCAGCCCAGTCGACGACGAATTCTACTCGATGTTGAGGAGCCCTACTCGAGATCGAGGAGCCGTGTCCGGGAGCGCGTTACGCGGTTTGACTATATCCTACTCGGTTTGGGAATCCTTGGGGCCGAAGGAAGCCAAGTCTATCCGATTCCATCAAGTTCTATCTATGGAAGACAAGATTTATCAACATGAAGAAGACTTACCTATTTAGATATATTTTTTCCCTTTTAGATTTAATTCCTAAATTGCTTTTATTTATCTTTTTAGCCTTTAGA
The DNA here is from genome assembly GCA_037127255.1 of Persicaria tinctoria. Lineage (NCBI taxonomy): Eukaryota > Viridiplantae > Streptophyta > Magnoliopsida > Caryophyllales > Polygonaceae > Persicaria > Persicaria tinctoria. Next base: position 20,507,982 of record JBANSL010000007.1, on the reverse strand, counting down.
TATAGATTTAGATAAAGATAGATATTTCTATCCTTGAATAGCAAGGAATAGAAAGCTATAAATAAAGCCCTAGGGGCTGGTTTTTCATTCATTCAATTTCAGAGAGACAAGTAGCTCCACAAAGAAGTTTTAGGAAGTTCAGAGGTTTTAAGGTTTTGTCATTCTGCGAAAGTTGAGTGCCGGGATTGTAAAGACTTTGAATATAGTTTAATGTAGGTTTCTTTTCATCAATCAATGTCTGCGATTGCGATGAGGCGTGAGTAGTCCACCCACTTCTGGGGCTGGGGTGAGCCCGACGGTGGCCATGTGAGGTGATGCGGTAAAGGTCAGATCTTTTTATGCGATTCGTCTTCTATCCCTATGAGCATGATTCTTTTGCGAGAGTTGAAGGTGATCCTTGTTTGTGTTATTGAAGCGAAAGTGATCTTAATGCAACTTGGATTAATTATGTGAAAAGGGTTAGTAACAATTAGGGTTTATGCGAAAGCCTCTATATGCCTATTTGTTAGTAACGAAAGTTACTTTGATGGAAAGCATGATCCTTTATGCCTTTATGTGTCACTTTGCATGGTTATCGTTGTGGTGTTGATACCCTGGCTTTGGAAGTTTTTCATATATTGAGTTTATTTCTGTCGAATTTCTGAGTTCTGTGTTCGAATCTGCAAATTTACAACTTTCTGTGTTTTAGTCGATACAGAGTAAAGTTTAGTCGATACAGAGGAGGGGCTTGTCGAGATCGAGTAGGACCTTAGTCGATCTCGAGTTGGCTCTTGTCTACGTCGAGTTGAGTTTATGTTTTCGATTCTGCAATTTCTGTTTTTACTATTTCTTGTCGATCTCGAGTTACTGCTCGTCGAGATCGAGTAAAGTTGTTGTCTTGCTTTTATACCTTGTCTTTGTTTGTTATTTCTGTTATTTCTTTCTTTGTTCCTTTGTTTCTGTCTTCTGTTGCTTTTCTGTGAGATTTACAGCTAATTGGGATCCGCTGACACGCTTCCTCGTGGATTCGATCCTGACTTTGTCTTACTGCATTGGAGGAGTCTTGTATTTATTTGCGTAGGCCTAAATCTGGTTTGATCTATTTCGTTATATTTCATACTTGATTTCCTCATCACAACACCTCTCGGCAGGGTTAGACATATGCCGACTAAGGGCACTCATAGTAAAAGAGAGATATGGCCTTGAGCATATCATAGCAAACATGAATGATCCCACAACAACATCAAAGGGGATCCCTTTCATCTTTTCTTCTTCAGAGGGTGACATAGGAGATTTAAGCTTAGAAAGATCAATATGAGCTCCAAGTGGAATACTATTTGGTGTTACCCCCTTCATATTGAACCTTTCCAGCAACTTGAAAAGGTAATCAGTTCGAGACAGCCAGATAAGCCTCTTGGCTCTATCACGTTTTATGCTAATACCTAGGATTGTTTGAGTAGATCCAAGATCCTTCATGTCAAAGTTCTTCTTCAAGTTGGATTTAAGCTTGTCAATCTTTAAGATTCTCTTAGAAATAAGAAGAAAATCATCTACATAAAGCAACAAAAACAGAGGATCATCAGTTTTAACATCTTTGAAATATAAGCAAGGATCAAAATCACTTCTACAGAAACCAAGGCATTTCATGCATTAATCAAATTTCTTGTTCCACTGCCTAGGGGGTTGATTAAGCCCAAGCTTCATATTATCAATGATAACAACTTGTTTTGATTTAAAGTTGAAATATATAACATAAAAATGATCTGATGCAAGCACTGGCAAGAAAATCTACAAAAAAATAAATTAAAAATAACACTTTAATTAAATGATCTAATCCAAGAAAATGATCTAATGCAAGCACTGGAAAAAATTATAATTACTTAAATAACTCACCAAACCAAAGACAACCAAATCCAAACTGTGTGTCACTTTAAGCTAATCAAATTTGGAACAAAAGGTATTGAACCTCTTTTCAAACCTAACATCAGACTTTGAAACAACTCAACTTGACTGAAAAAACACGAAGGAAAACGAATTAAATAATAAACAAAATATAACTAAAACATTAAACAAAATAACTAATAAAACATTCCCAACTTAACTAATATCAATTGTGCCAAAATATATATCTCTTCACATGCCCCAGAGTACGATGATATTTGACATGGTTAAGAACTCTAACCCAAGCATCAATCACTTGTGTATCCACATATTGATTAGGGAGTAATGATTGAAACAAAATACGTGGGACTATGAACGTTTTGAAGCTAAATAGAACCTCCTTGTAAAAATAATATATGACATTAAAGATTCATGAACAACTTACTTTTTTAACAAATTACCAAAATATTTGTTTACTTAAACTTACATTTGGTTATGATAAGGATCATCAACATATTTGTTTAGCTTAAAAATGAAAGATGATTTCCCTAAAGATAGATTAACAATTTCCCTTCTCAATGCCATACTTGATTAACAATTTCCCGACCCCACTACCACTCCGATGAAACACATTGCACCACACTCTACATGCAACACAACAAAGAACAACTAAGATATAAATAATAAAATCTCGGAAATCTTTTAAATAGTTAAACAAACATGCAAGAACGATAAGATAGCGCAACGAAAGAAACACCATTACGAACAAAAACAAACACCATTACGAACAAATGCAACTATTACAGCTCAAATGCAAAAAATGACTCCATATAACAGGAAAAACAAAAAATTAAGATCGAAAAACAACTTATAATCACAGATAATGAAGGATTTTCATATTCGAAGAGGCAGAGAGAGAGAGAGAGAGAGAGAGAGAGAGAGAGAGAGAGAGAGAGAGAGAGAGAGAGAGAGAGAGAGAGAGAGAACTTGGAGGATTTACGAGAGCGATTAGATCTGATCTCCCAAACGGAACTCTAGAGAAGGAAAAGAGAATTACAAATAGGTAAAAGACAAAAATACCCTCATAATTTTACACGCGCCTCACGCACCCTTGCCAAAAACCACCCTAGGAAATTGATATGGGGTTAGCCGTAGGGTGGCCCGATCTTCGACAATCAAACAAGAAATAACAAGAACGGAAGCAAAAGACTCAAGAACACCAAGACTCGATGAAACAAGATGCAAGACTCGAAATTGATAGTAAAGACACGACCGATAAGGACTGATTCGAAATAAAATAGAACGAGATAAAGACCCCAGGCCTCCTTAGAGGGTAGGAACCAAATACCAACGACTATAAAGCCCGCCTCTACAACCTTACACAACCAAGCGGACAACTTGGAGGCACAAGGAGGGGACAACTTAGAACGCTCAATGTGTTTCACACAAGAACTGTATTTCTGAATAATGGAAGATGTGTCGTTCTACAATGAAGAAGGCCGAAAATATATAACCCTAGAAGCTGATTTTCGGCCAGCGTGAATAAAAATAACAATAAAAATATTAACTTAAGAAAATAATAAAAATAACCCTAAAAGTTTCCTAAAATAGCTTAAGTAGAAAAGTTGCTAAAATAGGAAAGAAGGTAATGTTTCAACACTTAAGGATTCGGCTATACATGTCTAAGGGGACTCGGCTGAGTCTTGGATTCCTATGCACATATAGGTCTTCAATGTAGGCTCGGGGAGTTGAACCGTGCTCAAGAACAAGGCATGACTCACAAACATGAATGAGTCGCGTTGAAGCTTCTTAGCTCAGGCTCGAGTCATTGGTCCGTCTCCTAAGATGATTGGCGTGGCGGAGGTGTAGATGATGATGTAGAAGATGGTCCCGCATCAACCTCCCCTTCTGGGAAAGGATTCGACCATGAATCCAAGTCCTCGTCCATGGAAAGATATGGAATAAGATCCGCGATGTTGAAGGTAGCACGATGGTGTAGAAGATGTTCCAGGAAGCTCCAGCTATTAGGCATTGTCACCCACCTTCTGTAGAACCTTGAAAGGTCCATCTTCTCGTGGTGAAAGCTTGCTATTCTTCTCATTGGGAAACCTCTCCATCCGCAGGTGTACCCACACTAGATCCCTAGGCTGGAACGTCACCAATCGGCGCCCCTTGTTGGCCTTGTTGGTATTGTACTCAGCCTTCCGCATGAGCTGCTGACGCGTCCGTTCATGTAGCTCCTTGACGAACTCAACATGCTTAACTGTGTCAAATGACTCATTCTCTCTCATAGGATATGGAGTAAGATCAAAATGGGTTAGTGGATTAACACCATATACACATTGAAATGGAATGATTTTAGGTAAGGAATGCAATGTCCTATTGTAAGAAAACTCCACATGATGTAAGGCTTCTTCCCAAAGCTTCAAATTCTTTCATAATATGGCTCTAAGGATAGTTGTTAAGGTTCTATTGGTCACCTCAGTTTGGCCATCACTCACTATACTTTTCGGCACTCCATGCAACCTAACCACCTCTCTAAAGAACAAATTAGCAACATTGGTAGCATCATCAGTCTTATGGCATGCGATAAAGTGAGCCATCTTAGAAAATCTATCTACCACCACAAATATAGAATCCCTCGCCTTCTTAGTTCTAGGCAATCCCACAATAAAGTCTATAGAAATATCTTCCCAAGGGGCTGAGGGTATAGGGAGTGGTGTGTACAATCCATGGGGCAAAAGCTTAGACTTGGCTTTTAAACAGTCAATACATCTCTTAAGCCAATGTTCTACATCCCTAAGCATATGTGGCCAAAAGAAGTGTGACTTAAGTGTATGATAGGTCTTATCTCTCCCAAAATGACTCATTAAACCTCCACTATGGGCTTCATTCACCAATAATAACCGAAGAGAACACCTAGGTATACACACTTAGTCTTTCCTAAACAAGAATCCATCAAAGATATAAAATTGGTCGGTAGGACACTTATCTAGGCACTTTCGAAAAACTTCCCCAAAATCAGCATCATTAGCATACAATTCCTTAATGTATACAAAGCCTAAGACTCTAGAATCCAAAGTGGTCAAAAGGACATGTCTCTTAGATAAAGCATCAGCAACCACATTGTCTTTCCCTTTCTTATACTTTATAACATAAGGAAATGTCTCAATAAATTCCATCCATCTACCATGCCTCCTATTAAGTTTATCTTGGCTCTTAAAATGTTTTAAAGATTCATGATTAGTGCTAAGTATAAACTCTCTAGGCCAAAGGTAATAGGACCATGTCTTAAGGACTCTAAACAATGCATATAATTCCTTGTCATAAGTAGAGTAATTAAGACACACACCTTTCAACTTTTCAGAAAAGAAGGCTATAGGCTTACCTTCTTGCATGAGGACTCCTCCAATTCCAACTCTGCTAGCATCACATTCAACCACGAAAGGCCGAGTGAAGTCAGACAGAGCCAGCAACGGGGCTTGCGTGAGCTTCTCCTCGAGCTGTCGGAACGCATCATTTTGAGCCGGACCCCACTTCAACTCACACCGCTTCTTTGTTAGCTCTGTAAGAGGGGCTGCGATGGAGCTGAAGTCGCGCACAAAACGTCTTTAGAAGCTCGCCAATCCCTAGAAGCTGCGCACATGGCCAATGGTAGTCGGCGTCGGCCACTCCTGTATAGCCTTGATCTTCGCCTCATCGACACGCAGTCCATTGGAGCTCACTACAAAACCCAGAAAAGACACCTGATTATTACATAATTCACATTTCTTAAGATTGGCATACAAGTGTTCTAATCTAAGCGTAGAAATGGCCAATGGTAGTCGGCGTCGGCCACTCCTGTATAGCCTTGATCTTCGCCTCATCGACACGCAGTCCATTGGAGCTCACTACAAAACCCAGAAAAGACACCTGATTATTACATAATTCACATTTCTTAAGATTGGCATACAAGTGTTCTAATCTAAGCGTAGAAAGTACTTCCCTTAAATGTGTTTCATGTTCCTTAGGTGATTTACTATAGATAAGAATGTCATCAAAATATACAACAACAAATTTACCTATGAAATTTTTAAGCACATGATTCATTAACCACATGAAAGTACTAGGGGCGTTAGTCAAGCCAAAAGGCATAACTGACAGGCCTAAGGTCGTTATGCCAAATCAAAGTAAATTCCTAAGATGCAAACTATAACAAGTATAGTAGGTAAGTTAGGGTCGAACCCACAGGGAAACAGAATCAATTGTAAAAGCAAGTATTATTACCCAAAAGTGACCGAATCAAGGGGGAGTTTTGTGTGTTATCAATGGTGACAGAACAAGTTGCAATAAGAGGTTGTACTTTCTACGCTTAACACCAGGTAATTATCCGCACAACAATTGAGATGGTTCATCATCGCATTCTATGAATCTCAAGTTCTAATGTCCAGTAATTGTTCTCAATTCAGATCGTGTAATAGCTTTTAGTCCTACCAGTCCTAAAAGCACTTATCACTAAATTACAAGGGAAAACCTTCACCAAATAATAAAGCAATAGCATTCAAACATGAATTATAATGAGATACAAGCGATTCTAACAACCCGTTAAAATAGCCTGTAATCGAATCTCCCTCACAATCTACCACAAGCAACCCGCGTATGGAGATTGTGTTTGCTACAATGAATCTACAACCCCAAACCTGGAATTGGAAACCCTAGCAATGTGATTAGTATCGATAAACCTAGGTGATCCATCCAGATAAACCAATAATAAGCAATCAAGCAATAAGCTCAGGAGATCGAAACAGTTAACAAAGGACGAACAAGAGTAGAATACTCACAACCAAATCAATTGAAGGCTTCAAAGAACCAAGTGTAACAAAGGAGAGTTAGTTCTCCATAGGGTTTGTGAGATGAACAAAAGGGAAAATACGTCTCTGGAAAATAACCTAATTCTCTACTGCTGCCGTCTTGGCCATAATATAACCTAATAAAATCGGGTTTAACATCCCGTAAAAATATAAGAATATAATATTAAAAATAAGATAAGGAAAATCGGATAAGAATCCGTCTTCAGGGACCCGACGCGGGCGCGCCATGTAGCAGCGCGGGCGCGCCAGCCTTGTCTTTGCTTCTTCCATCTGTTCATCAGCGCGGCCACTTCCTCCTAGCAGCGTGGTCGCGTCGGGTAGCAGCGCGGGCGCGCCAAGTGCAGCGCGGCCGCGTCAGACTCTCAGTCTTCCAGCTGCTTCCCGATCTTCTTCACTTCTGTAACTTGCATGATTTCTTCAACTTCTTCAACATGTTCCGAATCACCAAGTTCACACAAATATCTCTCATAATGACATGTAAGTGATGACAAAAACTACTAAATGCGCTATAGAATATATCGCATATCAAATTCCCCCATACTTAAACCTTTACTCGTTCCGAGTAAGCATAGAAGTTAAGCCTACTCTCACTATAAATCTCAAAGGTTCACAGACAGTACAAGGAAAATGAACACTAAGTACTAGTAGTTTCCACCATCTCAACAATCAGCACAAAAGACAATCAAAATAGGAAATGAGACTTACAATTGTATCTCAACCATCTACACCTTATAGCTCCCAGTGGCCTACCCGAAAAACCTCCTTATCACTCCACTTCTTATGTCGCCTTCGCCAAGAGATCAATCCTAAACACTCAAAGTAACCGCTCATCTTGCCAAGGCGCCCTTTCGGGTTTTCACCAAGCCACTCATTTTTTTTTTCAAAGATGGTGCTCACATAAACATTCTCACTTCCCTCAAGTCTCATATTGCCAAAGCCTAAGGCTCGCCAGACTACCTGCTTTTTGCCTGAGTCGCCCTTTCGGGTTTTCAACTCATCCCAGGATTTTGATTGCTTTCTTTATATATATATTTTTTTATATATATTTTTTTTCTTTTTTTTTTTTATAGAATAATCAAGTGCAGAAACTGTAAAAAAATAATGCTGAAATAAAATATGTACATGATGTGTGAATCCTTTCCCTCCCCCATACTTGAATGAAGCATTGTCCTCAATGTGAAAGAAGACAGAAATAAGTAGGGAGAAAGGAAACAGACGGACTCACTGAGGTGGTGGATAGTGGCGAGAGTAGTCCTATCGCATGCGGCGCAGCTCCTCCCTCATCTCTCTGAACTCGCCGAAGCCCTCTAGGATGTCGGCCTGCTGGTGGAGAATCTGGTTCGTCACTGTCGTCAAACTCCCCACGTCTTGGCGCAGAAGGCCAATCTGATCAACCAGGTAGCCCCACTGGTGGGGCTGCTGATGGGCATCCTGAAAAGCTTGTTGGGGCCAAGGGGCCCACTGATGTGCGTCCTGCTGGCTCTGAAATGTCGGTTGAGAATCCCAACCGTGAGACGGGGTCTGATAGGCAGGCATCTCCTGATGTGGGTTCTGTGTGAAACCCTGTGTATCCGTCTGAACAAAGGCCTGCTGAGCCACAAGCACATCCTCCATCGTGGCAGCGCCAGCTGCGCCACTACTGCTACCCACCTCCATGCGACGCCTTCTACCCAGAACTTACGTCGGAAAGTAATCCGCCTCAATGTACCAATCAGACCAAGTCTCAGACCACGGAAGGGGCTTAGGGAGCCTGAACTGATGCTCCTTCTTCTTGCCCGTGCACCAAATGGCTCCCCCATCCGGTGCAGTATCAAGCATCAAACATCTCCTTAGATACTCCTCTGTATAGGTCCTTGCTATATGACCTGCTCCTCCAGCTCCTCCAAACCATTTTGCCCAACGCATGCAGCAATGGCCACCCGAGTAATAAGTCCGCTCTGGACCATTTCTGGTCCAGCGGCACTGCGATCCTTTCTGATCCTGTCGAGGCCATCGAAAAAGAGCCTAACCCAGTCAGGCGTATAATCTGCAGTAGGCACCGCGCTGTAGGCAAATCTCAGGTGCGTCATGGAAAGCTTTGTATCTGTAATCAGCCCATAATATGTCCCAGAAACGATCTTGCACAACATACGGAAGACAGGATGAGTAATCCTGCTGTTGTACTCGTTACTGGTCAAGAAGTCCTCTCCAGACACTGCTCTGAAGAATGCAACAAGGTTTGGGTCGGACGCGGCTGTCGCCCATCCATCAGTTGGGGCTTTAGTGACCCCCAAAGCCTTTCGCAACCTTGATGCAGAAGCCCTGTAGGTAGTGCCATTGTATCTGAAAGCAACCCCTCTAATGCTGTTATCTCTTAGGTACAGCTGATATGTCGCGAGGAACTGCTTGCACAGTTCCGGGTATCCTACAGCTCTCAAATCCAAGAAATCACTAATACCAGCGTGAGCGAGACACTTCTGCATACAATCTAGCATCTGAAGCCTCTGAAGTGTCTCTCTATGCAAATACTTCGTAGAACTGACACAGCTGACCTTATTGTAAATAGCCCATTCCTCATCAGACATTTCCAACCCATTATCAGATCTACTCGCCTCTTCCTCCGTTGAACTCATATTCGATAGATAATACGATTAAATCAGAATCGAAGAAAGGACAGCAGAAGTAACTCACGAAGAACAACGGAGCTGAGGTCGGCGCGGGCGCGTTAGAACACAGCGCGGGTGCGTCGAGGAGCACGGGCACGTGAGTAGCAGGGCGGGCGTGTCCGTAGCAGCGCGGGCGCGTTGAGGGTGGCGCGGCCGCGTCGGGTCTGTCAGCCTCCTGGTGGGTTTCTCTGACGGGCGCGGGCGCATTAGGGGTGGCGCGGCCGCGTCGGCGATTTCTGCAGATCCGGAAATCGTCGAAAGCGGCTTGTCGATGTGGAGCCCGCCGATGTTCCACCGGTGCCGGTGTGTGGGGGCTCTGGTGGGGGCTCGCCGGTGGCTGAGTGTGGCGCAGGGCGGGGTGTTGTTTGGGTGGAGTTTGGAGTAGATTGGGTAGGAGAGAGTGTGATGTGGGGTGAGGGTGATGTGGGGAAGGGAGTGTAGGGTTTTGGTGATGATGATGGGGGATCTGATGGGCTTGAGGTTTTGATGGACTTGAAGCTGGCGGGCTGGCCCGAAGTGGGTTTTCCAGCCCGTGGCCGGATTTAATTAAATTAAATTTTATTTTATTTTATTTTATTATTATTTTTTTTTGACGAAATTTAACACTGCGGGTGCAGTGGGTCCGAAATGCGGGTGCAATTCGTCACCAGAAACTCCGTCTTTATTACCTACAAGTTAGAATAAAATCGAGTTAAAGGAAAGAATGCAATACCTTGGGTTGCCTCCCAAGCAGCGCCTTTGTTTCGTGTCGCTGGCTCGACCAAGCCTTTTTGACTATTCTAACTCTGCATTTGGCTCCTCCAAAACTAACTCATCCATAGCCTCCATTGTGAACCCTTCATAGTATGTCTTAAGCCTTTGACCATTTACTTTGAACTTCTTGTGGCTATCCGGGTCATATAACTCTACAGCTCCATGTGGGAAAACTTCAGCAACAATGTATGGTCCCCCCCACTTTGACCTGAGCTTCCCAGCGAAGAGTTTCAGGCGAGACTGAAAAAGTAAGACTTTGTCACCAGCTTTAAAGTCCTTCCTATGGATGTGCTTGTCATGCCAAGCCTTGGTCTTCGCCTTGTAGATTGCCGCATTATCATAGGCGTCCAACCGTAACTCCTCGAGCTCACTTAACTGTAGCTTCCTGTGTTCTCCAACCCCGTCACTCTGCATATTGCATTGTTTCACAGCCCACCAAGCCTTGTGCTCCAGCTCAACAGGAAGATGACATGTCTTCCCATAGACAAGTCTGAAAGGGGACATCCCAATTGGAGTTTTGTAAGCAGTGCGGTAAGCCCACAAAGCATCATCTAGTCTCAAACTCCAATCCTTCCTGTTAGGATTCACAGTTTTCTCGAGAATGGCTTTGATTTCTCTATTGGACACCTCTGCTTGGCCATTCGTCTGTGGATGGTATGCGGTGGAAACTCTATGTGTGACATGATATTTCTTAAGCACGGCAGTCACAGTTTTGTTGCAGAAATGGGTACCCCTGTCACTAATCAGCGCTCTAGGGATACCATGCCTGGCAAAAATATTGCTTTTCAAGAACCCTGCCACAACTTTAGAATCATCAGTTCTGGTGGCCTTCGCTTCCACCCACTTGGAAACGTAGTCCACCGCAAGTAAAATATACAAGTTCCCACAAGAACTAGGAAAAGGTCCCATAAAGTCAATGCCCCAAACATCAAAGATTTCGCAAAAAATCATTGGTGATTGTTGCATTTCATTCCTTTGAGAGATATTCCCTAATCTTTGACACCTATCACATGCCTTGCAGAAAGAATAAGCATCTTTAAAAATATGTGGCCAATAAAAACCAGATTCAAGCACTTTTCTAGCAGTTTTATTGGCACCAAAATGTCCCCCACATGCTTGAGAATGACAATATTCAAGAACAGATCGTACCTCATTATCTGGAAGACAACGACGAATTACCTGATCAGCACAATGTTTCCAAAGGTATGGGTCATCCCAAATATAGTGGTTTGCTTCTCTTCGAACCTTCTCCGTCTGGGCCTTGGTATGATCCGGAGGAAATTCCCCACAAACTAAGTAGTTCACAATGTCCCGGTACCAAGGGCTTACGGAGTGAAGTCGTAGAACGGACTGAGATGGGCTGAGAAGCAATGGCGTGGGCGCGTCAGGGGACGACGCGGCCGCGTCAGAGATCAGCGCGGGCGCGTCAGCCTGTGGCGCGGGCGCGCCAGTGCGGGGCGTGGGCGCGTCAGGCTCCGGTGTGCTTTTGTGCTCGATTCTGCATAATGTGTCATCCGGAAACGTGCCTAAGATGGGTTTCTGTGACTCCGGCTTGTCCTCCTCACTCACCAATCTTCTTAGGTGGTCAGCCACCAAATTCTCCGCTCATTTCTTGTCCTTAATCTCTACATCAAATTCGCTGAGCAAAAGAACCCATCGAATCAATCGTGGCTTTGTCTCCTTCTTTGTCATCAAGTAGCGGAGGGCTGCCTGATCTGTGTAGATAATCACTTTAACCCCAAGCAGATACTGTCGAAACTTCTCTAGTGCAAACACCACAGCTAGCATTTCCTTCTCAGTGGTGGAGTAGTTGCGCTGCGCTCCATTCAGAGTCATGGAAGCATAATGGATCACATGAGAGGCTCTTCCCTCTTTTTGGCCTAGCACTGCTCCCACTGCATAGTCGCTCGCATCGCACATGATCTCAAATGGACGAGACCAGTCTGGTGCCTGAATGATTGGTGCACTAGTGAGGCGTCCTTTCAGCTGGTCGAACGCCTCCTTGCACTCTTGTGTGAGTGCAAAGGTCACATCTTTCTTCAGAAGCTCGCACAAGGGTGAAGATATCTTTGAAAAGTCTTTGATAAACCTGCGATAAAAACCTACATGGCCTAGGAAAGAACGAACTTCGCGCACATTAATCTTCGCCTTATCGACCTTAATACCCTTTGCAGAGACTATGTGACCCAAAACAATTCCCTGTTCTACCATAAAATGACACTTTTCAGAGTTTAAAACCAGATTAGTTTCAACACATCTTTTCAACACTAGTGCCAAATGGCTCAAACAAGTATCAAAGCTATCCCCATGTACTGTGAAATCATCCATGAATACTTCAATGAAATTTTCAATGTACTCAGAGAAGATACTAACCATGCATCATTGAAATGTCCCGGGTGCGTTACATAGGCCAAATGGCATCCTGCGATATGCAAAAGTACCGAAAGGACATGTAAATGTAGTCTTCTCCTGATCCTCTGGCGCTATGGCCACCTGAAAATATCCAGAATATCCATCAAGAAAGCAATAATAGGGGCGCCCAGCAAGGCGTTCTAGCATCTGATCAATAAAGGGGAGAGGGAAGTGATCCTTCCTGGTTACTGTGTTCAGCTTGCGATAGTCTATGCACACCCTCCAACCTGTTTGTGTCCTGGTAGGGACCAACTCGCCTTGTTGATTCTCCACAACCGTAATCCCTCCTTTCTTAGGGACAACCTGTGTAGGACTTACCCATTAACTGTCAGAAATTGGGAAAATCATGTTTGCTGATAGCAATTTCAGCACTTCCTTCTTCACCACATCCATCATGGGAGGATTGAGCCTTATCTGTGGTTGGCGTGATGGCTTAGCTCCATCCTCCAGCAGGGTCCTGTGCATGCACGTAGATGGACTGATTCCTTTGATGTCAGCGATGGTCCACCCCAATGCAGTTTTGTACTCCTTTAGAACCTCCACTAACTTTTCCTCCTGCTCCGCTGAGAGCTTACTTGACACAATAACTGGTAAAGTGTCATCAACTCCTAGGAAAGCATACTTGAGATGACTAGGGAGTTGTTTAAGTTCAATTTTAGGTGCCTGCACAACAGATGGAACAAGCACTTCGCTTGGAGTCAGTAGATTGGGGCCAATGCCCAAAAGAGTAGGGGAATTACCTTCTACATCCATCATGGCTACTAATTCCTGCATGTTAGATTAAATTGAAAAGTCTGTATAGGACTCGTCAATATCATTCTCAATAATTGACTGCAACTCATCTTCCCTAGAAATATCAAATAGATCTTGAGCTAATGGTTCAATCACATCAATAGAGCACAGAGAATGGTCATCAACAGGATGTTTCATAGCCTTGTATAAATCGAATTCAACCTTTTCTCCATCAAATTCCATTGTTAGTGTCTCAGAGACACAATCAATTTTTGTCCTAGCTGTTTTAATAAAAGGTCTCCCTAATAGAATAGGCGCATCATGCTTATCATGTTCCATATCCAGGACAAAGAAATCTGCAGGAAAAATCAGTTTATCGACCATAACCAAGACGTCTTCCACTACTCCTTTAGGGTATTTATTAGACCTGTCAGCTAGTTGCACAATTACTCCAGTTTCATGCAAAGGTCCCAAATATAGCGATTTGTAAAGTAAGTAGGGAAGCACATTTATGGAAGCACCCAAATCAAGCATGGCTCTATCAAATTTTACATCTCCAATGACACAAGGGATAGTAACCATACCTGGATCAGTGCACTTTTTCGGCATTCTCCTCTGAAACATAGCGGAGACTTGCTCACTTACTTTCACTTTCTGTTTTCCTTTCAGCTTCTGATTCCTCTTCACCGTGCAAAGCTCCTTCAAGAACTTGGCGTACTTGGGCACAGTTTTTATCATTCTCAGCAGAGGAATGTTCACCTGACACTTGCTAAATGTCTCAAACAGCTCTGAATCATCGATTATCCTCCTCTCTTTGAGGGCCTCAGGGAACGGAGGTTTTGGTTTCTCCGACCCGAGAGGGGGAAAATCCGGTCGTAGATATGTATCGACATAAGGCTCAGATTCAGGCGAGATCGGACTCGACGTGGGGGCGTCAGACTCCGGCGCGGGCGCGTCAGAAGGCAGCGCGGGCGCGCCAGAAAGCAGCGCGGGCGCGTCAGACTGTGGCGCGGGCGCGCCAACGTTGGGCGTGGCCACGTCGAACTCCGGCGTGCTTTTCTCCTCAAATTCTTGACTTTTCAGCTCTTTCCCATTCCGAAGAGTAATAGCACTGACGTTTTCCTTTGGATTGACCACCGTTTGAGATGGTAGACCCCCTGACGTCTTTGCCTCCATTCTCGTGATTGCTTCAGCCATTTGCCCCATTTGTTTCTGTATATCCTTTATGCTCGATGCAGTTGTCTGAACATGCGGGGTGAAGTGCTGTGTCAGGGTATTGAGCATGGACTCAATAGATGGAGCGTTACCCTGCTGCCTCTGATTGTAGGGAGGTGGCTGTTGATGATGTGGTTGGTTTGGTGGATCCCTCCATCTGAAATTTGGGTGATCCCGCCAACCTGGGTTGTAGGAGTTTGAGTAGGGGTCATGTCTGGGTCTCTGAGGTCCATTTCCACCTATAGCACTCACTTCAGCGGTGTCTTCCTGGAGTGTAGGACACGCATCAGTTGGGTGGAAGTTATCACCGCAGATTTCACAAGCCTTGAGTTGTTGAGGAGTCCCTTGCAGAGTGAGCCTCCTAACCATATCCTTCAATTCAGCAATATCCTTGGCTTGGTTAGAGTCTACCGAGTTGACCCCTCTCTTTCTGGTGGACTTCCCAAAATTTCTAGTCCCCTCAGCCATTTCCTGAATCTTCTCCATAGCTCCCTCTGGCGTGGCATTCAGAATATTTCCTCCGCAGGCGGCATCAATCATCCTTCTATCAGATTCCAGCAATCCCCGATAGATGTATAAGACTAGGTCCTTCGTGCTGTAGCCATGGAAAGGGCAATTAGCACAAAGCTTCTTGAACCTTTCATTGTAATCATATAGGGTTTCATCATCTTCCTGCTCTATATTGCTGATTGCCTTTTTCAAGGTGTTCTCCTTCTTAGCAGGGAAGAATTTCTCCAGGAAGGCCTTGTGGAGCTTAGGCCAAGTATCGATGCTCCCTGTAGGAAGGCTGTAGTACCAGTCATCCGCAGCATCGACCAGCGTGAACCCAAAAGCTCTCATCTTTATCCGTGCTTCGGTTATATTGGCTGGTTTCATGCTCATGCATACATTATGAAACTTCCCCATGTGCTTGATGGGGTCTTCTCCAGCCAATCCATGGAATTTGGGCAGTTGATGAATCAGCCCAGACTTTAGCTCAGAATGGTTGTCATCCCCTATAGCAGGGATTGTCACAGCAGGTGCCTGCTGTGTGATGTTTGATGCTGTCAGCTGTCGCAGCGTCTGATTTTCATTATCAGCCATTGGATCGGGTTGTTGGGAATGTTGGTGTTGTTCTCTAAGGCGGCGGTGGTATGTCCTGTCAATTTCCCAATCAAAATCAACAAGATGGGGATCAGTAGCACGAGTGCGAACCATGCAAGAGGTTCGCACCCAAACAGGTAATAAGACAAACAAGAACAAAGATAAACCGTTTCCCCGGCAACGACGCCAAATTTGACAGGCCTAAGGTCGTTATGCCAAATCAAAGTAAATTCCTAAGATGCAAACTATAACAAGTATAGTAGGTAAGTTAGGGTCGAACCCACAGGGAAACAGAATCAATTGTAAAAGCAAGTATTATTACCCAAAAGTGACCGAATCAAGGGGGAGTTTTGTGTGTTATCAATGGTGACAGAACAAGTTGCAATAAGAGGTTGTGAATATATGATGGAAAAGTATCACACCAGGTAATTATCCGCACAACAATTGAGATGGTTCATCATCGCATTCTATGAATCTCAAGTTCTAATGTCCAGTAATTGTTCTCAATTCAGATCGTGTAATAGCTTTTAGTCCTACCAGTCCTAAAAGCACTTATCACTAAATTACAAGGGAAAACCTTCACCAAATAATAAAGCAATAGCATTCAAACATGAATTATAATGAGATACAAGCGATTCTAACAACCCGTTAAAATAGCCTGTAATCGAATCTCCCTCACAATCTACCACAAGCAACCCGCGTATGGAGATTGTGTTTGCTACAATGAATCTACAACCCCAAGCCTGGAATTGGAAACCCTAGCAATGTGATTAGTATCGATAAACCTAGGTGATCAATCCAGATAAACCAATAATAAGCAATCAAGCAATAAGCTCAGGAGATCGAAACAGTTAACAAAGGACGAACAAGAGTAGAATACTCACAACCAAATCAATTGAAGGCTTCAAAGAACCAAGTGTAACAAAGGAGAGTTAGTTCTCCATAGGGTTTGTGAGATGAACAAAAGGGAAAATACGTCTCTGGAAAATAACCTAATTCTCTACTGCTGCCGTCTTGGCCATAATATAACCTAATAAAATCGGGTTTAACATCCCGTAAAAATATAAGAATATAATATTAAAAATAAGATAAGGAAAATCGGATAAGAATCCGTCTTCAGGGACCCGACGCGGGCGCGCCATGTAGTAGCGCGGGCGCGCCAGCCTTGTCTTTGCTTCTTCCATCTGTTCATCAGCGCGGCCACTTCCTCCTAGCAGCGTGGTCGCGTCGGGTAGCAGCGCGGGCGCGCCAAGTGCAGCGCGGCCGCGTCAGACTCTCAGTCTTCCAGCTGCTTCTCGATCTTCTTCACTTCTGTAACTTGCATGATTTCTTCAACTTCTTCAACATGTTCCGAATCACCAAGTTCACACAAATATCTCTCATAATGACATGTAAGTGATGACAAAAACTACTAAATGCGCTATAGAATATATCGCATATCAATAACCAACCACTCATAGAGTCCAAATTTCATTTTAAAGGTTGTTTTCCATTCATCGCCTTCCTTCATCGTAATCTGATGGTAACCGCTTTTTAAATACATTTTTGAGAAGATAGAAGAACCATGCAACTCATCTAACATGTCATCTAAGCGAGGTATATGATGGCGATATTTGACATTTATGTTGTTAATGGCCTGGCCCTACAATCTACACACATTCTCCAAGAACCATCTTTCTTAGGGACTAACAACACAGACACAACACATGGACTCAAACTTTCCCTAATGTATTCCTTGTCCAACAGTTCCTGGACTTGGGATTGAACCTCTTGGGTTTCAGTGGGGTTCATTCTATAAACAGGCCTATTATGTAAATACCGAAAAATTTAATTATTATTTAATTAATTTCAGAGGGATAATCCGAGCAATTATCCTTCTTTTACGATTTTGAAAACCTGGGAAATTTTAAAAATTTTGGATGGCATATTTTATGTGGAAAGAGGATTACAATTCCGATCTAATGGAATTCGTATGATAATTTTCTGAGAAATATTGGTAAGGCAAAGGCCTTGTCATCCATTTATTTCGGTAACTTTCATAACTTGTCGCGACTTTTCGAGATGTCTTTTAACCTCAAAATGCCGCCTCCCCTACGACCCATTTCAGCCCCATTTTGATGATCTTCATGAGCCATCATTTTGTTGATTAAAGAATAAAACCCCCCCATGGATTGACACCTTTGAATGACCAAGTCCTATTCCATTCACTATGCTATCTAATGCTACCTAATACACACCAAATCCTTGACCACCCTTGCCCACCCTTTTGGATCCATAAAGAACCCCAATTGGCTGCCATTCTCAGCCATCTACACCACCAAAATCGGAGAGAGAAGAGAGAAAGAAAGAAAAAGAAAAAGAAAGAAAAGAGGGAAGCCATTGTTGGCCTAGCAACACCTCAACTTTAAACCACCATAAATCCCTCCTCACTCAAGCTTTTTGGCTGATTCTTGAAGCCAAATATCCACAAAAGAGAGGTCTTTCCAACCATAGTTCTTTCACAAAAATCCAGACCATTCAAGCCAGCCGTTGAGCCCCATTTCCGAGCTAGCAGTGCCGAGCCCTTTGTGTTCTTGAGATTTTCAAGTGTGTTTGGGTGAGTCTTGGTTTCCTCCCCTTCAAATCTGATTTAATACTTGCTGTACAACTAATTTTGAAGGTTTTTGTCTAAGAATTCCTTTTATGTTTTGGTTTGGATTTGTCAAAAATGCTAGGTGTTTGGCACAAGGTCCCGGGAAGCTTGGAGGGGTAATTTGGTCTTTTTCGAGAGAGGCTTCGAGGGTAATCTCTCATCCACCTTCCCCTCTATAGGTTAGGAGCCGTATGTGTAAATTAGGGCTTAGGAAGTGGAGCTTCTAGGGGTTTTGGTTGCGTTTGTAGTAAACGTCACAACAAACAAAATGGATATATATGCCTCGGTAATTTAGAATTTAATTCCAATCCAACGGTCTGATTTTGCTGAAATCTTAATATGATGTTCATGGAAATGTTATTATAATTTTAGTAACCAGTGTTTATAATAACTCGATTAAAAAAACTATGTTAAGGGAATGCTAAGAATATGGTTAAATATATGATGGCATAACCGAAAATTAGAGCATATAAAATACAGAAATAAAGTATACCCATAACTTGGCTTATGATCCGATAAGAAGAAAATCGATTATGTGATAATACGATATAGATTATAACTGGTTAAGTCCGGATCACTTAACCAAAGTGCGCAATCTATAGAATCGTGAACCTCATGTGGATGTATGTTGATTATTAGGTTGGGCACCATGCATTAGAATACCACCTAATGAAAGCTTAATGAAATTAATTGGCTCTTGTTGATTGGATCCTTGGTTGTGCACTTTATTGCTTGCTTATTCTCCGGACTCCAGGTAAGTCCCCTGGACTTACTCATGATGGATTTATGTGATACTCTTTGTCTTATCGAGAGTCTTCATGCATCACGCGACCTAGTAACATGTTTAGGAATATAAACTGGTAATATGACGTAGGATGGACTTAGTAAATCCAATAATTCATATGTATGCTATGTGTCTATGGTAGGACGGCCGTCAAAATCTGAATAAATGACTTATACTCGATGGAACACGAATGAAATGATGAAAAACTTATGAGAAGAAAGAATGAGTATGTTTGAGAAGGATGAGTACGTTTGAGAAGATATTATGATATGATGGTGGTGATGATGATGATGATGATGATGATTATGATGATGATACGGGCCCTTGTATGTTTATTTCGCATTTATATATATCTATACGTCACTTGCTTATGTGTTACATTTTAACATTCATGTAGTTTAAGTATGCCTCTTTATATGGCATTGAGTGTGCATATTTTCGATGATTGACCCCGATCTCCTTTAATGTTTTTAGGTTCAAGTACCCATCTTCCGCACGGATTGTTTATGTGATGTATGACGGGAAAGGCCTTTGGACGATTAGAGTGAGGGAGGCGCTTGACATTCGTACTCTTTTGCTCATACATTTTATCATTTTGACCCGGCGCGGTTGTGGTGTTTTGTTGTATTTATGATTTCTGCTTTTATTTCTGTTCGAAACGTTTTCGCGATAGTCTAGGACAGGTAAAGCCTCCAACGGGCTTACGATCCTTTCGGGGTTCGCAATCCCCATCTTTTGACAACTAAATCTTCCGCTTAAATGAACCTAATAATAACTCGTACTCGGTCGTAAGATCCAAAGCTCACAGGAGAAGATCAAACTTCTCCTATAACGTTCCTCGATAATCTAGTATTTAGAACCTTATTTACCTTCTAAGTAGGTTTATGGAGGTTAATTCGGGTACTTAAATTTCGGGTCGTTACAAAGTTGGTATCAGAGCCAAGGTTGTTCGACCTGAGGACGCACGAGTTAAAAAATTAATTTTCAAAATCCGCCCACCGTTTTGGAAATTTTCAAGGATTTTGAAGTGTTTAAAGGGCAAAGATGAAAACCCTTTGGAAAAGGAAAATGGTTAGGATCTTTATGGACAAGAGATAGGATCGACGGGTAGAGACAAGGCGATAGGCATCCTTAGAGATGTAGAAGGGTTCGGGTAGACTGCCTAGCTTTTTCTTACAGACAGGCCTGGAAGACTCCAAGGGAGCAACCATGGTGGTTGGAGTAGGATAGGATTTAGAGGCGGGCTCGCCAAGCTATCCCTCGAAGGATAGCTATCTAGTTAGCTTCTGTGTGATACAAAACTGTGCCTACGGGCCATCCCCTTGAAGGGATGTGATTATGTGAATGTCTGTGCCTGAGGGCCGTCTTCCTTGAAGAAGGCGTTTTATTGAGTTGTATATTGAGTACACTTAAATGTTCAGCTTGCTACGATGGCCGATATTCCGTCTTCTTCCATTCTGCCAGTCCCAGCTACAGTTACACCCGTTGTCCAAGTTGCACCCGTGGTGCCATTAGTTATGCCTAGGACCCGAGGAAGGCCCCGTAGGGATCGCACAGTAGGAAAGGCAGGGGTGCCGCCGACAGAGACCGAGACGCCGCGGGTTGAGGTCCCACAGACAGATATACAGTGGACTAGGCAGTTTCAGTCAGAGATTCCCCGTCCTACGCAGCTTCAGTCAGGGGTACCGCTAGTTGAGACAGAGATTCCGAGGACAGAGCAGACCAGGACCGAGATTCCGTGCACTGAGCTGCCGACAGACCGGGCCGGTATGGAGCAGCTTGCACGCGCTTGGGTGTCTGTTGGTAGGAGGAAATCGAGTATGCAAATAAAATATAAATAAATCACAGCAAATCAGATTCCGTCCCTTGCAAATAATTACAAGACCTCCTCCTGATGTAGCAGCGGGAAGTCAGGATCGATCCACGAGGAAGCGTGTCAGCGGATCCTAGGCAGCGGTGTAATCTCACGGACAGAAGTCGACAACAGGGTCCTCGAGCTCGACCAAGGGTTAGTCGACAGAAGCTCGGACAATCAAACAGTGCACAGCAGCTCGACAACGGTGGTCGATCTCGACTGGGGTCTACTCGAGATCGAGTACGGCTTGTCGAAGTCAAGTTGGTATGGTCGAGAATCTGCACAGGTAAGCTACGGCGACTCTAGGTCGAGAATCAGTGGTCGAGGTCGACCAGATGGTGGTCGAGATCGACGAGGGCAGGGAACAAAACGAATAAAAATAAAGAAAATAAAGAACAAATGCTTTTAGGGTTTCGACTAAACTTTATGTAAAAGGACTTCCAAGATTGGGGTTTGCAACGACAATAACCAAGCATGCATAAGGTAGAACCAAACAGATAATCATCTGAATCGCATTAAAGGATCAAGCTTTCGCCCTTTCCAACAATTAGACAACTCTCTCAAGAAACCCTAATTGTCTCTACCGATTTTATGTTTATAATCCAAGTTGTTAGCATGGATCTCCATTAGATGGGCAATAAACCCATAAACAAGTAGGAAAATGCTCAAAACATGATAAAGGTCGGATCTTTACCTCAATTATGCATGGCCATCGTCGCGCTCGCCCCAACCCTAGAAGTGGGTGGACTACTCGCTCTTCATCGCAAACTCAGACATCATTGATTGAAAGAAAACAACTTGCATTAAACTAAATTCCAAGACTTTACAATCCCGGCAATCTAACTCTCGTCGAATGTCAAAACCCTAAAACCTTCGAACTCCCTAAACTGTCTCTGTGGAACTACTTGTCTTACTCTGAAATTGAATGATTAAAACTGAGCCCCTAGGGCTTTATTTATAGCCTTCATTCCCTAGCTATTCTAGGAAAGAAGATATCTATCTATATCTAAAAAGCTTAAAAGATAAATAAAAGACAAAATGGAAATTAAATCTAAAATATCAATTATATCTAAATGTCTTCAATGGATAGAATCTTTCTCTTCATGGTAGATCTTGATAGTTTCGGATAGATTTCAGCAACTTCGCGCCCAAGCAATCCAAATCCGAGTAGAGTTGATCAATCCACGTCGAGCAGCCTCTGGAGTCCTAGTCGACCTCGACAAGACGCTTGTCGATCTCGAGTAGAGACCGTGGTCGACTTGGCTTGGTTCGTCGTCTCGGCTAGCTGGTGCTCGACGGACTCGGACATGGCTCCTGGCGCTCGTCGATCTCGACCACCTCTTGTCGAGATCGAGTAGGGCGCTTTCGCGAGTTGGCTCTTCCGCTGGAAGCGAGTTGCTTCTTCCGCGGCAGCGAGTGATCCGCTGCAGCGAGTCGAGTCTTCCGCTGGCAGCGGGTGCTCCTGGTCGTCCTCAGCTTCTCGGGTAGCTTCTCCTCGTCGACTCCGGGTGGTGGCGCTGGGCTTCGTCGACCTCGACCAGTTCTTGTCGAGATCGAGTAGGGTCCGGACCTCGGTTGTCTGGCTCTCTCGATCAGGCTTCGTCGACCAAGGCTGGTCGGCCAGGCTTGTCTATGTCGACTAGGGCTTACTCGAGATCGAGTAGCCTGGGTTCTTGGCCTGATTCGAGTGGTTCCGCATGCTTTGACCTTGGACTTCTGTAGCCGTTTTCCGAGCTTTTTCGACCTTCTGTAGAATTGCTGTAAACGCCTCGATTTCTGCGAATTCAACAGAAACTGGTGTAGATTCCATAATTTGGCAAATAAGCATAAACTACATAGATTCTGTACTTTCTAAACCCAAATGAATGTAGTGTATACAGAAATCGATATAAAAGTTACTGTAAAACATGGCAGATTCAGCTCACAACAAACACCCCATACTTAAGCTTGTTTGTCCTCAAGCAATACTTTTATTTGTCATTCAGGGGAAGAATTCAAACTCTCAACATCTTAGATTCATTCTCATATAACCCTGCAATCAATTACCATCCTTGAAAAGGTACTAGTGTCACAGATTCATGCATGTGTAAATATGTAAAAGCAACATCTACTCACAAAAGGAGGTTTATGCAAAAACAATTCATATGTGACAAAGCATTGATAATCAAGAAGACTTTAATTTAAGCTCATGAAGGAGTAGATTGGTAAAAGGCTAAAGGTGGGCAATTTTTGGCAATGTGGTGTTTTTTGATCCGGGGAAATGGAGTATTTCCAAACTTGAGTTTCATTCCACATTCTTTCTCCATATAATTCATCACCTTTCATATTGCTTTTCTCAATAATAATGCTTTTACCTCTCTAACCTCAGCACTGCCTTCTCGCGAGTCGCAAACATGGGTGTCATGAATGGCCCCGGATACTTAGTGCTTTGGACTCCTCACAATGTGTCCCATCTCTCCAAACTATTATCTCAGAGAGCAGGGTCAATCTACCTTTATCTCCTGAGGTGATTGGATTTTCTTTCACTCATTAAATTTTCCATATAATTCAAATAATTTCCTTCCAAACTCCAAATATGATATATAACACAAACACCATATAACATCTCCATAATGTAACAACATTCTCAACATAATCCCCGGATAAGGTAAAGAATGGCAATATTTAGATCATGTGGAGCAATAATTGAAATAAGGCATATTATGGCTTTGTGTAATGCATAAGCATAGGTAAGGCTAGAATTATAACAATATGAGCATTATATGGAAATATAATGTCCTCCATCCTCTTATCATATATGCAATATGTCAAAAGCAACTTCAAATTTTACCTCCTTTCATGGTTTTCATCAAAATATGCACTTCATTATGACTTCCCTTACTAGGCAATTTCATGCTATATCTCTAATGAATCCAATTTTACATCGTTGAGTTCAATATTACACTTCCATGACATTATTCAAAAAATTTCAATGGGGGTCATTTTTCTCAAATTTTGGAAAACATGCATATAAGCGTATAAATCAAATAATGCATTCCAAAATATAGCCATGTAGCAATTCAAAGAAATAATGCATATATGTCAAATATGATCAAATAAATCAAATATGCTTAATGTCAGCCCTTCCCTCACCCCATACTTAAATATTACAGTGTCCTCACTGTATAAAAATAAAAATAAGAGTAAAGGAAGGAACTCATAGGATCATATTGAGGAGGACAAAACTGGTCTAGGTCGAGTAGACTGCTGGTCGATCTCGAGTAGCTTTGCTCTGCGTCTTAGTGGTTTCAGAAGTCGAGGAGTGTCTGGTCTCGTCGATGTCGAGTTGGCCTACTCGAGATCGAGTAGTTCTGGGCTTCTCCTCTTCGTCGTCGTCGACTTGGCCTTCGTCAATTCCGACTGATTTTCAAGGACCTCTTTTTCCACTTTTTGCGATCCTTATATGCTTGCCGACCTACAAGTGTTAGATTTCATACCAAAAAACAAGACTATCCATATGAAGTTCTTAAAAAGACATAAAACCCAAAAACAAAAACCAAAAACCAAAAAAAAAAAAAAAAAACCAAACAAAGTAAAGTGTCCAAAAGTTCATAAAGTCTATATATACATGCTCTAGATTTTAGAGTCGCTAGGCCGACTTCTCCGTTTGCTCTCAAGGACCATTATTGTGGGGCCCGCTCATGCTTGGCCCTTCTCCTGGATCATCTAGGTCCTGATGGTAGTATGCAAGCTCAGCGGACAGGGGGTTGCTTGCATCATCTCCTTTCTCTTTCTTCTTCCTTGTAGCCTTCAGTTTCTGCAAATTTTCTCGCCACGGTGTTTTAGCTCCCTTAAAATCATTAAAATTTTTATTTATGGACTGAGGGGGAGTAGAATTCATACCTGAACTTACCTGTTCGGACCCAAAACAGAAGTTCTCGGGCTTGGGGCTACTCAATGTCGAGTACAGCTGGTCGAGGTCGAGTACAGGGACCCCATACTTAGACTCTGGGCAAGTCTCAGGCTCTGTGGTGGTGGTCGACATTGACGAAGACTCGTCGAGGTCGAGTAGGGCGCTTGTCGAGATCGACGAGGGCTTGTCGATCTCGAGTACGGTTTTCGCTCCCTCCTCCGCTGTTTGCTTAGTCCCGTCGATGCTGATGCTTTTCACCTCCAACCAAGAAATCTCCTCTTTTGCAGGGTCAAAAGAGAAATCCAAAACCTCATCGCCTATGGTGAAAGTGAGTGATCGATCCTTAACACTAATCCTGGCATCTGCAGTAGCTAAGAATGGTCTACCAAGAATAATAGGGCTAGTAGGATCTTCAACACAATCAATAATAAGGAAATCAGCCGGAACGAAGAATTTACCAACCTGGACAGGGACGTTCTCGACCATACCTGTAGGGATGACCACCGTATTGTTTGCCATGTATAATTTAGCATCCACAGGTTCTATGCATCCTATCTTAACCTTCCGCCAGATTGATAAAGGCATGATGCTCACACTTGCTCCTAAATCGCATAGAGAATTATATTTATATTGTCCAAAACCCACAGTAACAGAAAACTTACCTGGGTCAGGCCTCTTTTCAGGGAAGTGGAGTACTTTGCATTCGCCTGCGATCTCTGAGATGGATCGCTTCTTGCTCAGGATATCCTTCAGAAATTTGACATATCCAGGCATCTCTTGCAGGGCTTCTGTAAAAGGAATAGAAAAGTTTAGCTCTTGCAGCATATTAACAAATCTATTGAATCTCCCTGCAGTGGGATCTTTAAGAGTTTTAGAAGGGAAAGGAAGTGGCTTTTTCTGTTTCGAAGCCAGATCAGCTGTCGGAGATGCTGCAGAGTTTTCGACGTCGGCCAGATGCTCCTCGACTTCGACCAGAGGCTTGTCGAGATCGACCAGAGGCTTGTCGACCTCGAGTTGACTTGTCGACCTCGGGTTGCTGGTCTGCTCAGCGGAGTCCGAGCTCAGATTCTGGTCTTGGTCGAGTATGGGCTTGTCGAGATCGACCACGGGCTCCTCGAGATCGACCAGTGTCTGCTCTGTCTCGAGTTGCTGTTTTCCGACCTCTGGCTCGTGTAGTTGATGCCCACTTCTGAGTTTGATGGCTGCGACATGTCCGGTTTTCCCCTTAGGATTTGGTTCTGTTTGCCCAGGGAGTTGTCCGGACGGTCGTGGGATCTGTGCAGCGATCTGTCCCATCTGAGTTTCAATTCCTCTCTTCCAGATGTCCAGTTCCCCAAATTTGGTGGTGATGTTTTGGAACTGGTTGTTGATGTTGCCCTGATTCCGGCGCATCTCCTCAAGGATCAGTTGTAGATCATCCTTCCTTTGATCCCTTTCTGGATGTCCCGGAGCTCTGTAGGGTGGGGGATTCCTAGGGGGACCTTCGTTCCATTGCTGTTGATAAGGCCTTCGATCCCCTATATAGCGATTAGGACCCCCAGCATAGGCTGCTTCCTCATGTGTTTCTGCCATTCTGACTTGCTCTGTGTGTGGGCACTCAGTAGTGGTGTGCCTCTGTGATCCGCATTCGATGCAAGGCTGATTGACAGATAGGTATTTGACTTGCTTGAGGAGCTTGCGATTCTGATCTCTGTAGAACTGCTCCCTAACATCTGGATCAATCTCCTTTGCTGGCTCATAAAGTGGCATAGATGGTGCTGGCCTGGCGTAGGAGTTCTCCTCATAATTTGATGTAGACCCATATTTGTTGTCGTAGTTAGTGAGCTTTTCCAGCACACCCCATGCGTCACTTGGCGGCATCGTCAGGTACTCATAGTGAGTATAATTGTTGATTCTGTCCTTAGTGATTTGATCAAGAGAGTTGAAGAAGATCTCCTGAATGATGTAGGGTGGCTGTCCATGAGTAGGGCAAGATCGCAGAAGTTCCTTGTAGCGCTCCCATGCCTTAGCCAGCGGTTCCCCTTTTTGCTGTTTAAAGGCGGTGATTTTCTGGCAGAGAAGTGCTGTCTTGGCAGGTGGGAAGAATTTGTTGAGAAACTCTTGCTCTACTTGGGCCCATGTGGTAAGTGATTTTGGTTTTAGCCCTTCTAGCCACTTCAGTGCAGGTCCAGCGAGCGACCAGCGGAAAGCTTTCATCTTGACATATTCCAGAGTGGTACCTTCAGCAAGAGTACGACACATATCATGGAAGTTAGTAATATGTTCAAGAGGACACTCATTAAATCTGCCATAAAAGGCATTATTTTTAAGCTCTATAAGAAATTGAGTGCGAATTTCGAAAGAGTTTTCAGGGATTAGAATCGCCGATTCAGGCACGATGAGAGTCGGATGCATATAATCCTCAGCAGTGGTTGGATATTAAGCAAGCTCAGTTTTCGCTTGCCTCGCGCGTTCAGCTGCTTGTTCCCTTGCTGCTCTCTCATTGGCAATAGCGGCATCCTTTTCAGCTAGTTCCCTGGTAAGCCTGGCAATCAGTTGCTCTTGTGTTTCAGCGGCCGCCATGGCTCTTTGTAGTTGAGCTCGGATGTGAAAAAGGTGTTCCGGTTCGTCTAAGGCGTCAAACTCAGGTGTTTGACCAGAACGACGCATACACCTGCAAACTAACTCAAGAGAAACGTGAGAACTAACTACCTAAGGCGCGAATGATAGCATCCCCGGCAACGGCGCCAATTTGTTGGTAGGAGGAAATCGAGTATGCAAATAAAATATAAATAAATCACAGCAAACCAGATTCCGTCCCTTGCAAATAATTACAAGACCTCCTCCTGATGTAGCAACGGGAAGTCAAGATCGATCCACGAGGAAGCGTGTCAGCGGATCCTAGCCAGCGGTGTAATCTCACGGACAGAAGTCGACAACAGGGTCTCCGAGCTCGACCAAGGGTTAGTCGACAGAAGCTCGAACAATCAAACAGTGCACAGCAGCTCGGCAACGGTGGTCGATCTCGACTGGGGTCTACTCGAGATCGAGTACGGCTTGTCGAAGTCGAGTTGGTATGGTCGAGAATCTGCACAGGTAAGCTACGACGACTCTTTGTCGAGAATCAGTGGTCGAGGTCGACCAGATGGTGGTCGAGATCGACGAGGGCAGGGAACAAAACGAATAAAAATAAAGAAAATAAAGAACAAATGCTTTTGGGGTTTCGACTAAACTTTATGTAAAAGGACTTCCAAGATTGGGGTTTGCAACGACAATAACCAAGCATGCATAAGGTAGAACCAAACAGATAATCATGTGAATCGCATTAAAGGATCAAGCTTTCGCCCTTTCCAACAATTAGACAACTCTCTCAAGAAACCCTAATTGTCTTTACCGATTTTATGTTTATAATCCAAGTTGTTAGCATGGATCTCCATTAGATGGGCAATAAACCCATAAACAAGTAGGAAAATGCTCAAAACATGATAAAGGTCGAATCTTTACCTCAATTATGCATGGCCATCGTCGCGCTCGCCCCAACCCTAGAAGTGGGTGGACTACTCGCTCTTCATCGCAAACTCAGACATCATTGATTGAAAGAAAACAACTTGCATTAAACTAAATTCCAAGACTTTACAATCCCGGAAATCCAACTCTCGTCGAATGCCAAAACCCTAAAACCTTCGAACTCCCTAAACTGTCTCTATGGAACTACTTGTCTTGCTCTGAAATTGAATGATTAAAACTGAGCCCCTAGGGCTTTATTTATAGCCTTCATTCCCTAGCTATTCTAGGAAAGAAGATATCTATCTATATCTAAAAAGCTTAAAAGATAAATAAAAGACAAAATGGAAATTAAATCTAAAATAGGAATTATATCTAAATGTCTTCAATGGATAGAATATTTCTCTTCATGGTAGATCTTGATAGTTTCGGATAGATTTCAGCAACTTCGCGCCCAAGCAATCCAAATCCGAGTAGAGTTGATCAATCCGCGTCAAGCAGCCTCTGGAGTCCTAGTCGACCTCGACAAGACGCTTGTCGATCTCGAGTAGAGACCGTGGTCGACTTGGCTTGGTTCGTCGTCTCGGCTAGCTGGTGCTCGACGGACTCGGACATGGCTCCTGGCGCTCGTCGATCTCGACCACCTCTTGTCGAGATCAAGTAGGGCTCTTCCGCGAGTTGGCTCTTCCGCTGGCAGCGAGTTGCTTCTTCCGCGGCAGCGAGTGATCCGCTGCAGCGAGTCGAGTCTTCCGATGGCAGCGGGTGCTGTTGTGAGCGGAATCTGTCATGTTTTTCAGTAACTTTTATATCGATTTCTGTGAACATTGCATTCATTTGGGATTAGATAATACAGAATCTGTGTAATTTATGTTTATTTGCCAAATTATGGAATCTACACCAGTTTCTGTTTAAATCGCAGAAATCAAGGCGCTTACAGCAATTCTACAAAAGGTCGGAAAAGCTCGGAAAAACACTACAGAAGTCCAAGGTCAAAGCAGCGGAACAAGTCTAAGAGACGAGGCTACTCGACATCGAGTAGGCCTACTCGACATAGACCACCATGTCCGAGCACCAGCTTGGTCGACAAGGCATGGTTAAGAGAGCCAGACAACCCGAGCTCCGGAACCCTACTCGACCTAGACAAGCACTAGTCTAGGTCGACGAAGCCCAGACACCCATACCCGGAGTCGTCGAGGAGAGCTAACCGAGGACGACCAGGAGCACTCGCTGCCAGCGACTCAACTCGCTGCCGCGGAAAAGGAAAGTCGCTGCCGCGGACCAGACCACTCGCTGCCAGCGGATGGAGCACTCGAGAAGACCTAGTCGGCCAACCTTACTCGAGGTCGACTAGGGCTCGTCGAGATCGACGAGCACCTGAGTCCTTTTCCGAGCATGTCCGAGCAACCCGACTAGAGATACCCGAGCAAAGCCAGTCGACAAAACCAACTGTACTCGAGATCGACTAGGCGTGGTCTAGGTCGACGAGCACCAGTGAGCCAGAGTCCGAGCCACATCGAGCAGAGAAGCCAGCCAAAGTCCAGTCTACGACGAATCCTTGTCGAGGTCGAGTAAGACTTGTCGAGGTCGAGTAGAAGCCGTGTCCAGGAACTTCTCGACGTAGCCTTGTCCGAGTAGAGTTGGAGTTGCTTGGGCACGAAGGCGGAAAATTCTATCCGAAGTTGCTGAATTCTATCCGATCTATCAAGTCTATCCATGGAAGGAGCGAGATCTATCATCATGAAGACATGTTTCCTATTTAGTTTTATCTTTTCCGTTATAGATTTAATTCCATTATGTCATTTATTTATCTTTTTAAGCAATTTAGATATAGATAGATATCTTCTTTCCTAGATTAGCTAGGGAATGAAGGCTATAAATAAGGCCCTAGGGGCTCAGTTTTATAAATTCAATTTCAGTTAGAGATCATTCAAGCAAGGAAGTAGTTAGTTCCATTCAGAGTAGTTAGGAGTTTGAGGTTTTTAGGGTTTTGGCTTACAGCGAAAGTTGATTGCCAAGATTGTAAAAGGCTTTGAATATAGTTTTATGCAATTTAGTTTATTTCATCAATCAATGTCTGCAATTGCGATGAGGCGTGAGTAGTCCACCCACTTCTGGGGCTGGGGTGAGCCCGACGGTGGCCATGTGAGGCGATGCGATAAAGGTCAGATCTTTTGTGTGATTCATCTTCTATCCCTATAAGCATGATTCTTTTGCGAGAGTTGAAGGTGATCCTTGTTTGTATTATTGAAGCGAAAGTGATCTTAATGCAACTTGGATTAATTATGTGAAAAAGGGTTAGTAACAATTAGGGTTTATGCGAGAGCCTCTATATGCCTAATTGTTAATAACGAAAGTTATTTGATGGAAAGCATGATCTTTTATGCCTTTATGTGTTGTTTTGCATGGTTATCGTTGTGGTATTGAGACCCTGGCCTTGGAGGTCTTTTTATATATTGAGTTTATTTTCTGTCAAATTTCTGAATTCTGTCGAAAATATGCGAATTTGTGTTTTCTGTTTCTCATCGACCTAGACGAAGCTTTGTCGACCTCGAGTACCATCTTGTCGAGGTCGAGGAGAGGTGGTCTTAGTCGAGTTGTCTTTTCTTCTGTCTTTGTCGATTTTAATTTCTGTCTTTACTTTTCTACTCGAGATCGAGTAGCATCTTGTCGAGATCGAGGAGAGATTTTCATCGAGTTGCTTTGTTTTCGTTTTCTGAGTTACTGCTGTCGACTGCCTTCGTCTATCTCGAGTTACTGTTGTCGAGATCGACCAGTCCCTTGCCTCTGCTTTGTTGCTTGCTTTTATTTCAGTTTTGCTTTGTTCTTTGCTTTAGTTCTTTACTTTCTGTCTTTAGTTTCTGTCTTTGCTTTTGTTTTTGTTGCCCTTGCCGGGTTTATTTCTATTTCTGTGCTTCTGTTTGTTCTGCTGCTGTGTCTGTGAGAATCTGATAGCTACCTAAGAACTGCTGACGTGCTTCCTCGTGGATTCGATCCTGACTTTTCTCTTACTACAACGGGAGGAAGTCTTGTAATTATTTGCTGAGACAGGGGAGTCGTTCTAAACCATATTCTATTCTATACTTGACTTACTCCTGCAACAACAAAATTGGCGCCGTTGCCGGGGAAGCAATCAATCGCGCCTTAGGTAGTCAGTTCTCACTGTCTCTTTGAGTTAGATTGCAGGTGTATGCGTCGTTCTGGTCAAACACCTGAGTTTGACAGCTTAGACGAACCGGAGCGCTACCTACACATCCCCTCCAAACTCAAAAGGATCATGTCGGCCGCTGAAACACAGGAACAGCTAATCGCTAGGCTTACCAAGGATCTAGCCGCCAGAGATGCTGCTCTAGCCACCAACAATGCTGCTCTCGCCGCTGAGAGAGCAGCAAGGGAACAAGCACAAGCTGAGCTTGCCCAGTACCCAACCACTGCAGAGGATTACATGCATCCAACACTCGTCGTGCCTGAATCGGCGATTCTAATCCCTGAAAACTCTTTTGAAATTCGCACTCAATTTCTTATAGAGCTTAAAAATAATGCCTTTTACGGCAGATTTAATGAGTGTCCTCTTGAACATATTACTAACTTTCATGATATGTGCCGTACTCTTGCAGAAGGCACAACTCTGGAATATGTCAAGATGAAATCTTTTCGCTGGTCGCTCGCTGGACCTGCACTGAAATGGCTGGAAGGGCTGAAGGCAAGATCACTCACAACCTGGGCCCAAGTAGAGCAAGAGTTTCTGAACAAATTCTTCCCACCTGCCAAAACAGCACATCTCCGCCAGAAAATCACCGCCTTTAAACAGCAGAAAGGGGAACCGCTGGCAAAGGCATGGGAGCGCTACAAAGAACTGCTATGATCTTGCCCTACTCATGGACAGCCGCCCTACATCATTCAGGAGATCTTCTTCAACTCTCTTGATCAAGTCACTAAGGACAGAATCAACAATTATACTCGCTATGAGTATGTGACAATGCCACCAAGTGACGCATGGGGAGTACTGGAGAAGCTCACTACCTACGACAACAAGTATGGGTCTACTACAACTTATGAAGAGAACCCATACGCCAGGCCAGCACCATCCATGCCCCTCTATGAGCCATCAAAGGAGATCGATCCAGATGTCAGGGAGCAATACTACAGAGACCAGAACAGGAAGCTCATCAAGCAAGTAAAGTATCTCTCTGTCAACCAGCCTTGTATTGAATGCGGATCGCAAAGGCACACCACTCCTGAGTGCCCACACACAGAGCAAGTCAGGATGGCAGAGCACCATGAGGATGCAGCTTACGCAGGGGGACCCAATCGCTACATGGGGGACCAAAGGTTTCAGCAACCACAATGGAACCAAGGAGTCCCTAGGAATCCCCCGCCCTACAGAGCTCCAGGACATCCAGAAAGGGAACAGAAAAAGGATGATATACAGCTGGTCCTGGAGGAAATACGGAGAAACCACACAGAAACTAGGCAGTCCTTCAACTCCGTCTATACTCAGATGCAAGGTGTCAACTCTAGGCTTGGGGAAATTGATATCTGGCGGAAAACAGTTGATACACAGATTGGTCAGCTAGCAGCAGGAATCCCCAGACAGTCAGGCGCACTCCCTGGATCTTCAGAACCAAATCCTAAGGGAAAGACTGGGCACGTCGCTGCTGTAAAACTCAGAAGCGGCCATCAACTGCAAGAGCCAGAGGTTGGAAAGCAGCAGAACGACGAAGAACAGCAAGTCGAACTCGACAAGTCCGTAGTCGATCTCGACAAGGCCGTACTCGACCTCGACAAGACTCTCGTCGACCTCGAGGAAAAATTGCCAGAATCTTCGTCTGCGCCGAACAGCAACTCAACTGGGCCCAAACTGGTCGATGTCGACAAGCTTGTAGTCGACATCGAAGAGCCCCTGGTCGACGTAGAGAAATCTGCAGCAACTCCGACGTCTGTTCTGGCTCCGACTCAGAAAAAGAAGCTGCCTTTCCCCACAAAATCTCTAAAGGACCCAGCGGAGAAAAAGTTTCAGCGCTTCATCAAGATGCTTCAGAAGCTCAATGTCACCATCCCCTTCACAGAAGCTCTCAATGAAATGTCGTCCTATGTCAAGTTCCTGAAGGAGATTCTAAGCAAAAAGCGATCGATGGCAGAAATCACAGAGGAGTGCAGCCATCTGGACATACTGGAGAAGAGGCCGGATCCAGGTAAGTTTGCTATAACTATTGGATTTGGTCCATACAAAGTTAATGCCCTATGTGATCTTGGAGCCAGTGTTAGTATTATGCCTTTAACGATTTGGTCCAAGATTAAGATAGGTGCCCTGGAGCCTGTGGATGCTAGACTATACATGGCCAACAACACAGTGGTCATTCCAACAGGCATGGTGGAAAATGTCCCAGTACAAGTAGGTAAATTCTTCGTTCCTGCTGATTTCTTAATTGTTGATATGCAAGAAGATCCTGCTTGTCCAATTATTCTAGGGAGACCATTCTTGGCAACGGTGGATGCCAACATAAGCGTAAGGAAAGGAGTGCTCACCTTCAACATCAGCGATGAGGTCATTGAGTATTCCTTTAATAAAACTGAAAGGCATACGGGTCCAATGGAAGAGGTCAAATCTATCTCAGCTGGCTACATCACTTGCGGGGAACCCAAGGTCAGAAATATGACCCCTGAGGAGATAGAAAAGAGGGACATGGAGGCACAGGTGGAGGAGATCATGGCAATCCTCAAGGAGAACACAGAGAATCCCATCGACACAGACCAAGGTAAGTCATTGTGGATTCATTACTTTTCGGATGCCTTGACAGGAGCTAAGTATGGGGTCAAGATCGACCAGGGCTCCTCGATGTCGAGTAGAACCCTAGTCGATCTCGACCAGACCAAGGAGACTCCACCAGAGCCGGCTTCGTCGAGCAGCAAACCAGAGGAGCAGCCTTACTCGACCTCGAGTAGGCTCGTCGAGGTCGACCACCAGAACCCTAAGTCGACTCGGCCTTCCTCCAGCGCTCCACCAGAGCCAGTCCAACCCTCGTCGATCTCGACAAGCGTTGTCGAGGTCGACCACCCCTCGGAGAGCCCAGCGCCGCCCTCGTCGATGAGCATGCCACCAGGAGGAGAAGGCTACTCGACCTCGAGTAGCCTTGTCGAGATCGACAGGACCAAGTCTTCCTCGACGGCACCTTCCTCGACGCTGCAGACACCAGGACGAGAGGCCTACTCGAGGTCGACCAGCCAACTCGAGGTCGACAAAACCTATTCTTCGTCGACTTCTGCCTCTTCGACCAGACCACCACCAGAGCCAGCAGCCTCGTCGATCTCGAGGAGCCCTAGTCGAGATCGACCAAACACCGTGGTGCCCGATTCTGTTTCCGCAAAGGTAAGTCAAGGTATGGATCTTTCTTCTCCTATTTCCATTAAAGATTTATCTATACGTGGGAGAGGTCTGCCTTGGTATGTGCGATTGTGCAGGATTTCCAATGATGAGCCTAAGGAGTATGAAATTGGAGACAAGCTCTATGTCTCTAAATCAAAGGATCATTGGTTTCCTAACAAATTCAACAAGAAGCGGATGGGACCGTTCGTGGTGAACAAGATCCATTCTGG
The DNA here is from genome assembly GCA_037127255.1 of Persicaria tinctoria. NCBI lineage: Eukaryota > Viridiplantae > Streptophyta > Magnoliopsida > Caryophyllales > Polygonaceae > Persicaria > Persicaria tinctoria. The sequence goes on along the minus strand of JBANSL010000007.1, from coordinate 20,473,192 downwards.
AGGATTACAGCTGATGGACAAGAATGGAGTCTTATTTGAGGCCCAAGCTACATGGGCCCTGCAGATGCCGCCTTGAGCATTAATGAAAGTCGGCCTAGCGACTATAAAATCTAGAGCATGTACATAGACTTTTTAGGACATTTGAGACTTTGTTTTTATTTTTGCTATTTTTGGGTATATGTCTTCTACTTTTCAGGTCAATGGATAGAACCAAAGCTTACTCGGACTAAGAGGTGCTCCAGTCGATATTTAGAGACATCTGCACACCGGTCTTGTAAGTTTCTTTCTTTACCCTTACCTTATTTTTTATACAGTGAGGACACTGTAATGTTTAAGTATGGGGTGGGGGAAGGGCTCACAGTGTGCATATTTTTCATATTTTACATATATATGCATTGCTTATATGCATTGCTACATGGCTATTTTGGAATGCATTATTTATTTATGTGCTTATATGCATGTTTTCCAAAAATTTGAGAAAAATGACCCCCATTGAAATTTTTGAATAATGTCATGGAAGCTTATATTGGACTCAACGATGCAAAATTGGATTCATTAGGGATATAGCATGAAATTGCCTAGTAAGGGGAAGTCACAATGAAGTGCATTATTTCTTGAAAACCATGAAAGGAGGTAAAATTTGAAGTTGCTTTTTTGCATGATAAGATGATGGAGGACTTTATATTTCCATATAATGCTCATTGTAAATTCCTAGCCTTACCTATGCTTATGCATCACAAAAGCCATAAAATGCCTTATTTCAAATATTGCTCCACATGAACTAAATATTTGCCATTCTTTACCTTATCCGGGGATTATGTTGAGAATAATGTTACATTACGGAGATGTCATATGGTGTTTTGTGATTATTACCATTATTTGGAGTTTGGAGGGAACTTATATGAAATATATGGAAAATTTAATGAGTGAAAGAAAATCCAATCACCTCAGGAGATAAAGGTAGATTGACCCTGCTCTCTAAGATAATAGTTTGGAGAGATGGGATACATTGTGAGGAGTCCGACGCACTAAGTATCCGGGGCCATTCATGACACCCATGTTTGCGACTCGCGAGAAGGCAGTACTGAGGTTAGAGAGGTAAAAGCATTATTATGAATAAAAGCATTATGAAAGGTGATGAATCAAATGGAGAAGGAATGTGGAAATTCAAGTTTGAAAGTGATCCATTTCCCCGGATCAAAAGCACCACATTGCCAGAAATTGCCCACCTTTTAGCCTTTTACCTATCTACTCCTTCATGAGCTTAAATTAAAGTCTTCTTGATTATCAATGCTTTGTCACTTATATTGTTTTTTCATAACCCTCCTTTTGTGAGTAGATGTTGCTTTTACATATTTGCACATGCATGGATCTGTGACATTAGTACCTTTTCGAGGATGGTAATTGATTGCAGGGACATATAAAGAATGAATCTAAGATGTTGAGAGTTTGAATTCTTCCCCTGAATGACAAATAAAAGTATTGATTGAGGACAAGCAAGCTTAAGTATGGGGTGTTTGTTGTGAGCGGAATCTGCCATGTTTTTCAGTAACTTTTATATCGATTTCTGTGAACATTGCATTCATTTGGGCTTAGATAATACAGAATCTGTGTAATTTATGTTTATTTGCCAAATTATGGAATCTACACCAGTTTCTGTTTAAATCGCAGAAATCAAGGCGCTTACAGCAATTCTACAAAAGGTCGGAAAAGCTCGGAAAAACACTACAGAAGTCCAAGGTCAAAGCAGCGGAACAAGTCTAAGAGACGAGGCTACTCGACATCGAGTAGGCCTACTCGATATAGACCACCATGTCCGAGCACCAGCTAGGTCGACAAGGCATGGTCAAGAGAGCCAGACAACCCGAGCTCCGGAACCCTACTCGACCTAGACAAGCATACCCGGAGTCGTCGAGGAGAGCTAACCGAGGAAGACCAGGAGCACTCGCTGCCAGCGATTCGACTCGCTGCCGCGGAAAAGGAAAGTCGTTGCCGCGGACCAGACCACTCGCTGCCAGCGGATGGAGCACTCGAGAAGACCTAGTCGGCCAACCTTACTCGAGGTCGACTAGGGCTCGTCGAGATCGACGAGCACCTGAGTCCTTGTCCGAGCATGTCCGAGCAACCCGACTAGAGATACCCGAGCAGAGCCAGTCGACAAAACCAACTGTACTCGAGATCGACTAGGCATGGTCTAGGTCGACGAGCACCAGTGAGCCAGAGTCCGAGCCACATCGAGCAGAGAAGCCAGCCAAAGTCCAGTCGACGACGAATCCTTGTCGAGGTCGAGGAAGACTTGTCGAGGTCGAGTAGAAGCCGTGTCCAGGAACTTCTCGACGTAGCCTTGTCCGAGTAGAGTTGGAGTTGCTTGGGCACGAAGGCGGAAAATTCTATCCGAAGTTGCTGAATTCTATCCGATCTATCAAGTCTATCCATGGAAGGAGCGAGATCTATCATCATGAAGACATGTTTCCTATTTAGTTTTATCTTTTCCGTTATAGATTTAATTCCATTATGTCATTTATTTATCTTTTTAAGCAATTTAGATATAGATAGATATCTTCTTTCCTAGATTAGCTAGGGAATGAAGGCTATAAATAAGGCCCTAGGGGCTCAGTTTTATAAATTCAATTTCAGTTAGAGATCATTCAAGCAAGGAAGTAGTTAGTTCCATTCAGAGTAGTTAGGAGTTTGAGGTTTTTAGGGTTTTGGCTTACAGCGAAAGTTGATTGCCAAGATTGTAAAAGGCTTTGAATATAGTTTTATGCAATTTAGTTTATTTCATCAATCAATGTCTGCAATTGCGATGAGGCGTGAGTAGTCCACCCACTTCTGGGGTTGGGGTGAGCCCGACGGTGGCCATGTGAGGCGATGCGATAAAGGTCAGATCTTTTGTGTGATTCATCTTCTATCCCTATAAGCATGATTCTTTTGCGAGAGTTGAAGGTGATCCTTGTTTGTATTATTGAAGCGAAAGTGATCTTAATGCAACTTGGATTAATTATGTGAAAAAGGGTTAGTAACAATTAGGGTTTATGCGAGAGCCTCTATATGCCTAATTGTTAATAACGAAAGTTATTTGATGGAAAGCATGATCTTTTATGCCTTTATGTGTTGTTTTGCATGGTTATCGTTGTGGTATTGAAACCCTGGCCTTGGAGGTCTTTTTATATATTGAGTTTATTTTCTGTCAAATTTCTGAATTCTGTCGAAAATCTGCGAATTTGTGTTTTCTGTTTCTCATCGACCTAGACGAAGCTTTGTCGACCTCGAGTACCAACTTGTCGAGGTCGAGGAGAGGTGGTCTTAGTCGAGTTGTCTTTTCTTCTGTCTTTGTCGATTTTAATTTCTGTCTTTACTTTTCTACTCGAGATCGAGTAGCATCTTGTCGAGATCGAGGAGAGTTTTTCATCGAGTTGCTTTGTTTTCGTTTTCTGAGTTACTGCTGTCGACTGCCTTCGTCTATCTCGAGTTACTGTTGTCGAGATCGACCAGTCCCTTGCCTCTGCTTTGTTGCTTGCTTTTATTTCAGTTTTGCTTTGTTCTTTGCTTTAGTTCTTTACTTTCTGTCTTTAGTTTCTGTCTTTGCTTGTGTTTTTGTTCCCCTTGCCGGGTTTATTTCTATTTCTGTGCTTCTGTCTGTTCTGCTGCTGTGTCTGTGAGAATCTGATAGCTACCTAAGAACTGCTGACGTGCTTCCTCGTGGATTCGATCCTGACTTTTCTCTTACTACAACGGGAGGAAGTCTTGTAATTATTTGCTGAGACAGGGGAGTCGTTCTAAACCATATTCTATTCTATACTTGACTTACTCCTGCAACAACAGGTGCTCCTGGTCGTCCTCAGCTTCTCGGGCAGCTTTTCCTCGTCGACTCCGGGTGGTGGCGCTGGGCTTCGTCGACCTCGACCAGTTCTTGTCGAGATCGAGTAGGGTCCGGACCTCGGTTGTCTGGCTCTCTCGATCAGGCTTCGTCGACCAAGGCTGGTCGGCCAGGCTTGTCTATGTCGACTAGGGCTTACTCGAGATCGAGTAGCCTGGGTTCTTGGCCTGATTCGAGTGGTTCCGCATGCTTTGACCTTGGACTACTGTAGCCGTTTTCCGAGCTTTTTCGACCTTCTGTAGAATTGCTGTAAACGCCTCGATTTCTGCGAATTCAACAGAAACTGGTGTAGATTCCATAATTTGGCAAATAAGCATAAACTACATAGATTCTGTACTTTCTAAACCCAAATGAATGTAGTGTATACAGAAATCGATATAAAAGTTACTGTAAAACATGGCAGATTCAGCTCACAACAAACACCCCATACTTAAGCTTGCTTGTCCTCAAGCGATACTTTTATTTGTCATTCAGGGGAAGAATTCAAACTCTCAACATCTTAGATTCATTCTCATATAACCCTGCAATCAATTACCATCCTTGAAAAGGTACTAGTGTCACAAATTCATGCATGTGTAAATATGTAAAAGCAACATCTACTCACAAAAGGAGGTTTATGCAAAAACAATTCATATGTGACAAAGCATTGATAATCAAGAAGACTTTAATTTAAGCTCATGAAGGAGTAGATTGGTAAAAGGCTAAAGGTGGGCAATTTTTGGCAATGTGGTGTTTTTTGATCTGGGGAAATGGAGTATTTCCAAACTTGAGTTTCATTCCACATTCTTTCTCCATATAATTCATCACCTTTCATATTGCTTTTCTCAATAATAACGCTTTTACCTCTCTAACCTCAGCACTGCCTTCTCGCGAGTCGCAAACATGGGTGTCATGAATGGCCCCGGATACTTAGTGCTTTGGACTCCTCACAATGTGTCCCATCTCTCCAAACTATTATCTCAGAGAGCAGGGTCAATCTACCTTTATCTCCTGAGGTGATTGGATTTTCTTTCACTCATTAAATTTTCCATATAATTCAAATAATTTCCTTTCAAACTCCAAATATGATATATAACACAAACACCATATAACATCTCCATAATTTAACATCATTCTCAACATAAGGACCCGTACAGTTTCCATCCTCGCAAAGGATTGGACTGAGCACGAGGTATGGGGGAACGACCCAAAACGGAACGGAGCCCAGATCAGCTCCGTTCGAGCGGTGTTGTAAGGAGTGAATCGAGTATGAAATATAACGAAATAGATCAAACCAGACTTAGGCCCCAGCAAATAAATACAAGACTCCTCCAATGCAGTAAGAGAAAGTCAGGATCAAATCCACGAGGAAGCACGTCAGCAATTCTTATGTAGCTGTAAATTATCACAGAAGCAGAGCAGAACAGACAGAATCGCAGAAACAGCAAGAAAGAAACAAATAACCCGGCAAGGGTAACTAAAACAAAAGCAAAGAACAAACTAAAGACAGAAAGTAAAGCAAAGGATGTAAGGAACAAAGCAAAACAGAAGCAAAGCAGAAACTAAAAGCAAGGACACAGAAGTTACTCGAGGTCGAGTAACTGTCCTCTAGGTCGACAAGACAGTAATGAAAACAGAAAACAGAAAACGAAAGCAAACAACTCGACAAGCAAAGTTCTCCTCGACCTCGACAAGAGGTACTCGAGATCGACAAAGAAAGTGAGCAACAGGAAGTGAAAATCGACAAAGACAGAAAATAACCAACTCGACTAAGACAACCCCTCCTCGACCTCGACAAGATACTCCTCGAGATCGACAAAGCTTCGTCTAGATCGAGTAACAATGCAGAAAACTTAAAATTTGCAAAATTTAAAGACAAACGCAGATTTTCGACAGAAATAAACTCAATATACTAAAAGACCTCCAAGGCCAAGGTTTCAACACCACAACGATAACCATGCAAAACAATACATAAAGGCATAAAAGATCATGCTTTCCATCAAATAACTTTCGTCATTAACAAATAGGCATATAGAAGCTCTCGCATAAACCCTAATTGTTACTAACCCTTTTTCACATAATTAATCCAAGTTGCATTAAGATCACTTTCGCTTCAATAACACAAACAAGGATCACCTTCAACTCTCGTAAAAGAATCATGCTCATAGGGATAGAAGATGAATCGCACAAAAGATCTGACCTTTATCGCATCGCCTCACATGGCCACCATCGGGCTCACCCCAGCCCCAGAAGTGGGTGGACTACTCACGCCTCATTGCAATCGCAGACATTGATGTAAAAGAAGAAACTTGCATAAAAACTATATTCAAAGCCTTTTACAATCCTGGCAATCAACTTTCGCAGAAAGCCAAAACCCTAAAAACCTTAGAACTCCTAAACTTCTATGTGGAACTAACTAATTGTGTCTTGAATGATGAATAAAACTGAGCCCCCTGGGGCTTTATTTATAGCCTTCATTTCCTAGCTATTCTAGGAAAGAAGATATTTATCTTTATCTAAAACTATATCTAAAACTTGAAATGATAAATAAATTGTTTTATGGAAATAAATCTAAAAGGAAAAGATAAAACTAAATAGGGTAAGTCTTCATGATGTTGATAGATCTTGTCTCCTTGGATAGAACTTGATGGAATCGGATAGAATCTTCCGCCTTCGCGCCCAAGGAACTCCAATTCTACTCGGACAGGCCACGTCGAGAAGTTTCTGGAAGCTGGGTCTACTCGACCTCGACTAGGTCTCGTCGACCTCGAGTAGGGTCTTCGTCGGCTGGACTCCTCGGGTGGCTTCTGCTCGATGTGGCTCGTCATGGCTTCCTGGGCTCTTGTCGACCTCGACCACCCCTCGTCGATGTCGAGTAGGAGGGGCTTGTCGACTGGGTTTGTTCGGGTAGGTCTAGTCGACTCGCTCGGACATGCTCGGACCTGGACTCAAGGTGCTCGTCGACTTTGACAAAGGGTCCTCGAGGTCGAGTTGGGTTCTCCCTCTCCACTCCCGCTCCCGCGAGTTGCTTCATCCGCTGGCAGCGAGTGGCCTCTTCCGCGGCAGCGAACGGTCCGCTGCAGCGAGTCGAGTCGCTGGCAGCGAGTGCTCCTGGTCGTTCTCGGCTTCATCCTCGTCTTCTCGGGCAGCTCTCCTCGTCGACTCCGGGCATGACTTTGGGCTTCGTCGATCTCGACCAGAGCTTCGTCGAGATCGAGTAGAGTCCCGGAGCTGGGTGGTCTGGCTCTCTCGATCAGGCTCTGTCGACAAGGTTGCTCGGACATGGCTTGTCGAGGTCGAGTAGACCTACTCGAGGTCGAGTAGCCTTGGCTCGTAGACTTGTTCCGCTGCTTTGACCTTGGACTTCTGTAGTGGTTTTCCGAGCTTTTCCGACCTTCTGTAGAATTGTTGTAAAACGCCTCGATTTCTGCGATTTAAACAGAAACTGGTGTAGATTCCATAATTTGGCAAATAAACATAAACTACATAGATTATGTACTATCTTAGCCCAAATGAATGCAATGTATACAGAAATCGATATAAAAGTTACTGTAAAACATGGCAGATTCAGCTCACAACAAGCGGCAAGACTTCTAGACCAGGGATGCACGAGCTACTGGTGTTATGCTTTAGAGGTGGATCGCGAGCGACCCAGCCTGATAGATGTCCCCGTTTTTAGTGAGTTTGCTGACGTTTTCCCAAACGAGCTACCAGGATTTCTGCCACAGCGAGATGTTGATTTTGCTATACATTTGGAGTTGGGCACCAGGCCGATTTCGAGGGTCCCGTACAGGATGGCGCCGACAATCCCTTTTTTTTTAGCAGGGCTATGCAATTTCACCAAGAATGGTCCTTGAAGGTTCTTGCACTAGACTCGGCAATCCCTTTTTTTTAAGCTACTTTTTCCCCTAGTGAATTTTATCCTCCTAGGTCGAAGCTTGAATGTTTCTTTTTTTTTATTAACTTTTTCGGACTGTTTTTTTTTTTTTTTTTTTTTTTACTAATGCAAGAACACTTAGCAATGAAATACAAGGACTCTCAAAAATTATATGCTAAGGTGAAAGAAAATAAAGTAGGTAGCCCTTAGGAAATATATATATATGGGTGGAGCTTTGACTAAATTTGGTAAATAAATCTATCTATGCCTTTATAATCTATGATAGATATAATTGCTTAAATTTACCAACTTTAGAAATTAAATAAGGCAAATAGTAGATGAAACAAGATAGATCAAAATAAAGCCAAAAATAGAACAAGCAAACCCTAGGAATGCAAGGTGCGGCCGACTAGGGTGTAGAGAAGCCAACGTCGACTACTCCAGGGGAAGAAATCGGCCAAAATTATGTAGGTCATGGCTGTCTCTTCTGTTTAGGGCTAGTAGCAACCACAACAATCACAAACAAGAGTTAGTAATAATCAAATTCAAAAATTCAAGAAGTAAAAACCAAGAACATAGAAAGACTCTATTTTTGTTTTTAGGGTTTTGTATTTAAGAATGAAAGACATAACTTTTGATGTCGGAAACCAAAGCTCTGATGCCAATTTGATACGGGGTTAGCCGTAGGGTGGCCCAATCTTCGACAATCAAACAAGGAATAACAAGAACGGAAGCAAAAGACTCAAGAACACCAAGACTCGATGAAACAAGATGCAAGACTCGAAATTGATAGTAAGGACACGACTGATAAGGACTGATTCGAACTAAAATAGAACGAGATAAAGACCCAGGCCTCCTTAGAGGTTAGGAAGCAAATACCAATGACTATAAAGCCCGCCTCTACAACCGTACACAACCAAGTAGACAATTTGGAGGCACAAGGAGGGGACTTGTGATTACCAGGATCACCAAGCTCTCGCGAGATTGATGAACTCAAAGCAAACCAAGCAAGATCAATTACCAATTTGCAATCGATGAGCAACGCTTCGAATCGATTGACTTAGAACGCTCAATGTGTTTCACACAAGAACTGTATTTCTGAATAATGGAAGACGTGTCGTTCTACAATAAAGGAGGCCGAAAATATATAACCCTAGAAGCTGATTTTCGGCCAGCCTGAATAAAAATAACAATAAAAATATTAACTTAAGAAATTAATAAAAATAACCTTAAAAGTTTCCTAAAATAGCTTAAGTAGAAAAGTTGCTAAAAATAGGAAAGAAGGTAATGTTTCAACACTTAAGGATTCGACTATACATGTCTAAGGGGACTCGGCTGAGTCTTGGATTCCTATGCACATATAGGTCTTCAATGTAGGCTCGGGAAGTTGAACCGTGCTCAAGAACAAGGCATGACTCACAAACATGAATGAGTCGCGTTGAAGCTTCTTAGCTCAGGCTCGAGTCATTGGTCCTTCTCCTAAGATGATCGGCGTGGCCAGAGGTGTAGACGATGGTGTAGAAGATGGTCACGCATCAAAAATATTATTATTTTAATAGGAATCAGTCAATAGAAGTTTTTCTTTCGTTCTCACGGGACCGGAGTGTTCTCACTCGATCCCTTGCCTATATATATATAGGGGTGCGCTCCGGTGAAAACCAAAATTGCGGTAAAAACTTATGCGAACCGACTTTTCAGCATGATTCACTTGCTTTATTGCCCGATTCTTAATAGAACCAATCTATAAAGTCACAGGTTTTAGCCCGGTTCTAAATAAAACCGAGCTATAAACTCACTGTGTAATTTCAAAACTTGAGTTTTTAACACGATCTTTAGGCTGGGCCGAACTATAAAGTCATGTGTTATTTTAAACTTGGAGTTTTTAGGATGATTTTTAGGTTGAACCTAGTTGTAAAGTCACTGTTTGATTGGGGTTTTTAGCACATGTTTCAAATAAACCAAGTTATAAAGTAGTCCTCACGGTTTTTACCACAAATTTTGGTTTTCACCGGAGTCAATCCCTATATACATATATCGATTCATCAAATGGAATTTTTTTCTTCAAATTAGCCAAAAAAAATAAAAAAATTGCAAAATAGCCAAAATCTGAAACTACTTTGGAATTTAGCCAAAGTGGGGTAAAATAGTTGTTTCAAATAGCGAATTTGTATTTTTTATTTAAAAAATATCGTTTAAATGTTAAATTTTTTGAAAAACGAAAACAAATATATACAAGAGAGTCCCTGTTTTAATTTAAAAAAAAACTCACCTCTCATACTCTCTCCCCATCATTTCCCCTCCCTCCCTTCCTCGTGGTTGTGTTCGTGGTTTTCGAAGATCCTTCATTTAGGTTGGGCCAACGTCGGCGATCCACACTTCCTCGAGATTCGCCCTTTTTCGGCTGGGTACTATCATGAGTCATTGCACGTTCCCGCGTTTTGAGCACTCGTGGCGCGTCTTGAGTTTCCATTGACTTCTCTGCTAGCTGACGTTTTGTATGAGTTATTTGGGTTGTACCTTCTTCTCATTTGATTTATGCTATTGTATTGTTTGTATTGACAGTTTACCGTCAGCTGACTTGGCCGGCCATCGAGTTTCAGATTTCTCGAACTTGAATTTTTACCTATTAAAAAAAATTGCCCCTCCCTCCATCCCTCCCGTACTGCCCACTTCTCTCTCATTTCCCCTCTCTCTCCCCCTCTTTCTTTTCTCATCCAATCACTCTACTTTGAGGAAATGGTACAAAATAGACCAAAAAATGGACCTATTTGCAAAAGTGTAATGTAAGGTCCAATATTTGCTAAACTAGACAAGTCTACCTTTTGCAAAAAAAAAATGATCGGTTACCTCGAACTATTCATGATCGGCTTCAACCGGTGAGGGATGGGTTGCAAATCGCCCTATCCAACACCCCTGTCACCATATATGTCGTTACAGCCATGACCCTCTCACTCCTGTCGCTCCTCCCCGTCCACCACCTCCACCTCAAATGTCTCTGCCCTCCATCGGCAATTGGCCCCAATAGTAAGTATTACCCTACCCGGCCGACGATGAGGCGCTTGAGGCCACCGATGACACTTCCCATGGCATTGATAGGTACTAGCAGATCAGCCACCAAGCCACCCACGCTCGCCGCGCCGAGGAGGAGGATTTCAAGAAGAACCAATCGGTTTTCCTGAACGCCATTAAGGACGTGGAAGATGCCCCCGACGTCTCTCTGCCTAGAGGCGGAGGAAGTTGTTGGTTTGGAGGAGATTGATGAATTGGCGGGATTGAGAGTTGTCTCTACTGATTCGGAGGGAGAAGATGAAGAGAGAGGTTCTGATTTCGACGATGATGAAGATTCAGGTGAGTTTGGGGGTATGGTTAACTCCAAATCGGATCCATTTGGTTCAGATTTTAGTCTCGATTTCGACGCATTCGTTAAACCTAAAGTTAGAATTGGTGATTTATTGAACCTGATTAGGTTTTTGCTTGATTTTGATCGGATTTTTGGAATTGATGTGAGGATATTTGTTCCTGAATCAGGGTAGATGATTGATTTTGTATGTCTTGATTTCGCACTCGCCAACCTGTGCTTCTTTGTTTTGTGATTACTGATTGCAACTTGGTTGTTCTTTGGTTGATTTTGTCACATTGGATCTAGGTAATCCTTTTGTTCATTCCATAATTCAAATGAATTCAGTTTGTGTGCTCTCAATTGATGTTGGACTTCATCTCTAATTTGTGGATGATGTTTCTTTGAGTTATTCATTAAATGCCATTAATGATTATTATTTCCTCTGTTTTTTTTTGTTGTGTTTTGCTTTGTGACTTATGTGGAATCATGTCTACAAACTGAAGGATTCATAGACTGGCAATAAGTATGTGTGCCTAGTGCAGTTCCCAGTATTAAGGGGGTTGGAGAAGGTTGCCATTTCAATTCATAGGTTGAACATGCTCATTAGTAACTTTAGTTCAAAGTTCAGTTGGTTGCTGCTTGAGCAGATTGTTACTGGGAGCATATCCTCTGGGTTTTTTTTTTTCCTGAGAGAGGGATATGACAATTTGATCTTAAAAAAAAGGATGGGAGAGCTCTCAATATTGTGGAGATGGCATTAGAAAATTTGGCCTCTAAAATTATAAACTTTGCTGTTTTATTTTTGTAGAAAGCTTAAGAAGCCCTCAAATATTTATGAAATAAATATGACCTTAATGAAATGTAGCAAGAGATTAATGGAGTAAAATATATTTTGAAGGTCTGCAGCGAAGGCTTCCGGCGATCGAGAGAACGCCTTCATTCTCTTCCGGTGCAGGGCTGTGGGAGCTAGAGATTCTCGCCGATCTAGTGCGAGGTTCATCGTGGTTGCGAATAGCCAACCGTTGGGAGGAACAGGTTTTCGGAATAATTAGGGTTAGATTAGGGTTGATGGAAGGGGAAAAAATATTCACTTAACGAGGGAGGAGAGGGAAGCAGCGGGAGATAGGACATGTGATTGCAGCAAGGGAGAAGAGCAGTGTGCGGATACTCATTGGGTCTCTGAAGACGTCGAGACCGTTCAACTCGTACGCACTGAATACTGCCATGAAGATGGCTTGGAGGGTAACGAAGGGTTATCACTTCTGTGAATTGGCGACGAACGTGTTTTCGTTCCAGTTTAGTGATCAGGCTGAGAAGGATCGAATATACAAGTTCTCAGGGAGCCGGGAAAGGAAAAACCGTCGAAGAGGAAGTTCGACGAAACATCGTTCTGGATTCGTCTATACGATCTTCCAATCGGAGCATTCACCAGGGAGATTGCGGAGAAGTTGGGATCCAAGGTGGGTGATGTTTTAGACGTTGATGAGGGCTCTCTACAAGTGTGCGGTAAGTTTGCTAGGGTTATGGTTATGTTGGACTTGACAAAACCTCTTAGTAGGGGAGTCATGATGACCTTGGGGGAAAAAAAGATGTGGATAGTGGTTAAGTATGAGAGATTGGAAAACTTCTGTTACGTTTGTGGAAGGATTGGGCATGTGGAGTTGGATTGCGAGAATGAAGAGGCCAAGCAATACCACAATGAGTATGGTGATTGGATGAGGGCCTCTCCTATAAGGGCCAACCAAAGGAGTATGGAGGGAGGTAGGGGGAGACAATGGAATGGGGAGAGGGCCTGGGAGGAGGATGGAAGGGAGATTGGTGATGAGGGAGTGTGTAGAAGTAGAGGGAGGAGGTCTTTGATGCATGAGCTGGAGGATAATAATGGCGAGTAGGAAGATGAAGAGCAGGGTGGGGCTACTGACAAAGGGGAAGTGAATGGAGGGGTGATGGAAAAATTGCAAAATGTGGGCTTGAGTGAGGACAAGAGGGAGAACGTGGTCCCTTGTCTAATAGAGAAGGGGATTATAAATAATGAGGGATGTAAAATGAAAGGCAAAGGGGAAGTGAATGAGGGGAGGGCTGAATTGGGAGGGCATAGAAAAACAGAGGGAGGGGGAAAGAAATCATGGAAAAGGGCGGCTAGGGGGGGAGGTAACGAGAGGGTTAATAAGGAGGTGGGGGGAAGTAGTATTGTAATTGAAAATGGGAGCCTAGGGGATAAAAAACGAAAGGAGTTGGGGGCTGATGACATGATGAATATAGACAGTGTGGGGGAAACTAAAAAACAAAAAGTGATTCTGGAGGGAGCTTCAGTTTCGATATCGGCAAGAGAGGTAACGGACCTCTCTTGCCGAAAGCCATGAATATAATAAGTTATAACTGCCTGGGATTGGGGGGAGGCCGGACAGTTAATATGCTCACCGATCTGGTGAGAAGGATGGCCCCGAAGGTGGTGTTCTTGATGGAAACGAAAAGTGCAGCACCGAGAATGGAGTTCATAAGAAGAAAGCTAGGGATGTTGGGGTGCTTCACGGTTGATTGTGTTGGAAAGTCTGGGGGTTATGCCTCTTGTGGGAAGAGGAGGTAGTGGTGAATGTTAGAACCTACACTAGGCATCACATTGATGCCGAGGTGACTATTGATAAGCAGACTTGGAGATTCACTGGTATGTACGGATGGCCGGCAAAGTCGGAGAAGAGGCATACATGGGGATTGATAGAACGCCTTCATGAGGAGGTGCATTCTCGATGGGTTTGTATTGCGGACTTTAATCAGGTGCTGAGCTCGGACAATAAGGCGGGTGGAGCGGAGGCTGATTTTGGCCTAATGTCAGAATTTAGGGAGGTGGTGGATAGATGTCGATTACAAGAGCTGCCTTTTGAGGGTCCTCGATACACTTGGGATAACAATAGGCGAGGAGATGCTTTCATCCAGGAGAGATTGGATATGGCATTTGCTAATGCTGATTTCTTAGGGCTTTATAAGGAGGCTTGTGTTCATCATTTGGCTAGAATGGGGTCGGATCATGTGCGGATCCTATTGAAGCTGAGTCCGGAAATGGAGGATATAAGCAGGGGGAAGGGTCCAAAACCTTTCCGGTTTGAAGCCATGTGGCTTGATGATGAGGAGTGAGAGACAGTGATTGAAAATGGATGGAAAAATCCCGGAAGCTGTAATTCGACAGAATGAGTTATGGGGAAGATAGCTAGATGTGCAGAGGATCTTAGGGGGTGGGATCGGCATCAGTTTGGGAATGTTAGGAAGGAGTTACAACTTGTGAGGGACCAACTGAAGGAGATGGGCCTTGGGGGTATGAAAGGGAGTGATGTAGAGAAGAGGCACAATTTGGAGGAGAAAGAGAGGAAGTTGATGGGGAGAGAGGAAATTATGTGGTGTCAAAGAGCGCGAGCAAATGAGTTCAAGTGGGGGGACATGAATACCTCGTTCTTTCATAGGAAGGCGTCGGGTAGACAGAAATGAAATGAGGTTAAGAAGTTGGTGGACGAGAATGGGATTGAGTGGAAGGGGTTCGACGGGAAGGTCAAGATTGCTATGGATTGTTTCGAAAACCTGTTTCGTTCCGAGGTGCGAGCTAGTTCGGACACGGCAACTCAAGGAATTGAGCAACTTGTATCGGATGATGACAATCTTCAACTCCTTATGCCCTTCACAACGGACGAGGTAAAGCATGCTCTTTTTCAAATGCATCCCACAAAAGTCCTTGGCCCTGATGGTATGTCGGCTTTTTTCTTTCAAAAACATTGGCATATCGTCGGGTCGGATGTCTCAAATTATGTTCTCAGTATCCTCAATGGGGCGCCTATACCTCCGGATTTAAATTATACTTTTATATCACTAATCCCCAAAGTGAAGAACCCTTGCAGAATGACAGAGCTCCGACCGATAAGTTTATGTAATGTTCTTTACAAGATTGTGTCCAAAGTGCTCACCAACAGGTTAAAGAAGTGTATGGGGAAGCTGGTTTCGCAGAGTCAAAGCGCATTTGTACCCGGATGGTTGATAACAGATAACGTGTTAGCCGCTTTCGAGATATTCCACTTCATGAAAAAGAAAAGGGTAGGGCGGAAGGGCTATGTAGCAGTGAAGCTTGACATGGCAAAGGCTTATGATCGGGTTGAGTGGAGCTTTCAGAAGGCTTGTATGCAGAAGTTTTGCTTTGCGTCGGAATGGATAGAGCTTGTAATGAGGTATGTCACCTCGGTCTCTTTCTCGGTACTCAGAGAGGGGAGGCCTTCCCCTGTATTTGTGCCGGCGAGGTGATTGAGGCAGGGGGATCCACTTTCCCCTTATCTCTTTTTGCTCTGTGCGGAAGGCTTGTCGAGTATGATTCGGAGAAGTGAGCAGGAGTGCCGGTTGGAGGGTATAGCAATTGCAAGGGGCGCACCGAGAGTATCCCATCTTTTCTTCGCTGATGATAGCATGCTTTTTGCGAAAGCGACTTGTCAACAAGGCAGAGAAATTGTCAACATTCTCCGGGACTACGGAGCGGCGTCGGGACAACAAGTGAACTTTGCAAAGTCAGAGATATCTTTCAACAAAAATGTTGGTGCGGCTCAAAGACAGGAAATGCAGCGGGTGTTGCAGATTAGGGAAGTTGGAAAACATGAAAAATATCTTTGTTTGCCTACGATGATTGGGAGATCGAAGAAAGTCATATTCGGCCAGCTCAGGGAAAGAATCTGGAAGAAGGTGACGGGATGGAAGGAACGAGCATTGTCAAGAGGGGGGAAGGAGGTGTTAATTAAATCAATCGCACAAGCAATCCCGACGTACACAATGTCATGTTTCAAACTGCCTACTTGTCTTTGTCATGACATTGAGCAACACCTTTGTCGATTCTGGTGGGGAGATGGCTCCGACAAGCGGAAGGTGCACTGGTTACAACGGAAGAAGATGTGTCTGCCGAAGGAAAAAGGAGGGATGGGGTTTCGGGACATGGAATTGTTTAACAAGGCATTACTTGCAAGGCAAGGGTGAAGAATAATGCAGGAGTCGGAATCTTTACTCGCGAGGATTCTGAAGGCTCGGTATTTCCCCCGCACGTCATTCTTGAAAGCATCGGTGGGTCATCAACCTTCTTATACTTGGCGGAGTCTCATGGCGGGGCGGAATGTTCTTGTACAAGGGATGAGATGGCATATAAGGAATGGGTCGCAAGTAAGTGTGTTTGATGATAAATGGCTCCCAAGGCCAATGAGTTTTAAACCGATCACGAACCCATAGGGATTTACTTCAGACCTTATGGTGATAGAGTTAATTGATTGGAATTTAAAACAATGGGATGAAGATCTATTAAGAGTGGTCTTTCATCCCATTGATGCCGGTATGGTCTTATGTATGAGACTGACGGAGGCTTATGTGCCGGACGAGCAAATTTGGCATTATAATAGGGACGGTGGCTTCACTGTTCGTTCGGCATACCACATGCTAGTGGAGAGGAGCTACACTGCGGTTAGGCCATCATCTTCGGATTCGACGGCTGCTGATCGGGTGTGGAAACAAGTGTGGAAACTCAGCGTGCCACCAAGTATTCAGAATCTCCTATGGAGGGCTTGCAGGGGCGTCTTACCTTGCCTCGCAAACCTGAAGCGGAGGCATATAGCAGAGGAGAATCTGTGTCCATGGTGCGGCTGTGTGGAGGATGAAATTCATGTCCTTTTCAAGTGTAGGAAAGCGAGGGAGATATGGGACAAGTACCTGGCTGCAAGCACATTTGGGGACGGTGCAAGAGCAGTAATGGAGGCTTTTGAACATGTGTTTCGAACCGGCACTGAGGAGGATGTTCAGTTATGGGCTCACATGATCGAGGCGATTTGGACAACTCGGAACAAACGCCTATTTGAGCAAGCTGAGACTGAGCCGATTTGGGTTGCCAGACAAGCAGAGGGTCGGATGGAGGAGTTTAACCGTGTTTCCAAAATCGGGAAGGGAACGCAGCGCGAGACCGTAAGCGACGAGATGCACTAGATTAAGCCGTCGGAAGGGTTTGTCAAGGTCAGCTGTGATACGGCTGTTGATGAGAGGAAAGGGTGCGGTATTGGGTGTGTGGCGAGGATAGAAATCGGGGAGATGGTGTTTGCTGCAACGCGCAGAACTCGACCTTCAGTGCGGGCTGATCTGGTTGAAGCGAAGAACCTGGCCTGGGCACTTGAGGTGTGCATTGAGCGAGGGTTGCCGAGGGTGTGGATAGAGAGTGATTGCTCAACTGTCATTACTATGCTTCGTAATAGATGCTTTCCGAAGGGTGAGATTGGGGCTCAATTGAGGAAGATTTTTCAGCTGGCTTCCAGATTCATCGAGTGCAGATGGAGTTTCATTCGGAGACAGGCTAACCGGGTGGCTCACTTTCTTGCTGGTGTTAGGCCTAGTAATGCTACTTTCATTGCAAGTTCTATGTTAATTCCTTTTGAATTGAAACTCTTGTTAGCAGAAGATGCAAGGTAATACATAATTGGTTAGTTCTAAGAGAGAGAGAGAGAGAGAGATTAATGGAGTATGCATTGACTTAGGCCACCTGGAAATAACCTGGCTTCATGAGAAGAATGAATAAGAATGCCATCACCACTTCATATAATTTTCTACTGAATAAAAAAATATAAAAAATGCAAAGCAAAATTTTTAATTTCTTTTAAAAAAATCCAACCCACCATTATAAAGTGAGATTGGAAATGAAGTATGAGCTGTATGAAATTCGGACAATATGCAAAATAAAATGGGAGCCTTGAAAAAAAGAGGTAAGAATTAGCATACCCATCAAATTATTTTTATTTTGACAATAAAAATCAAATCAAATCATCACATATAATTCCCATTTCCACTAACTGGTGTCCTGAATTTTTTTGCCATTTGCATTTTCCCATACCTTTCGTATTAGTAAGTTTAACTCATTCCATGGTAGGTACTCATTTCATGCATCTGACCAATCTAGCTCTTCCATCTAATTCAATAGGTAGAAAGTTGTTATCTTATCTATTAAGATTGTTCAAATTTTTGTCTGCCCATAAAAACCTTGAGGTACGACATGTAAAAATTTCTCTTTGAGTGATTATCGTCTAGATCCTTTTAGATGGTGCCCATGCTTCAATTTTTGCTTACTAGTTATTGCTCCCTGAAATCACTTGGATTCCATATTTTTACTTCGACGTAAGTGATTGAGCATGACATGTTGCGGCTGATTTTAGTTGTTGTGGACTTTGGTGTTTTCGTTGTTCTTGGATGATATATGTCCTTGGAAAGTTGGACTGCTTTGTCTTGTATGTTTTCTTTGCTTTTTGTCTTAGCCATGACCTTTTGCAAAGGAGACGATGCTCATGTTTTTCCAAATCCATGACGGTTCAGAAGTGCGAAATACATCCAAGAGTTGTTTGCTAAATTTTTTTTAGTGTGAGTTGTATGTTCTGCATAGCACATTCCGGAACACGCTGAAACAGATTTCCTGGAGGTGTACGACGTCGTCTTGTACTTGGGCATCATCGACATACTGCAAGACTATAACATGACCAAGAAGATCGAACACGCATACAAGTCTGGGAAATGTAAATCATTTTCATGCTACAGAGGCATTTGCCCTGCTGAGATTCTTGTTGTTGTTTGTTGTATATGAAGATTTATTTCTGCATATTTTCCTATTTAAATCAAGAAAAATAAAGTATGTGTCCCTCCAAATTGAGGTTTCATACTATTGGTAAAATATTTTCTAACTATTGGTAGGATTTAAATACCTTATTGGTAAGATGATAATCTAATCACCAATTATATCCCTACCGGTATGATGGTAAATTGGTAATGGTAGGATCATAGGACGATAATGGTAAGGTATGTTGACACTCATGGTAAGATAAAAATACCTTATTGGTAGGATGCTGATGTAATTAACGAAATTTTCCAGGGTAGCCCTAATGGTTGGATGATAATGGTAGGATAATAGGATGATAATGGTAAAATATTTTTTAGCTATGGGTAAGAAAAAAATTCCCTATTGGTAGGGTGCTGATGTAATCACTGAAATTCCCAAGTGTTGTCAATCGTTGAAAGATAATGGTAGGATGATAGAATAATAATGGTAAATTACTTTTAAACTAATGGTAAGATAAAAATCCGATATTGGTAGGATGCATATGGAAGTACATAATATCTCCGACACTTGAAGACACTTGAGACAAAATATTGTATCCATTAATTATCCCCATAACATCTCCACCACTTGAGATGAAATGCGAAAGATTAACGGTTTGACGAGAACAGTTGCAGAAAGTTCGCAATTTATACTCTCTCTTTTTTATCAATTGCAGAACGTGCAAATTAACATTACAAATTTATACTCTCTCTTTTTTATCAATTGCAGAAGTTGGAAATTAAGATTACAAATTCAAGCGCTATTTTTGTTTCCTGTGAAATTATCACTTCTTGATGCCTAGATGGTCATAAGGACCCATTGAAAATAGCCTATTACAAATTTATGAATAACTCTGAACTTATATAATTATGAACTGGTAAGAAATATATACACTAGTGGTAGAATAAATTTGTGAATCTAGTAGGAAAAATTTATGAATATCTCTGAACTTATAAAATTATGAACTGGTAGGAAATACATACACTAGTGGTAGGATAAATTTGTGAATCTAGTAGGACAAATTTATGAATATCTCTGGACTTATAAAATTATAAACTTGTAGCAAATATATACACTAGTGGTAGGATAAATTTGTAAATCTGGTAGGGATAAACTTATGAATATTTTTGAACTTGGTTGTGGCAGCAGAAAGTTATAACAAAAGATCTTAAAAAAATTGACAAAGGTAAGTTGACTTTCCTGCAGCAATAACATCATTATGGCAGTGCTTGATCATGCTTTCTATGGGGATTTATTTCTGTCCTAAAGTGTTGGAAAATATCTCATACCTATTATTTATTTATTCCAAGTTTATTCACTCAGATTTTATGAATGTATTCCTGCTTCTCTTGCCCACATGAAGACAAGTCGTTCTCCATTTCAATTATGTTGTGGATACTGAATCAATTATGTTTTGTCCTAATATTTCCAGGACAAGTATTTGATGAGTTAAGAGGTAGTCAATAGTGAGCATAGACTTGTAGCATCAATTTCATTTCCCTATAACATTTTCTGAAAATTTTGGAATCAACATAGCTTGATGATTGATTGTGCCAAGCTCCCACTCCCGGGAGCCCACCAACCGTCGAACACGACCTTCAGACAAACCCTATCACCTGGGGTACGACACGGGAACAAAGGATCAACCTGGGGGTAGTTCTGTTATAAGAAAAAGGAACAAATACAAAGGATAGGTACAAGATCACTTACTCATCACTATCACTTTAACCGTACAAACTTCTTGCACTTTTTCAGGTATGGAAGGACAGTTGTACACAATTGATAAGACAAAAATATTTTATTGGCAGGATGGGGACTGTATCGTTTCCTAGGATGAACGGGTGACTTTTCCCCCGTCCTTTCCGCTTCTCTCCTACTTTACCTCACTTTTTGCAGAGCATGGTATGATGTTTCAGATCATCCTCTCAAGCTTATATATGTTCTTAGGGGACACTCATCAAAGTAATCATTGCATTTTCCCCTCATAAATGCTCTCTTTTCCCCTCAAAAACTAGACCATATTATACCATTAACAATTTTCCAATGTACAAGTCTAGTTTTGCAAAGTTTTTTTATTTTGGTCTAATTTTGCAAATTGGCCCTCTCCTTTTCATTTTTTAATAAATTGGTAAAACAACGATGCTACCCATATATATATATTCCCACTCTTTTCTCTTCATTAGAAATTTTACCTAAAATTTTTAAAATAAAAAAAAAGTCGTTGTTTCAGATTTTGTTGTTTTTTTTAAAGTTGAGGTAAAATCGTTGTTTGCCTACTCCGGCTAAATTCCAAAATAGTTTCGGATTTTGATTATTTTCTCAGACAATCAAAAACCAATTTTAAATGACTAAGGTGATCATGCAGGTTCTTGCTATAGATTTAAATATCGTCAAAATAGACAACAACAAATTTCCCTAAGTAACGTCTAAGAACATGGTTCATAAGCCTCATAAAAGTAGAAGGAGCATTTGTTAAACGAAAAGGCATTACTAACCATTCATATAAGTCATACTTAGTTTTAAAAGCCGTTTTCCATTCATCACCCTCTTTCATCCTAATTTGATGATATCCACTTCTATGGTTAATTTTAGAGAAAATACAAGCACCATGAAGTTCATCAAGCATATCATCTAAACGAGGAATAGGGTGGCGATACTTAACCGTTATTTGGTTGATTGCATGACAATCAACACACATGCGCCAAGAATCATCCTTCTTTGGGACCAAGATGATAGCTACAACGCAGGGGGAGAGGCTTTCTCGCACAAAGCCTTTATCCATCAGCTCCGTGACTTGGCGTTGAAGATCCTTTGTCTCTTCAGGACTAACTCTATAAGCGGCGCGATTAGGCAAGACTGCACCAGAGACGAAGTCAATCTGATGCTCAATCCCTCGAATAGGCATCAATCCTTGTGGTAGATCAGCTGGAAGGACATCTAGATAATCCTGCAACATAGCAAAAATAGGTGTAGGAATATAACTCAAATCCAAAACATTTAGCAATACCTCTTTCATTACCAATAGGATGTGAGGTCGATGTGCATTCCAGGTAATGCTCTCTTTCTGTGGTTGAGAGACCAATGAGCGACGTTCAACACAGCCCTTGAGCGAAGAGGAAGAGGGCTGAAGTGATGCCGAGGGGGCCGCGCGCGGGAAATATCTCGGCCCAACACTTGATGTACTCGGCAGGGGTTTAGGCAGTACTCGACATGGCTTGGCCCACTCGACATAAGGAGGTCTCGAGTGGCCCATGTGAATGCCGAGCCTTGTCTTGTCATGGAGAGTGTTGTCGAGTTTGCATGAGCTTTGTTTGAGGACGGAAGCTCATCTCTTGTGTTGGTGGAGTAGCCTTGAGCAAAGTGATTCAGGGTGGCCTGAACCCTTTCTCCATCATTCCCTGGTAACGGACAAGAAGTGCTTTGGTTGCATCTTGAATCTTCTTGCCCCTTGCACGAGTGATAGGGCCATCGAATGGAACCTTCGTATTGTCCTCAATGTCACCAAGAGTCATCGATAATTGCACTGCATCAACGACACAACCCGCCAGAAGGGGAGGACGAACCCACACAAGGACGGAACCAAAACCCCCAAAAGCGCCGTCAAAGGCCTAGTGAAATGATGATGACGTTGAGGCGGCGAGCCATTGGTTAGACAAGGGATGGAAACACAAATCCGGGCTCAAAGAGAGCATGAATGGGGGAAGGAGACATCAATCGACAAAAGCCCTAAATGAATTGAGAGATTGATAGCAAACCGAAGCCAAAAATCGGCTTTAGTCAAGCGAAAATTGTACGGGATTTTGGAGATCAAGATGTAATCGAGCCCGATCCGAAGCCCAGGTTGAACATGAACAGCACACCCGAGGAGGAGAAGGGGTGCCCGAGCGAGGAGGAGGAAAGGTGGCCGAAGCCGAAGTTCATCGCACCGAAGCTGTGGAATGTTGACTCCCGAAGGAGGGTTAGGCTCCCGAAGGAGGAGTGTTAATTAGGACTCTCAGCGAGAGAGCATTTGTGAGATTATGTACCTTTCCACCGTGGATGAAGGAGGTGGAGGGTGGCTAAGCCCCGGAGCGTTTTCCTGGCTCTTCAGAAAGAGAGCGTTTCCAAAAAAAAAGGAAGGTATATATATAAATATAGGGAATGGTTCAAAAGTAAAATATCCTTAGGGTATAAAATTTGCTTAAGGTGTAAAATTCTCTAATGGGCCTAATTTTTGTAAGTAAATTGCTAATGGGCCTAATTTAATTACTAATAGGCCTAATTTAATTAGTAGAATGTCTGCCCCCTCTTGCCCATGCGTGTGCCCCACTTCTCGGGCCAGATTTTTTTTTTTCCTTTTCCTTTTGTCCCATGATTTTTTTTTCGTGTTAACACTTTTTGTTGTGCAAGTATAACTTGCTTTTGTGCACATATAACATCCTGTTGTGCAAATATAACTTTATTTTGTGCAGACATAATAATTCATTATGGGGTAAATAGGTAAATGTGCCTATTTAAATTATAAAAATTTATAATGGAAATATGTTTAATTTATGGGTAAATTGGTAAATATGTCTAATTTTACGGGTAAATGCACTTTTTCTCGTTTTCGACAACTTTTGTTTTACAAATATAAAGTGTATAAATAAAATGATAAAGTGCGAGAATAAAATCACGATGTGTATGAGTAATAATATGAAGTGCACAATTAAGGTTATTGTTAATGTGTCTTGAATTATTTTTCATCGGCTTCGCATCTGGGGGTCCGGGGGGCGGACTTATCGTCTATTTGTTTTTAAGCATTTAACAATTTCAAATTAAAGTGCATAAATAAGATTAAAATGTGCAGATATAATATTATGTGTGCAAATATAACATTATGATGTGCATGTATAATAGGCTTTAAATTGAAGTCCATAAATAAGATTAAAATGTGAAAATATAATGTTATGTTGTGCAAATATAATGTTATGTTGTGCAAATATAACACTATGGTGTGCATATATAATAAACTTTTAAATTAAAGTGCATAGATAAAATTAAAATGTGCAAATATAACATTATGGTGTGCATATATAATAGGCTTTTAAATTAAAGTGCATAAATAAGATTAAAATGTGCAAATATAATGCTATTTTGTGCAAATATAACATTATGGTGTGGATATATAATAGACTTTTAAATTAAAGTTCATAAATAAGATTAAAATGTGAAAACATAATGTTATGTTGTGCAAATATAACATTATGGTGTGCATACATAATAAGCTTTTAAAATTAAAGTGCATAAATAAGATTAAAATGTGCATAATTATGGTTAAAAAGTGCATAACTAAGATTATGATGTGCATGATTATCAATTTGCGATTGTTGCGCTCTTGTCTATTATGTAACCTATGTTATGTTATGCAAATATAACATTATGGTGTTCACACATAATAAGCTTTTAAAATTAAAGTGCATAAATAAGATTAAAATGTGCATAATTAAGGTTAAAAAGCGCATAACTAAGATTATAATGTGCATAATTAACAATTTACGAACCTATGTGGGATTTGAACCCACATCTTTGTGCAAACGCACATTGCTCCACCAATTGAGCTAATAGGCTAAATTATGATTTTCATTCTAAAATATAAGAACCTAATCGACCTAAAGCATATCGCAATAAAATTCTAAAATCCAATTAACTCATGATTCACAAACACTTTGACAATGCTATGAATAAGAAATTAGCTCCAAATCAACCCAACATCACAAACATGTCATCAATTTCAATCAATTTGGATGTTGGCAAAAAAACCCCCCAAATTCTAAAATATATCGCAATAAAATTCTAAAATCTTATTAGATCATGATATATAAACAATTTGACAATGCTATGAACATGAAATTAGCTCCAAATCAACCTAACAACACAACTATATCATCAATTTCAGTCAATTTGACTTTTGGGAAAAGAAACCCCAAATTCTAAGGCATATCGCAATATAAAATTCTAAAATTCAATTAACTCATGATCCATAAACAATTTGACAATGATATGAACATGAAATTAGCTCAAAATCAACCCAACAACACAACCATATCATCAATTTCAATCACACCTTAATCAATTTTACACCCTAAGGATGTTTTACATTTTAACGCTTCCCTATATATATATACACACACACATATTCCCAGTCATTTCTCTTAATTACAAATTTCAACTAAAAATTAAAAAAAAAAAACAAAGTCGTTGTTTCAAATAATGACTTTAATATTTTATTTTATTTTTAAAGTTGAGGTAAAGTCGATTTTACCCTACTTTGCCTAAATTTCAAAATAGTTTCAGATTTTGGTTATTTTGCAAATATATTTTGTTTTTTTTGGTTAATTTGGAAAAAAATTCCATCAAATGATGTATTATCGGATGAGATTCAATCTCCTTCTTTTTTGGAAAAAAAAGGAATAGGTAGACCGAACTAAAAAAATGTCGACCACAATATTAGGTGGACGGATAGAACTATCATCTTGTTATTATCAAGCCTTCAACGCTCGAAGTACATATACAAACTCCACCCAAAACTCTCTGAAAATAAAAAATGGATGCTTCAAACACTAACGATGACCAAGTGATTGTCCACGACTTCCACCCACGGTTCCGGGTCTACAAATCTGGGCGGGTCGAGAGGCTCATCGAGCACCAGATCGTGCCGCCCTCACCGGATCCGGCTCAAAACGTCGTCGTCCTCTCCAAAGACGTCGTCGTTTCGCCTGAAACAGGCGTATCTGTCCGGATCTTCGCCCCCGCGGAAGTCATCAAAAGCTCTCCAACGCAGAAGCTGCCGCTGCTGGTTTACGCCCATGGCGGTGCTTTCTGCTTACTGTCGGCTTTCTCCTCCTCCTTCCATAGCTATATGAGCTCCCTCGCGTCTTTGGCCAACGCCATCGCCGTCTCCATCGACTACAGGTCTATAATTTTCTTATTGATAATTTCATAGAAAGTTGGGAGTCAAATCTGAGTCCACTGATCGATAAGATGATTGGTTGATGAATTACAATTTCGATCTTATCTTAAAATAATACCGATCACAGATTAGCTCCAGAGCATCCGATTCCTGCCTGCTATGAGGACTCATGGGAGGCAATCCAATGGTTGGCAGCCCACCATAACGGCACTGGACCTGACCCATGGTTGAACGACCACATCGATTTCAACCGAGTCTACCTAGGCGGCGACAGCGCCGGGGCAAATATGATGGACAACATGTTGCTCCGGCTCGGATCTGATCCTCCGCACGTGCTAAAGATAGCGGGTGCAGCTCTAATCCACCCCTTCTTCGCCAACGACGAGCCGGATAAATTGTTGGACTTCCTGTGCTCGGACAACGCGGCCAGCATCCACGACCCGAGGGTGAACCCGGCTCGTGACCTGACCCGAATGGCGAGGATCAGGACGGGTAAGGTGCTGATATTTGTGGCGGAGAAGGACCATTTGAGGGAGCGTGGGGTGAGTTACTATGAGGCGTTGAAGAGGAGTGGGTGGGGAGGGCAGGTGGAGATTGTGGAGACCGAAGGGGAAGGCCATGTGTTTCATGTGTTTGACCAGACCTCAGAGAAGGCCCTGGCCTTGTTCAAGAGACTGGCTTCTTTTCTCAATGGAGCTTAGTAGCACATGAGGTCTTGAGTTCGAGTCTTGTTGAACATCGGTATGTTGCTCACATGTGTTTGTGCCAGTGTGTGTTAGTGTTTGATAATAAGTTCTTGTTCACAACAATTAATAAGTTCTTGTTCACAACAATAATATGATTCGGATTTTCAGTACGAATCGATATATGTGTAATTTGGAACACTGCTAGCTATGAATAACGAACATGTACCGGTACGCAAACAAAACCACGTATGGTGTTTCTCATGATCAATTTCAAACGAGTAGTTTGTACCGCAAATTGTTCATACGAGAAGAATCAATGGCTTTAGTAAAAATATCAATGATTTGAACAAGTGATTGAAAGAAGAGTAATGTGCTTCAGAGGTCATCAACATATGTAAACATGTAGAATCCAAATCAGCGAGGAATGGATATGCGGAATATGAGGATCGATTTCAAATAATCATCAATGAGCAATAAAAAGAAGGATTCAAACATGCAAAGCAAAAGCAGAAGGTAAGGCACAGCCGTTTGTTTACGCACTTCGGGTATTTCACCTACATCTGCGGGGCCTTGAGAGTCAGGTCCTAAATCCACTAAATATGAATAAGGAGTTACATCTAGGGGCAATCTCAAGAGGCATACAAACACAAGCAAGCTTACAATCTGCAGAGAACACTAAACTATAACGCAATAAACAAGAAAGGAGGAGGAACTCTCTTTCGTGGCGACGAAGCCTTCAAAGAAAAACTTTGAAGACGGAGATCCACACAACTCCTTTAGATCCACCGGCAAAAGAGCACACAAATACCAGAAGCTTCATCGGACACCATCAATGGACCTTGGATGATTTAAGACGAAGCAGTAGATGTAAACCCTAAAGGTGAAGTCGGAGAGCGGTTCTCATTTTTGTGAAGAGAGAGATTTCAGACCGTGGGACTCGTCTACGGTTTCTCCAGAAGAGAGTATATATAATACAGCTTGAAACCAAAACGTTGCGTGCCGAGATAGGGTTCTTCAGGAGAGGTGGAACATCGGCGATGACACGGGCCTCCAATTAGAGGTAGTGGGCTTAGCGTTAGGCTTACACGAGAAAGGCCCCTTTAGGGTTGGGCTTGATCCCAAACCACATAAAGACCAGCAGATCTCGGTTTCCTATTTGCTCATCCCACATAACCCCAAAGTGTGAACAAATTGTACAAGCTGTTAAACTTATGAAAGTACAGCATCTACAATTGCCCCTCCGTAATTTCCTAAGTTTACCATGAATAACATGCAAACAATTTAGCAGGATTTAGAGTCTCTGGGTCCGTCCTCGGCCCTAGGCCATTTAAGGGCTTAAGTCATATCTTTGATATGAAGGTAGTCTGTGCAAAACAAAAATGTGTTAACAGAGACAATTTTAGTCTCGAAGTCAGCTGGGTTCAAGTCCCTAGCAATCTTCTGTATGAGGATGATCTTCTTCTCCACTTTTTTCCTGATGAAGTGGAAACGAACATCCATGTGCTTGGTGCGCTCGTGGTACATAGGATCCTTACAGAGATAGATAGAACTTTGACCGTCTATATGAAGGACAGTCTTGAAGTTTTTCCTTTGAATCTCCCTCAAAATCCCCGGTAACCATATAGCCTCTTTGCAAGCTTTAGTGGGATCAATATATTCTGCTTCGGTTGAAGATAAAGCCACAATAGGTTGATGTTGTGATTTCCAAGATATGCAATTTTTGGCCCAAGTGAAGACATAAGAAATAGTAGACTTCCTATTGTACTTGTTCCCTACATAATCTGCATCAATAAATCCAGACATACCACAACTAGAGTCATGTTTAGAGTACAAGAGACCAAGATTTAATGATCCTGCAATGTATTTCAATATATATTTCATAGCTACCCAATGCCTCTCGATAGGGTTAGACATATGCCGACTAAAAGCACTCATCGTAAAAGAGAGCCTTTAGCATATCATAGCAAACATGATGGATCCCACAACAACATCAAAGGGGATCCCTTTCATCTTTTCTTCTTCAGAGGCTAACATAGGAGATTTAAGCTTAGAAAGATCAAGATGAGCTCCAAGTGGAATACTATTTGGTGTTACCCCCTTTGATACGTTTGGAATCCCCGATCCTTCGCCTGTGGGCTCGGATCAAGAACCCCAAACTGTTGATGGCCCGATCTTGCAATTATTCTCGCTATATTCTCGATGTTTACAATTAATTACAATAGAGACTTGAAACTATTGTGAAAGAAAGGAAATCAAACAAATAAAAACTAAGTAAAGGGCAATCAAGGAAACAGCAACAGCGACGGCATAGTGATGGCGACGGATGCTGCGGGCGCAGCAAGCCTGCGGCGGCCGCTGCCAACGACGGCTCCTGGGTTCTGCAGCGACGGATTCTGGGTTCCAGCGACGGGTTTTTTCAGCTTTTCTCTTCTTTCTTGTGTTTGGTTTTGTGTTTGGGATTACGGTTTGGTATCGGATGATTGATGAATGAACAAGAACATAAATTGATTACGAAGGCTTTTGGATTGGGAATCGAGGGAACCTTTTAATCCTTAAAAGGGTTCCTCAATTATAATTCCAATCTAATTTTTATTGAATGTAAAACATGAGTTTAAATAGACGATATACCAATTCTATCTTGTGCAAAAGATAGAGTTTTGGTAACTAAATATAAATCAAATAATCTAAAGATATGTAAATCTTTCCTAAGATAAGTAAAACTAACTAAGGATAGAAAATTAACAACTTGGTGGACAAGAATTATATCTAGAAGAGATATAATTATTTCCACATTATTTTCCTAAATTTATAAAATAATTAAATCTAATTTAATTAAATAAATTCGAAAATAATTAAATAATTATCTAGAAATTCGTCCAAACAGTGACAGCTGTAAAGATGATGAATTTCGGCCATTCTCGAGGTCGATTCTGGAGAAACTTTCAAGAGCAAAGTTGTAGATCTTTTCGTCTTCGTTCCAACAAGGAATGGTACGACCTCATCCGATAAATATGGACTCCGAACGACTCATTTTACTGAGACATCAAAAAGCTGTCAAACGATACTGCACGAACGAAAAACGTGGACCTTGGTTACCTTTGGACCCTCTTCCATGGTGGAGCCTTCTTCTTCCGTTTGAGGATGACATCATTCTCCTCCATTTGAAATCGAGATCAATCCCAAAGGCTATCGGGTTCTTACGTTATTGTTACTTACGACATTCATCCAATTACAATCATCATCACCTTCGTTCATCACCTTCACCTTCATCACATCACCGTCACCTTGGTTCAACAACACCAGAGTCAGGCCGTCGCCACCAGAAGCCTTCTTCTTCTGTTTTTTTTTGCCTAACAGAGGGAAATGACAATTAACCATTCCGGAATGGCTCACCGGAAAGGACTAGTGGGTAGTACCCATAGGTCCCCGGTTCGAACCCCGGAATGACAGCTCTTTATTAACCTATTCAAGAGGGAAATGACAATTTGATCTTAAAAAAAAGGATGGGAGAGCTATCAATATTGTGGAGATGGCATTAGAAAATTTGGCCTCTAAAATTATAAACTTTGCTGTTTTATTTTTGTAGAAAGCTTAAGAAGCCCTCAAATATTTATGAAATAAATATGACCTTAATGAAATGTAGCAAGAGATTAATGGAGTATGCATTGACTTAGGCCACCTGGCAATAACCTGGCTTCACGAGAAGAATGAATGAGAACGCCACCACCACTTCATATAATTTTCTACTAAATAAAAATATGAAAAATGCAAAGCAAAAATTTTAATTTCTTTTAAAAAAATCCAATCCACCATTATAAAGAGAGATAGGAAATGAAGTATGAGCTGTATGAAATTCGGATAATATGCAAAATAAAATGGGAACCTTGAAAAAAAGAGGTAAGAATTAGTGTACCCATCAAATTATTTTTATTTTGACAATAAAACAAAATCAAATCATCACATATAATTCCCAATTGCCACTAACTGGTGTCCTGAATTTTTTTTCCATTTGCATTTTCCCATACCTTTCGTATTGGTAAGTTTAACTCATTCCATGGTAGGTACTCATTTCATGCATCTGACCAATCTAGCTCTTCCATCTAATTGAATGGGTAGAAAGATGTTATCTTATCCATTGAGATTGTTCAAATTTTTGTCTGTCCATAAAAACCTTGAGGTACTACATGTAAACATTTCTCTTTGAGTGATTACCGTCTATCTCCTTTGAGATGGTGCCCATGCTTCAATTTTTGCTTACTAGTTATTGCTCCCTGAAATCACTTGGATTTCATATTTTTACTTTGACGTAAGTGATTGAGCATGACATGTTGGGGCTGATTTTAGTTGTTGTGGACTTTGGTGTTTTCGTTGTTCTTGGATGATATATGTCATTGGAAAGTTGGGTTGTTTTGTCTTGTATGTTTTCTCTGCTTTGTGTCTTGTCCACACTACAAAAAAAAAATTGTATTAGCAACGGCAAAAAACAGTCGCTAAAAGTCAATTTGTCGTCGCCAAACCCAATTTGCGACGGAATAGCGACGGTAAATCAACGGTGGCTAAAATAGCCGTGGCAAATGTATTTTAGCGACGGCAATCTACCGTCGCTTAGATCTTAGCGACGGCATTTCTGCCAACGCTAAATAAAATCTTAGCCGCCAATTCTGTGAACTTTCCCACCACATTTTCCCGCCTCTTCCCCTCTTTTGCGATGGTTTCTTGCCGTCGCAAATTTTTTAGTCATTAGTATTTTCATATTTATGTTTAATTTCCCGTTACATTTTTTCCTTGATCCACCATTACAATCAAATAATTTAACAACCAACAATGGAAAAATCACCATAAATTCAACCATTAACTTAAATTCATATATAGAGAAAAAGTATAATCAAACAAACAAGTAGCTAGCTAGATTGTTATTTGAAAGTATAAAATCTAAATTTGAGTTTGAAGTCACATGTTTAAGCTTTTCATTGATGAACCCCTACATGGAACAAAAGGAAAATCACGACGTTGAGGAAAAGCACAATCCTAATCTTGGCAATTCACCATTTTAACCTCCTTGACCATGTGATTCTTGTGGGGAAATTTCTTCACTATCGTTGTCTTCAACAACTCCCTCTTTAGCAGCTCACTCTTCTGTTGATAAGAGATGAACCCCATCTCCTATAGACTCCCTTCGTTGAGAACTTGTTCCACCCTATAATAGAAAACCAAAATAAGGAAAAAATAATGAAAATACCTATACAAAAATTACCACACCATCTATTGAAATATTTCTCATGAATATAACTACATTTGACACACCATCTCCTAATACTCTTCTCATGAATATAGCATTTGATTTAAGCTTCTCATAGCAGATACGGACATCAAACCATTGACTAATCCTACGAAATGATGATTCAAGTAGCAAGTTTTTATAAGCATCATAAAGCAAGAATCATCATCAATGTGTATGCCCAGATCCCAGCACGAAATGTGTAGTAGAGAGGAATATACAACACATCTTAACACCTACTCGAATTCTCATGTTCTTGCAACAAACTAAATTAACCTGACAAATGGAAGCTGGCCACGACATCTAAGACACAGGGTAGATTGATATTGCAAATCATTCAAGACAGGTTGCAACCTTGCAGGTACTAGGATTATTCAGAAAAAATAAATGGAACATGACACATACCAATCTGTTGATAAGTAATGATCTGTAAGGGCAGAAGGTCAGCTGCTGTCCTACCATGATGATTATTCCAATAATACAATGTTATCACAAACTTGTTAGAGAAATATGAGATTTAGTGGGAGAGGGAGATTTTTAATCAAATATAACTAGTACCTATTGAGATCAACATCATAAGAACGGTCATAAAGCTCTGCATCAAAGTATAATAGCATGATAAATCATAAAGCTCAGCTGCTCTTGAAGCTTGCTGAGTTTTTTTCATTTAATTTTCTTTCAAAAGTACAATAGGTGATTCTGAAAAAAATTGACAATAATTCAATTCCTTCCCTCCACATTAAATTTTTTTCCAGTCAAATTTGTTCATAGATGAAATCCAATACAAGGTGAGAGTATGTAGACAGTCATGACAAGACAAGAACCTAAAATGCCTACAATATTATTCTTTTACCTAGAATGAGTTCCCAAAACTGTAGAAAATGTCCCTCCCTTCTGATGGAAGTGGGGGTCCTGCAAAATAAAACATTAGCCTTTCTAGTTTCTGAGCAGCATCCTGTTAATATAATTTTGAATGACAAAAGGATCTCAAGTAAATTACCTTATGCGTGACAAAAGGATGACACGTTGAATGTTTCCATAAACACGAACAAGGATCTCAAGTAAATTACATGATCTCCTGTTAACTAGCAGAACAAAAGATAGAATTAACTATGAAAGCATAAATGTAAATAACTATTGTTAATAATATTGTACTGATTTCAGGGCAAGGTGTTACAATGATCAATCCAACCAGAAATTTCATTAAGTAGATTCATTATCATTAGCTCTTGGAGAGAACAATCATATGTACAAGGAGCACAATATGAGATGTTCCTTGTCTACCCAAGGCACAAATAATATGGAAATCAAGTTTCCAAGGAGCACAATCTCACCTCGTCATTAGCATGAATAAGCACATCACTACTTTCCATGTTTTTATATGCTATCCCTCCCGGGACCTATAAGAAAAGCAATCAATGCATATCCTTTAAGACATTTATTTCAAGTAAAAAGCATCCATAATTTATTGCTAAGAGGAAATGCTTCCAACTACTAAATCACCAACAAGCCTCCCAGTTTCTCGAGGCGGAGAAGCATGCTGAACCATCTGTACAAATGAAAAGAAAGAACATTAATAAGATGAAACAGATAGCCAAAACTCATTAACAAAACATGCATAAATGGGGGATTAGAGGCAACACAAGACCATCTCACTATCCCTTTGGAGGCCAACTCGCTGAATTTCATCAAAACCTTTATGGACAAAGGTGACCTACAAAAGAATAAATTGCCTCTATGAGATCCTTAACGAATAACATTAATAACTGAAGAGAAAATCACAAGCACACATGACACAATGCTCACGTCATTTAATTTCTAGAGCAAGAAAAAGACAAACATGGTATACATGGTAAATGCTACCATGAACTTTCTGATCGGGGAATATGTTCACTAAAAAGGTATTCCACCACCATCTATAAGCTAAATTCATATGAATCCATATTCAAAAATAGTTTGATGCTTTTTAAAAAAGGAAATCATAAAAAAGGGAATGACATATGAATCCTTATTCAAAAGCACAAGCATTCAAAATGGAGCTGAAAGTGCAAAGTCTATGATCTAATTAATAGCAGCTTAAGGAAGTGGCTGCCCAAAGTGCAACGCGGGCAAAAAATACCTTGAGAATATTTCACAAGCTGTTAAACAATGCAAGAAATTAGGAAGAAATTCAAAAGAGGGCAAAAAATACCAAGTTTGGATAACCAGGGAAAATATTAGCTCAAATTGCCAGCTTATTTCCATTGCATAAATTTAGTTATAGATAGATACGCATGTAAATTTTTTCTAGTTTTTTTTTTCTATTCTCCATTTCGATTTCGGTCAATTTCTAAAATTTGATTTCACCTTTACCATTGATGATTTTTCAGAACAACTTCAAACAATCTAAGCTGGTGTAATCACACTTTAAAAAAGACAGAGACATAAATGATAATACCATATACATCTAGATTCCACTGTAAGCCATAGCATTCAAACCCCACTATCAATTGCTTCAAAAAACCTGCGGAAGCAAAATCCCCCAAAGTTAGGGTTTGGGGTTGCAACCCAATAGACAAATCTGAAAAGAAAAAAAAAACAAAGAGAGGATGGTTCCTCATAGATCCAACATTAAATAGCACTCCCAACCTTTACCAAGCATGAATTAAGCCACATCTATTCCAAACTTAGATGAAAATCCTTGTCAATCACTTGCCATGACAAACTGCAATCCATTAAAAAAACGCATCCCCGAAGAATAACTCAGATTTGGGCCAATTGAGAGCGAAATTGTACCTGGAAAGAGGAGAGGGAGTAGAAATCCGATACATGATGGGAGAAGGTAACACCGTTCGAGAGGCTGACGGGAGATTTCATGATGTCGAGGGAGATGGGCACCAAAAGTGTCCCGGTACCGGACTTCCTGTATGTTGTTGTAGCGGGGAGAGAGAGGATTGAGACTTAGAGGGAGCGGGGGTGAGATAAAGTGAGGAGGACTTAGGGTTTTCAGGATTGGGACGAGCACCCATCCGCCATGAAAGCTCTCCCGAGCTTTCTCAAACCCTAACTCCTCTCTCTCTCGACGGCAACTGTGAGGCGTGAGGGCCTGAGAGGGAGTGCTCAATACTCTTTTATTTCGCTCTTTCCTTTCCTTTTTTTTTAATTAAAAAATATAAAATTAAAGCAAATACATAAAATGGGCGACAGTAGTGCCTAGCCATCGCTAAAGTTAGCGACTGAGTCAACCCCGTTGCTTAAACCGTGGCAAACACACTTCATTAGCGACTGTAAAAGTGTGCCGTTGCTAACTGGTGTAGCTAAAAGAATTATTTTTTGTAGTGCCTGGACCTTTTGCAAAGGAGACGATGCCCATGTTTTTCCAAATCCATGACGGTTCAGAAGTGCGAAATATATCCAAGAGTTGTTTGCTGAATTTTTTTAGTGTGAGTTGTATGTTCTGCATAGCACATTCCGGAACACGTTGAAACAGATTTCCTGGAGGTGTATGATGGACGATTTTTAGTCGCATAAACCGTATCAAAATAAATTCGAACCTACCTAACTAATGTAGCGTGGTAAGCACGAGTCGATCCCACAGAGAATCAAGTTATTCCTAAGTTAAGTTTATTTACCAATTAGTATGAAAGGGGGTTTTGGTTGATTGGAATAAGAAAGAAAATAAAATAAACTATAAGCAAATTGATAGAGATAACGATTAATAAAATGGTTTCACCTATAATTATCCACTTTAGTTGATTGAATTGATATTGTAACTTCCTCTTTTCCTTTTAGGTTTCCTATTAATGCCCTTGTCCCGACCTAATATAGTTACTAGTCCAACCAGTCCTAGAAACCCTTATCAATCGAACAGTCCCTAAAGAAGGATTTAACCCAATTGATAGCTTTAAGTTCAGAGATTAATCAACGTATTTGCAGTCCCTAAAGAGGGATTTAACAACACATTCAACTTCCTACTCATTCAATTAGATCAACCAGCCCTAAAGGAACAAGTTTGCCACTTGGGTTAAGGTTCGCAACCAGGAATCTACAAAACACTAACAATTGAATTGATTCTAACTAGTTGCGCGGACAAGCTAGAATAAAACAATCAAACATTCAAGCACAAAGAAGTCGAAACATTCAATATAAGAAATAAGGAACAAGAATTAGAAACTCACAACTAATCCAAATAAAGCTTCAAATCGTAGACGAAACGGGAGAGTTTAGATCTCCATAAAAATAAAACAAAACATACTTAGGGTTAAGAATGAAGTGAATTAGAAACTCACAACTAATCCAAATAAAGCTTCAAATCGTAGACGAAACGGGAGAGTTTAGATCTCCATAAAAATAAAACAAAACATATTTAGGGTTAAGAATGAAGTAGTCACGGCCGTATGTCACGTTTCGGCCTCTCTATTGTTCGTATGAACGAATGTGTATATATAATAAACATATCCTAATCTATCTATCCTAGTAAAGATATATAATATTAATATATAACTAATCCTACCGATCTCCTAATATATCTAATTTGAATCTAAGAAATAACAATAACAATAACATGTATGAAAGAACGCATCACTTGTAAGTTGCACGCCACATGACTCCTTCCATCGGACCAACTAGTAAGCTCGAATTAATCAGCCCAAGTATCGATCCACGCCGGCCTCTTGTCTTCCAAATTGTAAAATAGTCCGTCGATCTCCGAATTCATACGATCTAACTCGAAAATACCTGAAATATATGAAAAATACTAGTGTAGACTCCGAAAATCAAATAACACAAAGTAAACTATAAATTATGTAAAAATGCTCTAAACTAATATGCAAATTTATACTTAAACATGGCTAAAATATATTCCATCAAACTACCCCATGCTTACACTTTTGCTTGTCCTCAAGCAACGAAAAACAAATATAGCATTAATCATCCCACAAATAAGATCTTCATGCATTTTTTGCGTACCGGTACATGTTCCATTGGGATGATGACTTTTTTGGATGATGATGACTCATGCATTTTTTCCACAAATAAGACGACTCGTGCATTTTTTCCATTTGGATGATGACTTTTTTTTTCTTTTATGCTTACTTTTGCCCCTAGGTGAATTTTATCCTCCCTATGTCCAAGCTTACTAGACTTTTATTGCTAAGTGAATTTTATCCTACTTAACCCATTAGTAATAAGTCGTCTCTATTATGCAAGAGGGTTACCTTATTTTGGCTATGCCTCTCGCAATATACAACCACACATACATCATCTCCACTCAAAGCAACTCCAACATATAGATTTTTCACCAATTCTTCTCCTAATTCCCGGATAGAGTCAGTCTAAACATCGGCTATGATATATTTTTGTGGAGCTATATAAAAAAATAGGCTTTAAGGCTCAGATGGGCTTCAAGCAAAGGATAATGCAAAGGGTAGATAAGGTATAATATGGCTAAAGAAAACATGCCTCAATCATTTGAAATTCACAAGCAACAAGCATGTGCAATACGGTCATGAAAAACAAGCATATGAAGAGTATAATCAGACAATAAAAGCAAAAGGGAATAATATGTAAAGTCCCTATAAGGCCAAAATCAAACTCACAAGGGTTATATTTTTTTTTTTAGATTTCAATTTAACCTCAACTATGAACCATACTTGCTCAATTATATTCTCAAATCATGCTCCAAAAATCATTTTCAAGCAATTCAATCAAATCATGGGATTTATGCAATAAGCTCATAAAAATAAATTAGAGGACAAACTAAACCAAGATGGGTATCATTAATAACACCTAAATGCAATGAAATGCATAACAAAAATTGAAAAAACAAAAAACAGAAAACTAACATATATATAAAGACGGAACTACACTTGAATTCCCCACCCCATGCTTAAAATCTTACTTTGTCCTCAAAGTAAATAAAAAGAAAAAAATTAAGGTAGAGGAAACTCACAAAGTAATTAGGCATTCGAGACAAATCATTCAACTCAAGAAGAGGCGGTGGTGTTTTCTCTGAACAGACCAGAAAATTCAACACTTCTCATAGTGATAGGAGAGATATTCGAACCACGATATTCGCCAATCACTCCTTCCTGGATGCAATATGCATTTGTGAACCTTCTAGGAGTCGGAATGGTATGGCATATCCCTTTGCAATTAGTCCTGGCCAAAAATAAAAGCAAAGAAAACACACAAGACAAAGCAGTCCAACTTTCCATGCATAATGATATCATCCAAGAAGAAGAAATAACACAGCCCACTATATAAAAAAAATCAGCTTATCTAATAGATCTCAATCACTTATGACAATTTTAAAACATGGAATTCAAGTGATTTCGGGGAGCAAAAATTGAAAGGGCACCATCTAGGCTTGTCCAAATAATAACAATTAGAACTCAAAGCAAGAAGCCATATTCAACAAGAATTCCGTAAAATCAAGTAAGCCATCCTCCAATTCAAGCAACAATTCAGCAATCAAAGCAAAATTAGCCTATAGATCATGCTCATCCATACTTTGCAACTAAATTCATGGGAAAAAAAAAATTGATATGGACACAGGGAGCATGAGACATTCCAGTAAACATCATCAATCATTCATCCACGACTCAACCACTCACAAATTCAGTATTATTAGACTTTTAATTCAACATTGCAGATCAAAACAGAGAGAGAAAGCGGGAGTATGGTGGATAGATGTGAACAGAGAGGTAAAGAGGGCACCGGCTGCTGGCAGATGGCGGTCGTTGGCGGAAAGAGATCCCAAAATCTGGTGAACAGAAGCGAAGAGCGAGGGAAGGAGAGGAACCGGCGGAGATCGGAGACAGTGGATGCGGGTCGCGAAATCGGAGACGGTGGATGAAGGACGGAGGGCGAAGGGGACGGTGGTGGTGGCCGGTCGGCGGCTTCAGATGGTCGAAGACGGTCTAGAGTGGAGAGGAAGCAGACGGAGAGGAAGGTGCGCAATCCGGAGCATCGGAGTAGTGGCTGGTGGCGGCTAGCGGAATCGGACATGGCGCAAAAGAGATCGATGGGTTGCTGGTGGCTCGGTGGTCTGGTGAGAGGCGATGGGTGGTGAGGTGATGAGGAAAGCCGATGAGGAAGGGGCGACGCTCAGCAGGAGAACAGAGACGGGTGGAGAGAGGAAAGGAAGAGGGACACGGGAATAGGTTTTTTTTTTTTTTTACGAAAATCAAAAAAAATTTCTAAAAATTAATCCTAACTAAAAATAAAAAGAAATAAAAAGAAACATACCTTTCTAAGATTAGACATTGTTAACGCCCTCAACAATTTGTCAAACTCTTGTGCACACATATCAACCAACCATATATAATATAATGATAAATTGAAAGTATATACTATAGAAGTTAAAATCCTTTTCAATTTATCATCACTCCCTGTCGAAGGAATATGATACCACCAATACAGTTCCGCTGGTGGCTTTTTAAAGTAATGCTTCCAAGGGTCTGTATATTCACCAAAATTCACAAAAGTGTAAGGAATATCAATACCTTTTTCAGGAGCCACAGAAATCGGCTCGGTAAATGATTCCTTGATAGGCAAGTTATGGATGATTTCTTCAGATGAAATAGGAGCCAAAACACATGAATCCTCAGTCGTGCACTCATGAGACTCCATGTAAGGGAGCATCAGGCTCTCATCGATCAAACCATCATTGTTTGTGTCTTGGCTTTCATCAACTTGAGGAATAAGGCATTGCTCTACTACCAACTCACTCATCGGTTGATTAAGTTGGTTCAATTGTTCCTCAATTCGCTCCATCATTTTAAGCACTGGCTCCAACATAACCTGGCGTGTGAAAGCTTCTTCCTGCTCCACCTAGTGCCCCATGTAGCAGAAAAAATCCCACATCTCTGATAAATTAAAAATCACAAAGCCTCCGTTACTCATAGACTCGGCAAGTTCTTTGGTCTCAAGAGTCATGCCCTCAAGTACACAAATAACCATATCTTCCAAACTATCTTGGTAACCCCTTGTATAACGGGCGTCCAATAAATTATGCACTCTTGCGAAATAATGGTGAAAATTTTCCCTTTGACACTGCATTAATCTCATCTTAAAATGTTAGTAGTAAGAGTGTTGTGAACCGTAAGATAGGCTCACAACAAAGTTAAGTTATATACAATAATCGGCAAACACACAAAACAAAGAAATAAACTTTGATTCCCCGGCAACGGCGCCAATTTGATGGACGATTTTTAGTCGCATAAACCATATCAAAATAAATTCGAACCTACCTAACTAATGTAGCGTGGTAAGCACGAGTCGATCCCACAGAGAATCAAGTTATTCCTAAGTTAAGTTTATTTACCAATTAGTATGAAAGGGGGTTTTGGTTGATTGGAATAAGAAAGAAAATAAAATAAACTATAAACAGATTGATAGAGATAACAATTAATAAAATGGTTTCACCTACAATTATCCACTTTAGTTGGTTGAATTGATATTGTAACTTCCTCTTTTCCTTTTAGGTTTCCTATTAATGCCCTTGTCCCGACCTAATATAGTTACTAGTCCAACCAGTCCTAGAAACCCTTATCAATCGAACAGTCCCTAAAGAATTATTTAACCCAATTGATAGCTTTAAGTTCAGAGATTAATCAAGGTATTTGCAGTCCCTAAAGAGGGATTTAACAACACATTCAACTTCCTACTCATTCATGATAGATTACATAGGTCTTAATATTGTATAGTGGGCCAAAAGCTCATTAAGGCCCAATACCTTTGTAACCTATATATATGATTATCAATGAATGGAAACCCTCGAGGAGGACTTTACATCAATTCCGCTATTCTACATGGTATCACAGCCTTTTCTTCCTAACGGAACCCTAAATTGATCCTCCCTCTTCCTCCGACCTTCCTCCTCCCCGCCGCCTCTCCGGCCCCTGCTCTCGACACCCCCTCGCACAGCGACACCGCCGCCTTCTCCCTCTCCAAGGCCACCGTCGCCGGATCCACCATCCTCGGATCCCCTGCACCGCCACCCTTTCCCCTCCCTCTCTCGGCCAGCGTCGTCCCCAGGCGCGTCCAAGCCAGGTTTAACGCGCCCGCGCCAGCCCCCACGCGCCCGCGCCAGCCCCCACGCGCCCGCGCCAGGTCACCCTCCCGCGTCGTCCCCATGCACCCATACTCTACCTCTCGACATGCCGGCCCTCACGCCTGTCTGACATCGCCTGATCCAGGCTATGTTCCGCCAGCTCTGCATCACGCCTTCTCCTCTACGCAGCAGACATCTTCAGATTCTTCTTGGTACATGGACACTGGTGCCACCTCTCACATGACGAACTCCTCAGGTAACCTCTCCTCTATTTCTTTTAAGGGCCCTGCCCCCTCTATTATCGTCGGAAATGGTGGTCGTCTTGCTACTTCGGGTATTGGCCACGCCAATTTACAGACCCCAACCCACCCACTACACCTCAACAATGTCCTTATTGCCCCAAAGATTGTCAAAAACCTTATCTCTGTCCGTCGGTTCACTACTGACAACAACGTTTCCCTTACGTTTGATCCCTATGGTTTCTCTGTGAACGATCTTACTACGGGGGTTACTCGCATGCGATGTAACAGCACCGGGGAGCTCTACCCTGTCACACCACCTCCTGCGTCCCGTCAATCGTGTCCGGTCGCCCTCTCGGCATCGTCGTCCAGCCTCTGGCATGCACGCCTGGGCCATCCCAGCGCTGCCGTTCTAGATGTCCTCCGTTCCCAGATCCTTGTCACATGTACTAAAGACCCACGCTCTGGTTTATGCTCTTCCTGCCAACTAGGCAAACATGCCCGACTGCCGTTCCAACGGTCTTTGACCTCTACCCTTGCTCCATTTGATATCATTCACAGCGACATTTGGACCTCTCCCGTGCCTAGCAAGGAGGGTCACAAGTACTACCTCTTGTTTCTGGATGATTACACTCATTACTTATGGGTCTTCCCGTTGCATTTCAAGTCCCAAGTGTTTCCTATTTTTGCCAGATTCCATACCTACATCAAAACACAATTCCACATGTCCATCAAATGTTTCCAGTGTGACAATGGTCGTGAGTTTGACAACAGAGACTTTCACTCCTTCTTTGCCGCAAATGGGATCTCATATCGCTTGTCTTGCCCCTATACTTCTCAGCAGAATGGCAAGGCAGAAAGAATCATCAGAACCATCACCAACATGATGCGCTCTCTCCTCTTCCACGCATCTATTCCCCTTCCCTATTGGCCTCATGCCTTATCCACCACATGTTATCTCCTAAACATTCTCCCTTCCACTACCCTACAAAATCGCTCGCCGGCTCAGACTCTTTATTACGCCGAGCCTAGGTATGATCACCTTCGTACCTTTGGTTGCTTATGCTTCCCTAATCAGTCATCCACTGCCCCCCACAAGCTTCACCCTCGTTCCACCCCTTGTGTCTTTCTTGGCTACCCGTCTGATCATCGCGGTTACATTTGCCTCGATATCAAGACTCACAAGATCATTCTCTCTCGTCATGTCACCTTTGATGAGTCGCGATTTCCCTTCGCGTCTCCCACACCCCCTGTGTCGTCCACAGAGTCTGAGTCGCCTTTCCCTCACTTCATTCTTCCCCAGAGCTCTCCCGGTGCTCCTGCGTCTCCCCCTCCCCCACCTCCCCCGCCACCATCCATCACCAGACCACACACCCGCAGCGTCTCCGGTGTCTTTCGACCCCGACAGATCGTCTCCATGACCGCCGACCATCACCCCGCTATACACCCCACATCCCCTCCACCACCATCAGCGCCTCCCCTACGCGCGGCGCCCGCCGCATGGCTTGCTGCGCCCGCCACAACCCACTTTGCGGCGCCCCCCGCAAGAACCTCGCCCCTCCCTCCCCTACGCGCGCCCGCGTCCCAAGCTGGCGCGCCCGCGCCCCAACCTGGCGCTCCCACGTCCTCCGCTGGCGTGCCCGCGTCCTTAGCCTCTCTTGCTCCCATCCGTCCCGACACCCAATCACCCTCTGCCTCCACCCAGACCTCCCTCTCCCCCATTCCCACCTCCCACAAAACAGCCCTCCAAGACCCGAATTGGCAGGCGGCTATGCTCGACGAATACAGGGCCCTTACAAAGAACGGTACTTGGGTTCTGGTCCCTCGCCCTCCTGAGGCGAATGTCATTCGTTGTATGTGGCTCTTCCGTCACAAGTTCCGCTCTGATGGGACGTTAGAGCGCTACAAAGCACGTCTTGTGGTCAACGGACGATCTCAGCAGGTAGGTATTGACTGTGATGAGACCTTCAGCCCCGTCGTCAAGCCTGCCACTATCCGAGTGGTGTTGAGCTTAGCACTGTCACGCAAATGGGCAATTCATCAGCTGGATGTCAAGAATGCGTTTCTTCATGGTCATCTGAATGAGACAGTATACATGTTTCAGCCGCCAGGATTTGCTGATGCTGATCGTCCCAAGCACGTCTGTCTCCTTAAGCGCTCTCTGTATGGTCTAAAACAGGCTCCGCGGGCTTGGTTCCAGCGCTTTGCTTCACATCTGCTACGCTTAGGCTTCATCGGCAGCCGCTCAGATTCGTCTCTGTTCATCTATCGCAGAGGCTCTAACATGGCCTTCCTATTACTATACGTCGACGACATCATTCTCACCGCCTCTTCTGATTCTCTTCGGACGTCCATTATTTCGAAGTTGAGTGCGGAATTCGCCATGTCTGATCTGGGTGAGTTGTCCTACTTCTTGGGAGTTGCTGTTCAGCGTCATGCTTCTGGTCTGTTTCTCTCACAGAGTAAGTATGCTGCCGAGATTGTTGCTCGGGCTAAGATGGTCAACTGTAATCCAGCCGCCACCCCTGTCGATACATCCAACAAGCTCAGTGCTCACTCTGGTCCTTTGGTTGATGACCCGACATTGTACAGGAGCCTCGCTGGTGCTCTACAGTATCTCACTTTCACCAGGCCTGACATCAGTTACGCCGTTCAGCAGGTCTGCTTGTTCATGCATGCCCCCAGGGAACCACACTTTCAGGCCTTGAAGCGGATTATTCGGTACATCAGCGGCACCCTCGAGCTCGGCACCACGATCACTCCTTCCGCTAAGCTTGATCTTGTTGCTTACACTGATGCGGATTGGGGTGGTTGTCCTGACACACGTCGTTCCACGTCTGGTTACTGTGTCTTCCTCAACGACACCCTTGTGTCATGGTCAGCTAAGCGTCAGTCTGTCGTGTCTCGTTCCAGCGCTGAAGCGGAATACAGAGGTGTTGCCAACGTTGTCTCCGAGTGCTCTTGGCTTCGCAATCTCCTGCTTGAGCTCCGTTGCCCTCTTATGAAGGCCACTCTGGTCTACATTGACAACGTCTCCGCCGTCTATCTAGCTAGCAACCCGGTCCAGCATCAACGCACGAAGCACATTGAGCTTGATCTCCACTTCGTCAGGGACAAGGTTGCCATAGGACATGTCCGCGTTCTACATGTCCCGTCCTCGTATCAGTACGCTGATATATTCACCAAGGGTTTACCTAGACAGTTGTTCATTGATTTTAGCTCCAGTCTCACTGTACGACCCCCTCCAGTTTCGACTGCGGGGGTTTGATAGATTACATAGGTCTTAATATTGTATAGTGGGCCAAAAGCCCATTAAGGCCCAATACCTTTGTAACCTATATATATGATTATCAATGAATGGAAACCCCCGAGGAGGACTTTACATCAATTCCGCTATTCTACAATTCAATTAGTTCAACCAGCCCTAAAGGAACAAGTTTGCCACTTGGGTTAAGGTTCGCAACCAGGAATCTACAAAACACTAACAATTGAATTGATTCTAACTAGTTGCGCGGACAAGCTAGAATAAAACAATCAAACATTCAAGCACAACGAAGTCGAAACATTCAATATAAGAAATAAGGAACAAGAATTAGAAACTCACAACTAATTCAAATAAAGCTTCAAATCGTAGACGAAACGGGAGAGTTTAGATCTCCATAAAAATAAAACAAAACATACTTAGGGTTAAGAATGAAGTAGTCACGGCCGTATGTCACGTTTCGGCCTCCCTATTGTTCGTATGAACGAATGTGTATATATAATAAACATATCCTAATCTATCTATCCTAGTAAAGATATATAATATTAATATATAACTAATCCTACCGATCTCCTAATATATCTAATTTGAATCTAAGAAATAACAATAACAATAACATGTATGAAAGAACGCATCACTTGTAAGTTGCACGCCACATGACTCCTTCCATCGGACCAACTAGTAAGCTCGAATTAATCAGCCCAAGTATCGATCCACGCCGGCCTCTTGTCTTCCAAATTGTAAAATAGTCCGTCGATCTCCGAATTCATACGATCCAACTCGAAAATACCTGAAATATATGAAAAATACTAGTGTAGACTCCGAAAATCAAATA
Source organism: Persicaria tinctoria (assembly GCA_037127255.1). Classification (NCBI taxonomy): domain Eukaryota; kingdom Viridiplantae; phylum Streptophyta; class Magnoliopsida; order Caryophyllales; family Polygonaceae; genus Persicaria; species Persicaria tinctoria. The sequence goes on along the minus strand of JBANSL010000007.1, from coordinate 20,428,215 downwards.
ACAAAAAGTAAGTTATAAATCATGTAAAAATGCTCTAAACTAATATGCAAATTTATACTTAAACATGGCTAAAATATATTCTATCAGTGTACGACGTCGTCTTGTACTTGGGCATCATCGACATACTGCAAGACTATAACATGACCAAGAAGATCGAACACACATACAAGTCTAGGAAATGTAAATCATTTTCATGCTACATAGGCATTTGCCTTGCTGAGATTCTTGTTGTTAATTATTTGTTGTATATGAAGATTTATTTATGCATATTATCCTATTTGAATCAAGAAAAATAAAGTATGTTTCGCTCCAAATTGAGGTTTCATACTATTGGTAAAATATTTTCTAACTATTGGTAGGATTTAAATACCTTATTGGTAAGATGATAATCTAATCACCAATTATATCCCTACCGGTATAATGGTAAATTGGTAATGGTAGGATCATGGGACGATAATGGTAAGGTATGTTGACACTCATGGTAAAGATAAAAATACCTTATTGCATTGGTAGGATGCTGATGTAATTAACGAAATTCCCAAGTGTAGCCCTAATGGTTGGATGATAATGGTAGGATAATAGGATGATAATGGTAAAATATTTTTAAACTATGGGTAAGAAAAAAATTCCCTATTGGTAGGATGCTGATGTAATCACCGAAATTCCCAAGTGTAGTCAATGGTTGGAAGATACTGGTAGGATGATAGAATAATAATGGTAAATTACTTTTAAACTAATGGTAAGATAAAAATCCGGTATTGGTAGGATGCATATGGAAATACATAATATATCCGACACTTGAAGACACTTGAGACAAAATATTGTATCCATTAATTATCCCCATAACATCTCCACCACCTGAGATGAAATGCGAAAGATTGACGGTTTGACGAGAACAGTTGCAGAAAGTTCGTAATTTATACTCTCTCTTTTTGATCAATTGCAGAACGTGCAAATTAAGATTACAAATTTATACTCTCTCTTTTTTATCAATTGTAGAAGTTGGAAATTAAGATTACAAATTCAAGCGCTATTTTTGTTTCCTGCGAAATTATCACTTCTTGATGCCTAGATGATCATAAGGACCCATTGAAAATAGCCTATTACAAATTTATGAATATCACTGAACTTATATAATTATGAACTGGTAAGAAATATATACACTAGTGGTAGGATAAATTTGTGAATCTAGTAGGACAAATTTATAAATATCTCTGAACTTATAAAATTATGAACTGGTAGGAAATACATACACTATGGTATGATAAATTTGTGAATCTAGTAGGACAAATTTATGAATATCTCTGAACTTATAAAATTATAAACTTGTAAGAAATATATACACTAGTGGTAGGATAAATTTGTAAATCTGGTAGGGATAAATTTATGAATATCTTTGAACTTGGTTGTCGCAGCAGAAAGTTATAACAAAAGATCTTAAAATTTTTGACAAAGGTAAGTTGTCTTTCCTGCAGCAATAACATCATCAGGGCAGTGCTTGATCATGCTTTCTATGGGAATTTATTTCTGTCCTAAAGTGTTGGAAAATATCTCATGCCTATTATTTATTTATTCCAAGTTTATTCACTCAGATTTTATGAATGTATTCATGCTTCTCTTGCCCACATGAAGACAAGTCGTTCTCCATTTCAATTATGTTGTTATTACTGAATCAGTTATGTTTTGTCCTAATATTTCCAGGACAAGTATTTGATGAGTTAAGAGGTAGTCAATAGTGAGCCTAGACTTGTAGCATCAATTTCATTTCCTTATAACATTTTCTAAAATTTTTGAAATCAACATAGGTTGATGATTGGTTGTGCCAAACTCCCACTCCCGGGAGCCCACCAACCGCCGAACACGACCTTCAGACAAACCACATCACTTGGGGTATGACACGGAAACAGAGGATCAACCTCGGGGTAGTTCTGTTATAAGAAAGAGGAACAACTACAAAGGATATGTACAAGATCACTTATCCATCACTGCCACTTCCATCGGACAAACTTCTTGAATTTTTCTAGGTTTGGAAGAACAGTTGTACACTATTGGTAAGACAAAAATATTCTATGGATAGGATGGGAAATGTATCGTTTCCTGGGATGAACGGGTTGCTTTTCCCCCGTCCTTTCCGCTTCTCTCCTACTCTACCTCACTTTTTGCAGAGCATGGTATGGTGTTTCAGATCATCCTCTCAAGCTTATATATGTTCTTGGGGGACACTCATCAATGTAATCATTGCATTTTTCCCTCATAAATGCGCCCCTTCCCCCTCATAAACTGGACCATATTCTACCATTAACAATTTTCCAATGTACTAGTCTAGTTTTGCAAAGTTTTTTTTTATTTTGGTCTAGTTTTGCAAATTGGCCATCTCTTTTTCATTTTTTAATAAAACGATTCTACCCATATATAGGGGGTGGTTCCAGAGTGCACACCCCTTAAAATATACTTTGTGCACAAATCATGGTCGTTGATTGGAAGGAATTGGATGGTTAAGATAAATTAGGATTTTTAGTTTTGTTTTAAATAGAAAATGGGGCCACGTTTTTAATTCCACCACGACCATCAAATTGAATTGAAAGAGAGTGTGTTACAATTCAACAAGTCCAAGCCGGTTAGCCGGTGCCGGTGGGTCCTTTTTTTATATCATTTGGATATTTTTTGCATGTCAATAGTAGGTGGGTCCCGATTTTTTCCGTTATTTCAGAAAACTCGTCAATTTCACTGAATAATTTCTCACATGTTATCAAATAGTATTATGTTTTCTTTTTCCATCCCAAAATTTACCAAACCCACTGAATATTACTTATGATTTATACAAATAATGTTTCATATTTTACCGAATAATATTTCACCTTTCACCGTTGAGGGTAATTGTAATTGTCACACATTCCCATAAAAAAATCATAATTCTACCGAATAATTTGTCACATGCTACCGAATAATGTTTTGTTTTTTTGTTCATGAATTTCAAATAAAAAAAACCCCAACACCCTAAATAATACTTACGATTTATACGAATAATACTTCACATTTCACCGAATAATGTTATGTTGTGCAATTATGAAAGTTTTTTTACGTTGTTTGTCACATATACCGACAAATAATGAATCAGATTTCACCGAATACTTTTCCAACTAATTCCCCCAGTAACAAAAAATTGACACGTACGTTGGAATAATTAATCAAATTATGCTTCTCGTAAACCCTACACACTGACGAATATTGAATCAGATTTCACCGAATAATTAACCAACTCATTACCACTATTAACAAAAATTCAACACATACATTTGAATAATTGATGAATAATGAATCAAATTATGCATTTCGAAAACCTACACTCAATTCGACACGTTCGTCTGAATAATTTTTGGTTTTTCCCTGAATAATGAGAGAATCATATGTTGATTAAACACACAAATTTCAACTCTAACCCGATTTCGCCAATACCCTAACACAACCCCAACCCCCCTCCCGGTCACTTTCTTACCTCTCAAATCGAATTTTCATGGCTGTCAAATTGAATTGAATGGCTTTGAAAGGGGATGAGAAGGGAGCTTCGAACTTCGCCGCTCCGCCCAGCAACACACCGCCACCCACTGGATAGCTCGTATCGACCCATCGACCGGAGAGATCAGCCTTTAACTTAGCGGAATCCAAGGTGAATTGGCGATACCTGCTCATTGATCTCTTCGATGTCGATATCTCCAAAGTCGCACTATTCTCGCCTCCGCCTGAACATCGCCGCCATGATCAAGGACAACCCTTTCGACGCCACTCTCGCCACCAACACCAACCCCTAGACCACCGAGACGATTTCCGAAGTCCTTCATCACCGCCGATTAGCACCAGACCGGTCCAGTTACGATCTGTTCATGTCGTCTCTCTCTTCGGCAGGGGTCGACTCGCCTCCGCCTCGCCGGGTTTGCCTCCGCCTCCACCTTGCCGGGTTCGCCTCCGCCTCCACCTCGCATGGCTCTCTTCGTCTCCATGGGTGAACAAGAATGAAGAAGTAACTGTCAGCCAAAAAAAAATTGAAGAAGAAGGGGATTTGGGATTTTATTCACGCAAACCATACGCGATCACCGCCCAGAGTAGAGCGTTTTTCATCAATTGTGCGCGGGGCCCACTTGCTTTTAATTAAAAATAAATAAATAAAACCCTTTTAATCTCAGTCATTCATCCGCATCTAATCAATGGCCCATAATTGTGCACAAAGTACACCCTAAGGGGTGTACACAATTGATCTATTCCCTATATATATATAGGGGGACTTTCCGGTGAGTACACCCCTTACCATAAAACGAGGGGACAAATCTAGGCCCTTGGATGAAAGAAAACCAATGGTCTGGATTAGTTTAAAAAATTCTTGTTAAAGCGCGTAACTACCTAGTATTCATATTTAACGTTAAATATGAATACTAGGATGTTAACCGCTTAAAGCAGGTAACCAAAAACTATCACTACTAGAAAACTTCAATTAGACATCTGTTGTCAACAGATGTCTTTCAAAAAAAATTCCGATCTCTTTGTGCGTGTAGTAAAAGATACAAACTTTCCACATCGGTTTTAAGCAGATGTCTTTTTTTAATTAGAACCCCTCAACTTTGGGTATGACATATTCACTTGTTGATGAATATCCATAATTTGTCATTTGAAAACATGTGAAGATGTCCTCCTAAAGCAAAAATGTGACATTTACATCTTTATTTATAAAATAAGTTTGTTGATAGGAGGAAATCGAGTATGAAATATAACAAAATAAATCAAACCAGATTCTGCCCACGCAAATAATTACAAGACCTCCTCCTGATGTAGCAGCGGGAAGTCAGGATCGATCCACGAGGAAGCGTGTCAGCGGATCCTAGGCAGCGGTGGAATCTCACGGTCAGAAGTCGACAACAGGGTCCTAGAGCTCGACTAAGGGTTAGTCGACAGAAGCTCGGACTAGTCGAACAAGGCAGAATCTCTCGGCAAAGGGTGGTCGATCTCGACAAGGCCCTACTCGATATCGAGTAGCCTTCGTGATGTCGCTCAATTATCGATGACTCCTGGTGACATTGAGGACAACATGAAGGTTCCATTTGATGGCCCTGTCACTCGTTCAAGGGCCAAGAAGATTCAGAATGCAACTAAAGCCTTTCTTGTCCGTCACCATGGAACATTAGAGCAAGGGTTCAGGCCACCCTGGATCACTTGGCTCAAGGTTGCACCGCCAGCACAAGAAATGAGCTTGCGCCCACACTCGGAGCTCATGAAGACTCGACAACATCCGCCTTAAGCAAGACATGGCCGAGTGGGCTTCATGCATGGGCCGAAATTATCTTGTGCATGGGCCGAAAATTACTTACTTAATTAGTTTATTATTTTATGCAATTAGTTAAATAAAGGTGGAATTTAATTATATCTATTCTAGATATATTACTTAGCCACCAAGTTGTTATATTTCTATCTTCTTAGGATTTATCTATCTTTAAGTTATTTCTTTTATCTTAGATAGAATTAATCTATCCAAACCCCTTTCCTTTGCAAGGAAGGGTTGGATAGATAGCTCATTAGTTTACTATAAATTCATGTTACACCTTTTGAATTTAATCAGATTGAATATAGAATTGAAGAAACCCTTAACGGAATTAGGGTTCTTCCATTATCAATCCAAAGGCTATCCGGTTCTTTATTGTTACATACGGTATTCATCCAATTACAATATCATCACCGTCGTTCAATCATCATCAACCCCCGTCACCAGCCCGTCGCAACCAAGAAGGAGCTTGGCCCTTGGCGTCGCTCACGGCAGTCCTCGCTCCCGGCAAGCCCGGCGTCGGCGGCTCCTGCGCGCGGTTCCCGCCGACGACCTCGTTCTTGTGCGCAGCGTCTCGCGTCGTCGCTGTCTCGATCTCGCGCAAGCTTGCCCTCGCAGCCCCCGGTCCAGTTTCGCGTCCGCACACCCTGAGGAGAGTACTCCTGTGTGCGCCGCCCTTCCTCCAGCGATCGTGACGGGCTTACCGGACTTCCACGCTCGCGCCCTCGACGTCCTCGCTTCTTGATTTCGTTATTCCATCGCTATTGTTTAATTAGTTTAACTTAGTTTAGTTAATTGCTGCCGTTCTAATTAGTTAGTAGATAGCTGTTAGTTGTTTAATTTTCTAAGTTATAAAAGTTATTGCTTTAGTTAGTATTACTTAATTCGTTTCAGGTTGTTTACGTATAAGTTTAGTTAGGTGAGTTAGTTGCAATTTATTAAATTAAGATTGTTGTTTAATTAGTTTAATTCAATTGTTAATCAGGAGATATCAAAGAGCATTGCAAGATCGGAGCAAATATACGGCGTGGTTCTTGATCTTGAGCCCACAGGCGAAGGATCGGGTATCCCAAACGTATCAAGTGGTATCGGATTTCAGGTTAATGCAAGTTCTTTACTCTCTTGATTTCTTATTTGAGTGATTTATTTTCGTGCCTATTTTTTCACCATAGCCGCTGCATAAAAGTTGAATCTTTATTATTCACCCATAAAAATTGGCACTTTATTTTTGTTATTCCTTGTTGGATCTATAATTTGGAAGATATTGAGTTCTTGATTGCAAGTTGTGATCTTTTATTCCTAGTTGCTACATATCATGCCTATGACTGTGATTCTTGGATTGAAGCATTATATAAACTTGCACCACTAAAGAACCCTACTTTTTCCAGTTTCTAGCCTATTTTCCCTATTTTCTTTATTTTTGCTTACTTTTAGATCATCGTAGCTTGTTATTTTATTTTTATTTTTATTTTTTCTCCCTTATTTCGGTTATTACAGCCTTTACAGCAGCTATTCCATAGCAAAAAAAAAAAAAAAAAAAACCGAGAGCAATAGTAAAAAAAAAAAAAAAAAGGGAGAAAGAAAGAAAAGTTAGCATACATTACCTTGTTGAGTTAGTAACTCTTCTATTGTTAATTCTTTTCTTGCTACATGTTAGATGATCTAATCGGTTTTAAGCATTACAAAAAAACCCTACTTGTGTGATTTTGTGCTGTGCCGACACTGGAGCCTTGGTCACACCCCTCTTTCTCTGAACCGTGTTGCAACCGTCAGATAATAGTTGACGGAGTGTGTGCACTTGATTGCCCTTGTGATTGCTATTTTCGATACTTATACATTCATATTATTCAAAGCATCACATTGTAGCTATTATTTTTCCACATTAAGCCGCTTGTTTATACTTACTATCCTTGATATCCGACTTGTGGCTGATTTAATTTGCAAATTGGATTATTACTTGCTGTCTTCAATATTGCAAAATTCTGTGTCCAGGGGACTTGCTTGAATATTGTGCCTTGTTTTCTCGCTCTTTGATTTCTAAAACTTGAATCACTCTTAGGAATCACTAGAGCTTGCATTACTTGGTTTCTGGTCTTTGCTTCGGTTACTTGTTGCTCTTCTGATATTGTAGGAACATGTCAGCCGAAGGAACTACCCCCCCTATCCCTATTTCCGATGAGGCCTTAAACCATATTATACAGGCCGCTACTAAAGCGGCTAGGGATGAACATCGGAAAGAACTCGAAGCTGCTAAGGAAGAGCATAAGAAAGAGCTCGAGGCTGTTGAGGCACGTTGGAACAAGCGCTTCAATGATCAAGTAGTCAATCAGGCTAACTTGGTTACTTCTCGGTCAATAACCGGCGTTTTGCGACACCTGGATGAAAGGAAACAACAGGAGGCTTCTGGTTCTACACCCCAATATGGGATGCCGCCCCCTGCCGACCCTACCCCACAGCCAGGTAACATACCAGGTAATACTTCTTATGTGGTTAAACCCCCTCCTTCGGGTCAATTACATTATCAGCTTAGATCTGCTACTACTAATCCTTTCCCTAGAGAGCATGACGACGATCCTTTAGCGGGCTTCAATGGCCATCAGGATCACCCTGAGACCCAGCACCCACGGCAGCAGCAGGGCCAACCCCATCAGCGTCCACAACAGCCGTTCTATACTCGTGCTAATTGGGATGATAGCCGTAGCAATGCTGATCTGAACGAGACACCACATTTGGAGGATGCTTACCATGAGGTAAATCCTAACTGTGATGATTTACCTCCTCCTAATTTTGGTCGTCCTAGATTTGATAATGCTCAAGCTATTCAGAGACGAGATGTTAAGCTTAAATTAGAAACTTTTGATGGTAATACTGATCCTGAAGCTTATCTTATCTGGGAAAATCATACTGACTATCTGCTTGAACATTTGCGCTATGAGGAAACGGAGAAATTGGAAGTTGTTATATTGCATTTAGTAGGTAAAGCTCGCAACTGGTGGTTCCGCACTCGTGAGATGCGCCGCCGTCAGGACAAGCAACCTGTTGAAACTTGGCCCCAACTTCGCTTTCTCCTAAAGAAGAGACATGTGCCTGAGGAATACACGGAGTCCATGAGGATGCAGCTCGCTTCCTGCCGACAAGGAACTCGCTCGCCGAATGACTTTAGGGATGAACTTGAACGACTCTCCCATCAGGCTAATGTTTATCTTACTGAACGTGCTTTGTGTACTCAATTTCTTGCTGGTCTTAATATTTCTATTAAGAATCCTTTAGCTATCCATTCCATTAGAGATATTAACACTTTGACTCATAAAGCACAGCTTCTGTATGAGCAACAGCAGCAACAGTTTCGGCAGCAAAGGAATCGACTTGACCAGACCTCTCAAGGTCGCAGGTTTGTTCCCTTTAACCCTTCTGGTCAATCTAAACCTTCTACTTCTAACCCTTCTATGCAGCAAAAGGGAGTTCCCAACTCACCTCAACAGGGTTATCAGGTTGAAACTAGAAGAGTTGCTGCCCCTTCTACAGATCGCAACAAAGATATCCGCTGCTTCACTTGCGGAGGTTCTGGGCATGTCTCTCGCAATTGCCCCCAGAAACGGAAGGTTCTTCTCAACGATTTGGGAGACCATTACTATGAGGAGGAGACTGCTGAGGACCTGGTGGTTTCGAGTGAAGTGGAGGAGGACCAGTCGACTGAGCCTTGTGAGGAGATCGATACTTCACAGTACGACAACGTGCTCTGCATTATCAATCGACGGGTCCTGCACATTCAGGAATCTCCCATGGCTGATCAAAGGGAGAACATATTCCACGCCAGATGCTTGGTTCGAGAGGCTACCTTAACGCTTATCATCGACGGTGGGAGTTGCTGCAATCTCATCAGTGAAAAGGTAATAAATTTCCTCCATTTACCTACAACCCCTAGAGCTACTCACTATGGTTTAAATGGCATTACTGATGATGGTTCTGATATAATGGTCACCAAACAATGTTTAGTTTCCCTTTCAATTGGAACATATCATGATAAAGTATTATGTGATGTTGCTCGCATGGATTGTAGTCATATATTGTTAGGGCGTCCTTGGTTATATGATCGTAATGTCCTTCATGATGGTCGTGCAAATACATATGCTTTCACCTATGACGGGAGGAGAGTTACTCTCCTACCCTTATCGCCACAACTTATTCTGAAGGACCAGGTGCGCAAGCAGCAACAAAGGAACGCCGAACGCGAAGCTGAGCGAATGGAGACGCTCAAGGACACTTCGGCTGCACCAGCCGCACCCGCGGCCCCAGATGCCGCGCCCGCGGCGCACACAGCGGCGCCCGCTGCAGCCCCTACAGCCCCCTTGACGCACCCTCCTGCCCATCCGACGTCTTCTACGCCCTCTTCTGCTTCACTTACGGGCTCTGTGGAACGTCGATCCTTGGTCTCTCACCCTCAGCAAGGGACCATCACATGGAATGCTCATCGACCTCATATTCTTCTGGTAATGAAACAAATTTTACTTAATGTTGAATTGAGTCATATTCCTGCACCTATTGCTGCTCTTCTGCAGGATTATTTGGATGTGCTTCCAGCTGAACTACCCCAAGGCTTGCCTCCTATTAGAGGTATTGAGCATCAGATTGACTTTGTGCCTGGAGCAGCCTTGCCTAATCGCGCCGCTTATAGAGCTAGTCCTGAGGAGACAAAGGAGCTGCAACGTCAAGTCACGGAATTGATGGATAAAGGCTTTGTTCGTGAAAGCCTGTCTCCTTGTGCCGTGCCAGTCATATTGGTTCCAAAGAAGGATGGCTCCTGGCGCATGTGTGTTGATTGCCGCGCAATCAACCAAATAACGGTTAAGTATCGCCACCCTATTCCTCGTTTAGATGATATGCTTGATGAACTTCATGGTGCTGCTATTTTTTCTAAAATTGACCTTAGAAGTGGATATCATCAAATTAGGATGAAACAGGGTGATGAATGGAAAACGGCTTTTAAAACTAAGTATGGCTTATATGAATGGTTAGTAATGCCTTTTGGTTTGACAAATGCACCTTCTACATTTATGAGGCTTATGAACCATGTGCTTAGAAGACACTTAGGAAAATTTGTCGTTGTCTATTTTGACGATATTTTAATCTACAGTAAGAATATGCATGATCATTTAAGTCACTTAAAATTGGTTTTTGATTGTCTAAGAAAAGAGAAATTATATGCCAATTTAAAGAAGTGTTCTTTTGCATCCGAGTCTACCATTTTTCTTGGTTTTGTAGTGACTGCATCTGGATTAAAGGTGGATGAGGAGAAGATCCGTGCTATTCAGGAGTGGGCTAGGCCGAATACACCCACCCATGTCCGCTCATTCTTGGGCCTTGCTGGCTTCTATCGACGATTTGTCAAGGATTTCAGCTTGATTGCCGCCCCCCTACATGAGCTGACAAAGAAGGATGTGACATTTCGCTGGTCTGACCCACATCAAAAGGCTTTCGACGCTCTCAAGGATCGCCTGACACACGCCCCAGTGCTGCAGTTACCTGACTTTGCTCAACCTTTTGAGCTGGAGTGTGACGCTTCTGGCACTGGCATTGGAGGGGTCCTGCTACAGAACAAGTGTCCTATCGCCTACTTCAGCGAAAAGTTGGGCACCGCTGAGCTCAACTATTCTACCTACGACAAGGAGCTATTTGCATTGGTTCGCTGCTTGCAGACTTGGCAACACTATCTCTGGCCTAAGGAGTTTGTGATTCATTCGGATCATGAAGCTCTTAAGTACCTCAAAGGACAAGCAGTGCTCAGCAGGCGACTTGCTCGATGGGTGGAGTTCATAGAGACCTTTTCCTATGTGGTTCACCACAAAAAGGGAAAGGATAATGTGGTAGCTGACGCGCTATCACGAAGGTATGTCCTCTTAAACCATATGGATGCACATATTTTGGGATTTGCATTAATAAAGGAACTGTATGCTTCTGATAGTTTCTTTAAAACTATATATGCTCAATGTGTGTCTAAAGGTGAAGTAGATTCATTTTTTGTTGATAATGGGTATTTATTTAAGATGGGCAAGCTTTGTATCCCATCTTCTTCTATTCGCCGATTGCTAACCCAAGAAATACATGAATCTAGGGGACATGGGGGTTTCGAAAAAACACTAGCTGGACTAAAGGAACATTACTTTTGGCCTAAAATGTCTAATTATGTGCTGAGATTTGTCAAAAGTTGTGTTACATGTGCTAAAGCTAAATCGAAATCCAGTGCTAATGGTCTATACCAACCTTTGCCAATTGCTAATGCACCCTGGGAAGATGTTTCTATGGATTTTATTGTAGGATTGCCTAGAACTTCTAAGGGTCATGATTCCATATTTGTTGTTGTAGACAGATTTTCCAAAATGGCTCACTTTATACCTTGTCATAAAACTGATGATGCTATTCATGTTGCTCATTTATTCTTCAAAGATGTTGTTCGCTTACATGGATTGCCATTGTCTATAGTTTCTGACCGTGATCCTAAATTCTTGAGCTCTTTTTGGAAAACTTTATGGTCTAAATTGGGTACAAAATTACTATTTTCTACTTCTTGTCACCCACAAACTGATGGCCAAACTGAGGTCACAAATAGAACTCTTGGGGCTCTCCTTAGAGTCATGCTACGAACTAACCTCCGGAGATGGGAAGACTGTCTACCATTTGTAGAGTTTGCATATAACAGGTCTAGGCACTCTGCAACGAAAATGACCCCCTTCGAGGTTGTGTATGGCCGAAATCCATTGACTCCGGTGGACATGATGCCTCGGCCATACAAGGACAAGGAGAGCATGGATGCAGCTAAGCAAGTGGACTTCATCAAAAGCTTGCATGAGCGTACCAAGGCGCAGCTGGAGAGGAAGACTGCGCAATACAAGGCCGCGAAGGACAAGCATCGCAAGGATGTGCAGTTCAACGTTGGTGATCTGGTCTGGCTGCATCTCAGGAAGGAAAGGTTTCCGCAGCAACGGAAATCTAAGCTAGACCCCAGGGGAGATGGACCATTCAAAGTGGTCCAGAAGATGGGTCCTAATGCCTACAAGCTGGATCTCCCTGCCGATAAGTACAGCGTCCATTCTACATTCAACGTCGCCGATCTATCCTTGTTCGTGCCTGACGATGACTCTGCCGACGATTTGAGGACAAATCGAAGTCAAGTGGAGGAGAATGATGTCGCTCAATTATCGATGACTCCTGGTGACATTGAGGACAACATGAAGGTTCCATTTGATGGCCCTGTCACTCGTTCAAGGGCCAAGAAGATTCAGAATGCAACTAAAGCCTTTCTTGTCCGTCACCATGGAACATTAGAGCAAGGGTTCAGGCCACCCTGGATCACTTGGCTCAAGGTTGCACCGCCAGCACAAGAAATGAGCTTGCGCCCACACTCGGAGCTCATGAAGACTCGACAACATCCGCCTTAAGCAAGACATGGCCGAGTGGGCTTCATGCATGGGCCGAAATTATCTTGTGCATGGGCCGAAAATTACTTACTTAATTAGTTTATTATTTTATGCAATTAGTTAAATAAAGGTGGAATTTAATTATATCTATTCTAGATATATTACTTAGCCACCAAGTTGTTATATTTCTATCTTCTTAGGATTTATCTATCTTTAAGTTATTTCTTTTATCTTAGATAGAATTAATCTATCCAAACCCCTTTCCTTTGCAAGGAAGGGTTGGATAGATAGCTCATTAGTTTACTATAAATTCATGTTACACCTTTTGAATTTAATCAGATTGAATATAGAATTGAAGAAACCCTTAACGGAATTAGGGTTCTTCGATTATCAATCCAAAGGCTATCCGATTCTTTATTGTTACATACGGTATTCATCCAATTACAATATCATCACCGTCGTTCAATCATCATCAACCCCCGTCACCAGCCCGTCGCAACCAAGAAGGAGCTTGGCCCTTGGCGTCGCTCACGGCAGTCCTCGCTCCCGGCAAGCCCGGCGTCGGCGGCTCCTGCGCGCGGTTCCCGCCGACGACCTCGTTCTTGTGCGCAGCGTCTCGCGTCGTCGCTGTCTCGATCTCGCGCAAGCTTGCCCTCGCAGCCCCCGGTCCAGTTTCGCGTCCGCACACCCTGAGGAGAGTACTCCTGTGTGCGCCGCCCTTCCTCCAGCGATCGTGACGGGCTTACCGGACTTCCACGCTCGCGCCCTCGACGTCCTCGCTTCTTGATTTCGTTATTCCATCGCTATTGTTTAATTAGTTTAACTTAGTTTAGTTAATTGCTGCCGTTCTAATTAGTTAGTAGATAGCTGTTAGTTGTTTAATTTTCTAAGTTATAAAAGTTATTGCTTTAGTTAGTATTACTTAATTCGTTTCAGGTTGTTTACGTATAAGTTTAGTTAGGTGAGTTAGTTGCAATTTATTAAATTAAGATTGTTGTTTAATTAGTTTAATTCAATTGTTAATCAGGAAATATCAAAGAGCATTGCAAGATCGGAGCAAATATACGGCGTGGTTCTTGATCTTGAGCCCACAGGCGAAGGATCGGGTATCCCAAACGTATCACTTCGTCTAGGTCGAGTTGGTCTGGTCGAGTTCCTGCACAAGTAAGCTACGGCGACTCTGGGTCGAGGATCAGTAGTCGAGGTCGACCAGGGTTCGGTCGAGATCGACGAGGGCAGGGAGTAAAAACGAAATAAAAGAAAGTAAAAACAATTGCTTTGGGGATTCGACTGAACTTAATGTAAAAGGACTTCCAAGATTGGGGTTTGCAACAACGATAACCAAACATGCATAAGGTAGGACCAAACAGATAATCATGTGAATCGCATTAAAGGACTAAGCTTTCGCCTTTTCCAACAATTAGACAACTCTCTCAAGAAACCCTAATTGTCTCTACTGATTTTATGTTTATAATCCAAGTTGTTAGCATGGATCTCCATTAGACGGACAATAAACACATCAACAAGTAGGAAAATGCTCAAAACATGATAAAGGTTGGATCTTTACCTCAATTATGCATGGCTATCGTCGGGCTCGCCCCAACCCTAGAAGTGGGTGGACTACTCGCTCTTCATCGCAAACTCAGACATCATCGATTGAAAGAAAACTAATTGCATTAAAATAAACAAAAGTTTACAACCGCTCGAAGCCAACTCCGCTCCCGCTTCACAACTCCAATCGGCTGCTCACTCTCTCTCTCTCTACTTCTCCTACTTACTTCTCTCTGAAATTGAATGAATGAAACTGAGCCCCTAGGGCCTTATTTATAGCTTTCATTCCCTAGCTATCCTAGGAAAGAAGATATCTATCTATATCTAAAAAGCTTAAAAGATAAATAAAAGACATAATGGAAATTAAATCTAAAATAGGAATTATATCTAATTGTCTTCAATGGATAGAATCTTTCTCTTCATGGTAGATCTTGATAGTTTCGGTTAGATTTCGGCAACTTCGCGCCCAAGCAATCCAAATCCGAGTAGATTTGATCAATCCGCGTCGCACAGCCTCTGGAGTCCTAGTCGACCTCGACAAGGCGCTCGTCGATGTCGAGTAGAGGTCTTGTCGACTTGGCTTTGGTTCGTCGTCTCGGCTAGCTGGTGCTCGACGGACTCGGACATGGCTCCTGGCTCTCGTCGATGTCGAGTAGACCTAGTCGACCTCGAGTAGACGGGCTCGCCGACTAGGGTTTCTCGAGCGGCTCTCCTCGACAAGTCTAGGTCTGGGTTCCGGGCTTAGTCAATCTCGACTAGCCGTACTCGATGTCGAGTAGGGCTAGGGTTCTCGTCTTCGACCTCCTCGGACAGCTTCTCCTCGGCATAGCTTGTCGGGATGGCTTGTCGACCTCGACAAGGGTTTCGTCGAGGTCGAGTAGAACTGTGCTCGGCTTCTCGGGCAGCTCTTCTCCTTGTCGACTCCGGGTGTGGCGATGGTCTTCGTCGATCTCGACAAAGGCTCGTCGAGATCGAGTAGGGTCCCGGATCTGGGTTGATCTGTCTCTCGACTCTGCTCTTTGTCGACAAGGCTTTGCTAGGGCATCTTTGTCGAAGTCGAGTAAGGGCTACTCTAGGTCGAGTAGTCTAGTTTCTTGGCTCGATTCGACTGGTTCCGTTGCTGCTCCGATATTGGACTTCTGTAAGTGTTTTACGAGCTTTTCCGACTTTCTGTAGAATTGCTGTAAATGCCTCGATTTCTGCGAATTAAACAGAAACTGGTGTAGATTCCATAATTTTGGCAAATAAACATTAATTACACCGATTCTGTACTATCTTAGCCCAATTGTATGAAATGTATACAAAAATCGATATAAAAGTTGCTGTAAAACATGGCAGATTCCGCTCACAACAAACACCCCATACTTAAGCTTGCTTGTTCTCAAGCAATACTTTTATTTGTCATTTAGGGGAAGAAATCAGAACTCTCAACATATCAGATTCATTCTTACATGTCCCTGCAATTAATTACCATCCTCGAAAAGGTACTAGTGTCACGGATTCATGCATGTGCAAATATGTAAAAGCAACGTCTACTCATAAAAGGAGGGTTATGCACAAATAATTTTTACGTGGCAAAGCATTGATAATCAAGAAGACTCTAATTTAAGCTCATGAAGGAGTAGATTGGTAAAAGGCTAAAAGGTGGGCAATTTCTGGCAATGTGGTGCTTTTGATCCGGGGGAATGGAGTATTTCCAAATCGAATTTCATACCACATTCTTTCTTTCATTTGATTCATCACCTTTCATATTGCTTTTCTCAATAATAATGCTTTTACCTCTCTGACCTCAGCACTGCCTTCTCGCGAGTCGCAAACATGGGTGTCATGAATGGCCCCGGATACTTAGTGCGTCGGACTCCTCACAATGTGTCCCATCTCTCCAAACTATTATCTCAGAGAGCAGGGTCAATCTACCTTTATCTCCTGAGGTGATTGGATTTTCTTTCACTCATTAAATTTTCCATATATTTCAACAATTTCCTTCCAAACTCCAAGTATAATGTATAACAATCACAACAACCATATAACATCTCCATAATGTAACATCATTCTCAACATAATCCCCGGATAAGGTAAAGAATGGCAAATATTTAGATTATGTGGAGCAATATTTGAAATAAGGTATAATATGGCTTTTGTGATGCGTAAGCATAGGTAAGGGTAGGATCAATATGAGCATTATATGGAAATATAAAGTCCTCCATCATCTTATCATGCAACATGTCAAAAGCAACTTCAAATTTTACCTCCTTTCATGGTTTTCAAGAAAATATGCACTTCATTGTGACTTCCCTTTACTAGGCAATTTCATGCTATATCTCTAATGAATCCAATTTTGCATCGTCGAGTTCAATATAAGCTTCCATGAGAATAATCAAAATTTCAATGGGGGTCATTTTTCTCAAATTTTGGAAAACATGCATATAAGCACATAAATAAATAATGCATTCCAAAATAGCCATGTAGCAATTCCAAGAAATAATGCATATATGTAAAATACGATCAAATAAATCAAATATGCACAAAGTAAGCCTTTCCCCCACCCCATACTTAAAATTTACAGTGTCCCCACTGTATAAAAACAAATAAAAACAAGAGTAGAGGAAGGAACTCACAAGATCATGTCGAGGAGGACAAAACTGGTCTAGGTCGAGTAAGTGCTTGTCGATATCGAGTACTCCTTACTCGATGTCGAGTAGCTTCGTCTGCGTCCAGTGAAATCAGAAGTCGAGGAGTGTTTGGTCTCGTCGATGTCGAGTTGGCCTACTCGAGATCGAGTAGTTCTGGGCTTCTCCTCTTCGTCGTCGTCGACTTGGCCTTCGTCGATTCCGACTGATTTTCAGGGACCTCTTTTTCCACTTTTCGCGATCCTTATATGCTTGCCGACCTACAAGTGTTAGATTTCATACCAAAAACAAGACTATCCATATGAAGTTCTTTAAAAAGACATGAAACTAAAAACAAAACAAAAACCAAAAACCAAATAGAAGTCCCAAAAAAGTTCATAAAGTCTATATACATGCTCTAGATTTTAGAGTCGCTAGGCCGACTTCACCGTTTGCTCTCAAGGACCATTATTGTGGGACCCGCTCATGCTTGGCCCTTCTCCTGGATCATCTAGGTCCTGATGGTAGTATGCAAGCTCAGCTGATAGGTGGTCGCTTGCATCATCTCCTTTCTCTTTCTTCTTCTTCTTTGTAGCCTTTAGTTTCTGCAAATTCTCTCGCCACGGTGTTTTAGCTCCCTTTAAATCATTAAAAAATTTATTTATAGACTGAGGGGGAGTAGAATTCATACCTGCACTTACCTGTTCGGACCCAAAACAGAAGTTTTCGGGCTTGGGGCTACTCGATGTCGAGTACAGCTGGTCGACCTCGAGTACAAGGACCCCATACTTAGACTCTGGGCAAGTCTCAGGCTCTGTGGTGGTGGTCGACATCGACGAAGACTCGTCGAGGTCGAGTAGGGCGCTTGTTGAGATCGACGAGGGCTTGTCGATCTAGAGTACGGTTTTCGCTCCCTCCTCTGCTGTTTGCTTAGTCCCGTCGATGCTGATGCTTTTCACCTCCAGCCAAGAAATCTCCTCTTTTGCAAGGCCAAAAGAGAAATCCAAAACCTCATCGCCTATGGTGAAAGTGAGTGATCGATCCTTAACACTAATCCTGGCATCTACAGTAGCTAAGAATGGTCTACCAAGAATAATAGGGCTAGTAGGATCTTCAGCACAATCAATAATAAGGAAATCAGCCGGAACGAAGAATTTACCAACTTGGACAGGGACGTTCTCGACCATACCTGTAGGGATGACCACCGTATTGTTTGCCATGTATAATTTAGCATCCACAGGTTCTATGCATCCTATCTTAACCTTCCGCCAGATTGATAAAGGCATGATGCTCACACTTGCTCCTAAATCGCATAGAGAATTATATTTATATTGTCCAAAACCCACAGTAACAGAAAACTTACCTGGGTCAGGCCTCTTTTCAGGGAAGTGGAGTACTTTGCATTCGCCTGCGATCTCTGAGATGGATCGCTTCTTGCTCAGGATATCCTTCAGAAATTTGACATATCCAGGCATCTCTTGCAGGGCTTCTGTAAAAGGAATAGAAAAGTTTAGCTCTTGCAGCATAGTAATAAATCTATTGAATCTCCCTGTAGTGGGATCTTTAAGAGTTTTAGAAGGGAAAGGAAGTGGCTTTTTCTGTTTCGAAGCAAGATCAGCTGTCGGAGATGCTGCAGAGGTTTCGACGTCGGCCAGATGCTCCTCGACTTCGACCAGAGGCTTGTCGAGATCGACCAGAGGCTTGTCGACCTCGAGTTGACTTGTCGACCTCGGGTTGCCGGTCTGCTCAGCGGAGTCCGAGCTCAGATTCTGGTCTTGGTCGAGTATGGGCTTGTCGAGATCGACCACGGGCTCCTCGAGATCGACCAGTGTCTGCTCTGTCTCGAGTTGCTGTTTTCCGACCTCTGGCTCGTGTAGTTGATGCCCACTTCTGAGTTTGATGGCTGCGACATGTCCGGTTTTCCCCTTAGGATTTGGTTCTGTTTGCCTAGGGAGTTGTCCGGACGGTCGTGGGATCTGTGCAGCGATCTGTCCCATCTGAGTCTCTATTCCCTTTTTCCAGATGTCTAGTTCCCCAAATTTGGTGGTGATGTTTTGGAACTGGTTGTTGATGTTGCCCTGATTCCGGCGCATCTCTTCAAGGATCAGCTGTAGATCATCTTTCCTTTGATCCCTTTCTGGATGTCCTGGAGCTCTGTAGGGTGGGGGGTTCCTAGGGGGACCTTGGTTCCATTGCTGTTGATAAGGCCTTTGATCCCCCATATAGCGATTAGGACCCCCAGCATATGCTGCCTCCTCATGTGTTTCTGCCATTCTGACTTGCTCTGTGTGTGGGCACTCAGTAGTGGTGTGCCTCTGTGATCCGCATTCGATGCAAGGCTGATTGACAGACAGATATTTGACTTGCTTGAGGAGCTTGCGATTCTGGTCTCTGTAGAATTGCTCCCTGACATCCGGGTCTATCTCCTTTGCTGGCTCATAGAGTGGCATAGATGGTGCTGGCCTGGCGTAGGAGTTCTCCTCATAGTTTGAAGTAGACCCATATTTGTTGTCGTAGTTAGTGAGCTTTTCCAGCACACCCCATGCGTCACTTGGCAGCATCGTCAGGTACTCATAGTGAGTATAATTGTTGATTCTGTCCTTAGTGATTTGATCAAGAGAGTTGAAGAAGATCTCCTGAATGATGTAGGGTGGCTGTCCATGAGTAGGGCAAGATCGCAAAAGTTCCTTGTAGCGCTCCCATGCCTTCGCCAGCGGTTCCCCTTTCTGCTGTTTAAAGGCGGTGATTTTCTGGCGGAGAAGTGCTGTCTTGGCAGGTGGGAAGAATTTGTTGAGAAACTCTTGCTCTACTTGGGCCCATGTGGTAAGTGATTTTGGTTTTAGCCCTTCTAGCCACTTCAGTGCAGGTCCAGCGAGCGACCAGCGGAAAGCTTTCATCTTGACATATTCCAGAGTGGTACCTTCAGCAAGAGTACGGCACATATCATGGAAGTTAGTAATATGTTCAAGAGGACACTCATTAAATCTGCCATAAAAGGCATTATTTTTAAGCTCTATAAGAAATTGAGTGCGAATTTCGAAAGAGTTTTCAGGGATTAGAATCGCCGATTCAGGCACGATGAGAGTCGGATGCATATAATCCTCAGCAGTGGTTGGATATTGGGCAAGCTCAGTTTCCGCTTGCCTCGCGCGTTCAGCTGCTTGTTCCCTTGCTGCTCTCTCATTGGCAATAGCGGCATCCTTTTCAGCTAGTTCCCTGGTAAGCCTGGCAATCAGTTGTTCTTGTGTTCCAGCAGCCGCCATGGCTCTTTGTAGTTGAGCTCGGATGTGAAAAAGGCGTTCCGGTTCGTCTAAGGCGTCAAACTCAGGTGTTTGACCAGAACGACGCATACACCTGCAAACTCACTCAAGAGAAACGTGAGAACTAACTACCTAAGGCGCGAATGATAGCTTCCCCGGCAACGGCTCCAATTTGTTGATAGGAGGAAATCGAGTATGAAATATAACAAAATAAATCAAACCAGATTCTGCCCACGCAAATAATTACAAGACCTCCTCCTGATGTAGCAGCGGGAAGTCAGGATCGATCCACGAGGAAGCGTGTCAGCGGATCCTAGGCAGCGGTGGAATCTCACGGTCAGAAGTCGACAACAGGGTCCTCGAGCTCGACTAAGGGTTAGTCGACAGAAGCTCGGACTAGTCGAACAAGGCATAAGCTCTCGGCAAAGGGTGGTCGATCTCGACAAGGCCCTACTCGATATCAAGTAGCCTTCGTCTAGGTCGAGTTGGTCTGGTCGAGTTCCTGCACAAGTAAGCTACGGCGACTCTGGGTCGAGGATCAGTAGTCGAGGTCGACCAGGGTTCGGTCGAGATCGACGAGGGCAGGGAGTAAAAACGAAATAAAAGAAAGTAAAAACAATTGCTTTGGGGATTCGACTGAACTTAATGTAAAAGGACTTCCAAGATTGGGGTTTGCAACAACGATAACCAAACATGCATAAGGTAGGACCAAACAGATAATCATGTGAATCGCATTAAAGGACTAAGCTTTCGCCTTTTCCAACAATTAGACAACTCTCTCAAGAAACCCTAATTGTCTCTACTGATTTTATGTTTATAATCCAAGTTGTTAGCATGGATCTCCATTAGACGGGCAATAAACACATCAACAAGTAGGAAAATGCTCAAAACATGATAAAGGTTGGATCTTTACCTCAATTATGCATGGCTATCGTCGGGCTCGCCCCAACCCTAGAAGTGGGTGGACTACTCGCTCTTCATCGCAAACTCAGACATCATCGATTGAAAGAAAACTAATTGCATTAAAATAAACAAAAGTTTACAACCGCTCGAAGCCAACTCCGCTCCCGCTTCACAACTCCAATCGGCTGCTCACTCTCTCTCTCTCTACTTCTCCTACTTACTTCTCTCTGAAATTGAATGAATGAAACTGAGCCCCTAGGGCCTTATTTATAGCTTTCATTCCCTAGCTATCCTAGGAAAGAAGATATCTATCTATATCTAAAAAGCTTAAAAGATAAATAAAAGACATAATGGAAATTAAATCTAAAATAGGAATTATATCTAATTGTCTTCAATGGATAGAATCTTTCTCTTCATGGTAGATCTTGATAGTTTCGGTTAGATTTCGGCAACTTCGCGCCCAAGCAATCCAAATCCGAGTAGATTTGATCAATCCGCGTCGCACAGCCTCTGGAGTCCTAGTCGACCTCGACAAGGCGCTCGTCGATGTCGAGTAGAGGTCTTGTCGACTTGGCTTTGGTTCGTCGTCTCGGCTAGCTGGTGCTCGACGGACTCGGACATGGCTCCTGGCTCTCGTCGATGTCGAGTAGACCTAGTCGACCTCGAGTAGACGGGCTCGCCGACTAGGGTTTCTCGAGCGGCTCTCCTCGACAAGTCTGGGTCTGGGTTCCGGGCTTAGTCGATCTCGACTAGCCATACTCGATGTCGAGTAGGGCTAGGGTTCTCGTCTTCGACCTCCTCGGACAGCTTCTCCTCGGCATGGATTGTCGGGATGGCTTGTCGACCTCGACAAGGGTTTCGTCGAGGTCGAGTAGAACTGTGCTCGGCTTCTCGGGCAGCTCTTCTCCTTGTCGACTCCGGGTGTGGCGATGGTCTTCGTCGATCTCGACAAAGGCTCGTCGAGATCGAGTAGGGTCCCGGATCTGGGTTGATCTGTCTCTCGACTCTGCTCTTTGTCGACAAGGCTTTGCTAGGGCATCTTTGTCGAAGTCGAGTAAGGGCTACTCTAGGTCGAGTAGTCTGGTTTCTTGGCTCGATTCGACTGGTTCCGTTGCTGCTCCGATATTGGACTTCTGTAAGTGTTTTCCGAGCTTTTCCGACTTTCTGTAGAATTGCTGTAAATGCCTCGATTTCTGCGAATTAAACAGAAACTGGTGTAGATTCCATAATTTTGGCAAATAAACATTAATTACACCGATTATGTACTATCTTAGCCCAATTGTATGAAATGTATACAGAAATCGATATAAAAGTTGCTGTAAAACATGGCAGATTCCGCTCACAACAGTGATGTCTTAAGACAAAATAGACAACAGTTTTTTTTTAAGTGATCACGTTTATAATCATGTTCGATATATAATTTATTATTTTATATTGTTTTAATTTAACCGACCACATGAAATATAGGCGAAATATAGGCATAGCTGTCTGTATTTCCATGTTATCGACATCGCATTGAGAGTATCCATTCTCTGTGTATTAATTTAATGTTCATTATACGTGATATTATATCGTTCTAAACTAATGCACTATTGTGGTTGCATACACAGAAGATGTCGTTTCCCACATTTATATCAGTTTTTTCAAAATAAAATAATGTAGTTGCTACACTGACACATCGATTTATTTGGTAGATAACGATGTTACTTTGACAAATATATATGAGTTTATAAATCATTTTAATGTTCAAACTGGTATTGCACATTGATTTAAATGAACGAATTGATGTGTATAATTATACTGGCATCGGTTTCCATAGACTGATATGATGTTAAAGGTATGAATGCACTTCTATTTTCATATATAATCCGATGTTTTTAAATATGGATACACAACACGCTTTTTTCGATAGAACATCGCATTTTAGCTGTTCTTCGAAATAATAGGACGTTTAATGAAAACATGTACATATAAAAAGGGATCATACTATAACATTTACAAAATACTAGTTGTATCCCCACGTGCTCTGCACGTGGGAACTCAACCTCTTCACATAAGCTCTTAAGATCCAGCACCAACCAACAACATTCCTCGCTAATCTTCCCCTTTTTCTCCTTCTCAGACTGGTTACATTTTGCCTCCAAGTCAACAATCTTTTTTGCAGAATCCATGGTGGTTCCTTCAATCTCAATTACTACAGTCTAATACACGTACTGAAACAGGACGATGACAAAAACATGTTAAATTTATAATACAATCCAATAAGTAAAAGAACTACAACGACATCTTGCATCTAGTGTTTGGAAGACGTGTGTTGGGAACCTTGTCATCTTATATATATATTAATGTATCAATTTGTTTCCTAAATTACTTACTCCAGTTATTACTCGTATTAATTCATGATCACACAAATACCACTATATTACTTTAGTTGTTAATCAAGTGTAAATCACTTCACTCTTATGGCATTAAAGTCAAGGTCTGCCAACAATAATTTTCGCTTCTTATCTAATCATATACTTACACATACAGATGCACAAAACTTGACAGTTACAAGCACTCATGCACACAGAAAATTACACAATAGCAAATTCCTGATTTCACTCAATCATATTTTGCTTAATTGAGCTTCTGGTCGCTCCTATGAAATATTACTTTACTGGTTTTCAGTATCCTAATTGTCCATATCCAGAAAAATAAAAATAAGCCAAAACAGATTGGCGCGCACATTTTTTTCCCACTCTAAAATGTTAAGTTAAAAATGAGCCAAAACAGATTAAGCTTGAGGAGCTGTATTCTCCCATAATTCTTATTAGATTTCAACAAGGTGAAGAATAGATGAGGTGAAGATTAGAAGCGAAATATTTAGGAGATAAAACCTTTATGAAGACGTTGTTCTCCAGCAGATTGTTTTTTCACTGGTGCCTTCCTGTTGTTATTGTCTGTGAGTTCCTTCTGATTCTCCTTTACTTTAAACAGCTTAATCATTTTCCTGGAGTTGAGCTCTGCATCATGAAACAAAAAATTCAAACAAGCATTCAAGGCCACCAAGTCTAAATTTTGATAGTGGGATACATAATCCAATTTTATAAAAGAAAAAGGAAAGAAAAGAAGACACTGGATTATGATTGTAAATTAAAATAGGGAGAACTGTATATTGTCGAATAATCAAAGAAGACAAGAAAAAGGGGCTGTATATTGTCGAATTCCTAGTGGTTTTTAAAACTCAAAGACCCGGGGATGGATATTGTCGAATTCCTAGTGGTTTTTCACAAGTTCACTACCCCATAATGGAAGCCAAGAAAAAGAAACAAGGGGCATTTTATAAAACTCAAAGACCCGGGGCTGGATATTGTCGAATTCCTAGTGGGTTTTCATGCTAAAGCATATGGTGTCATGACAGACGCAAGAATGGGTCATTTGGAAGCAACCACTCTTTGAGGTTCCGGTTTGCTAACAGGAGCAGAGGAAATTCCTGAGGTTTTGGTCACCACCTGCTCAACTTTTCCGACTTGCACGCTGCTAGATTGAACAGTAGGATGTGATGACATAGATAATGGGTTTGTAAGACCCGGGCCGAGCTGAGTGCTGAGGAGCTGATTTGAAACTGCGGCATTAGGTACATCCGGCGAACCATTCATAATGGGTGTGATGGGTGACAACATGGGAGGCCTTGCAGAGGTGATGTGAGAAGCAACAGAAGAACCATTTCCAGCCAGTAGCATTATTGCCTGAGCCTGGAAAAAGATTAAAAAGACGAAAAAACTCAGAACTAAGATTACATCAAAAAGGGAATACTAATTTGTAAGACGAAACCATTGTAGAGCAAGAAGGATAGTAATACCTTCTCAGGAGAAATTGTGTCATATACACTAACAACGCCTGCATAAAAGATGGTCATTTGAGCAGGAGCAGGAGTAGCAGCAGACTTCTTATTATTCCTACCAAAAATGATCAACTGTCAATAAGTATTTGCATTCAAGGATTTGATATATCTTGGTGAAGGCATTTTCAAGGGAGAGATTTGTTTGTTACCAAGGATCAGTTTTTGTAAAAGGAAGCAGAAGGAAGCAGCTACAGCCTGCAATAACAAAGGGCACTCTCAACTTCCCCTAGTAAACTTTTGACACATAACATTCTATGGGGCATAAGGAAAAAGTTTTTATAAAAACATTCAATGTCGCATAGGTGCAAGTCTAGTCACAAACTTGCTCAAACTTTTATATGCTCGAGTGGGGATACATATCATTACCTTTAGATCTAGGCGGTGAACATTGAAAACATCCTTCATAGAATATGAATTATATGCTAGAATATACGACCTGTATGCATCCTTAGCTGATTGGTTCAGTGTGGAATTTTTTGATATGACCAGCTCCTGAAAGACAGAGGAGTTGTTAAAAGTTAGCAATGCTACTATAAAATCAAGAGTAGAGCCTGTTGTGCAGAGAAGAGGAAATACCAGTTGGGATTGCAGATTAACCACTTTCCTCGGGTCGAATTCATACTCCTTCACCGATACTTTTTCCTTCTGAAATCAAAGAACAGGCCAGCATGTCATAAAAATAAGATACCACACCTGTGATATAAAGCAAAATACGAATATAAAATTTTACATTCTAGTGTCAATACTCTGAACCCAAATTTAATGAATTAGTCCGTGCCCATCAGGCTTTAGTCCCCAATCAGTTCTGCTTTTAGGCAAATATGTGAATACTCATGAGTAATTTAGTATCCAACATCCATATGCATTAGCTTCCTCCTCCTTTCTTATTTTAATTTAGCCACTTTAGAGAAATCTAAAGTATCCCCACCTTTAAATAGCTAAGAAATTGGAGCTCCTATGGAATCAGGAAAACAAGTGCGTTGCCCTTTGCACCTTCCCCACGAGCTGTCCGTCCAGCCCTATGAATACATTCCTAACAATACCAATTAAACAATTAGTATAATGATACTGATGTATTACACCCAAGTTAATATCTTTTGATCCATTTTATCATCTCTTGGAAGTTTTTTTAATTGTTTACCCAGAATTTTTGTAGTGGTTTCATAATTTATAACTAGTTATCTCCAAATCACAGCTCTTGGTACTAGACCTAAATGCCCTACTTTCAGAAAGGATAATGATAGTACCATAGAAAAAGAAAATGTAGAGCTGCAGGATTAATGTCACATAGTTTCATGCATCTTCTCAATTATTCATTGCCTCCCACCAAGCATTTAAAATCCACAGATTACACATTCATCGCAATACTCATCAAAATTTTAGACTGAGCAATTCTGAATCACACAGCTCACTAACAAGTGAAACTAAAAAACTAACCTCTCTTGAAAAAAACATTTTTCTTGGCCATCTCAGTATGCAATACAACCTTCGTTTCGACATCAAAAACCATATCCTAGCAGATGAATCAAAAACGAAAAAATTAGCATCCAAAATCAGATATTGGAAATAATTTAATAAATCTAACCCTAGCTAATCCCTGGTAGAGCGGAAAGGGAGAAGGGGAAAACCTGGCGAGCATCTTTGGAGGTGGTGAGGAGGGAGGCAGATGAAGGCGAGGAGGAGATGAAGAGACGGTGTGAATGTCCAGTGAGAAGGAGGAAAACTCAGATCTGGAGGGAGGAAGACGACGTCGAGGAGGAGGTGAGGAGAGGGTGTGGGTGGCCGGCGAGCAGAAGAAGATCTCAGATCTGGAGGGAGGGAGACGCCGGCGAGAAGGAGGTGAAGAGATGATGTTAGTGGCCAGCGAGGAGGAGGAGATCTCGAATCTGGAGGGAGGGAGACGTCGGCGATGAGGAGGTGAGGAGATTATGCGGGTGGCCGGTGAGCAGAAGGACTGGAGGGAGGAAGACGATAGCGAGGAGGAGCACTGAACCGAGGAGGACGGTCACCGGAGAGAGATGATCGGAGATGGAGGATCTGGAGAGAGAGAGATGGTCGATGAAGAAGTTCGGGATTTGGGGGCTCGGGTCTGGAGAGAGTAGAACATGTTTAGAGGGAGTGAGGAGAGAGAAGGCTCCAATTTTTTTTAAGCGTACCTTCAAATTTGGAAGCCCAGGCTACGAAAAATTTCTAATTGTTTTAATCCCGTCCTTTCCCGCTTTTATGCCTTTTTTCGAATTAACAATTTCACATCTGTCTAAAAATTTGACCATTGTATAAACCGTTTCAAACATCACAAAAAAAATTATTGATGTCATAAATTAATTTCACATCTGCTGATTTGATGACAGACTTAAATCATATGATGTCTAATTGCGGAATTCTAGTAGTGTATTATTCCCATATTGTGTTAATATTCATATTTTATTATGTAATTATTCATAAATAAATTATTAAATATTTATATTTAGTGCTTAGTGGTTCAAAGTAAAATATAAGAGATTTCATCTTTACGCTTAAACGTGTAACCAACTAGTATTCATATTTAACATTAAATATGAATATTAGGTAGTTTTAAAAAAAATACAAAGTCATTGTTTCAGATTTTGTTGTTTTTTTAAAAGTTGAGGTAAAATTGTTGTTTGTCTAAATTCCAAAATAGTCTGGGATTTTGATTATTTTACAAATATTTTTGATTTTTTTTTTTGACTAATTTGAAGAAAAAAATTCCATCGAATGATATATTATCGGATAAGATTCAATCTCCTTCTATTTTGGAAAAAAAGGATTAGCCGCCGATTAGGTACATCGAACTAAAAAAAATGTTGACCATAGTATTAGTTGGACAGATAGAACTCTCATCTTCTTATATATTATCAAACCTTCAACGCTCGAAGTACATATACAAACTCCACCCAAAACTCTCTGAAAACAAAAAAATGGATGCTTCAAACACTAACGATGACCAAGTGATCGTCCACGACTTCCACCCACGGTTCCGGGTCTACAAATCGGGGCGGGTCGAGAGGCTCATCGAGCTCCAGATCGTGCCGCCCTCACCAGATCCGGCTCAAAACGTCGCCGTCCTCTCCAAAGACGTCGTCGTTTCGCCTGAAACAGGCGTATCTGTCCGGATCTTCGCTCCCGCGGAAGTCATCAAAAGCCCTCCAAAGCAGAAGCTGCCGCTGCTGGTTTACGCCCATGGCGGTTATTTCTGCTTACTGTCGGCTTTCTCCTCGTCCTTCCATAGCTATATGAGCACCCTCTCGTCTTTGGCCAACGCCATCGCCGTCTCCATCGACTACAGGTCTGTAATTTTCTTATTGATAATTACATCAATTCTATCCTTCTACAAACTGATCGATAAGATGATTGGTTGATGAATTACAATTTCGATCTTATCTTAAAATAATACCGATCACAGATTAGCTCCAGAGCATCCGATTCCTGCCTGCTATGAGGACTCATGGGCGGCAATCCAATGGTTGGCAGCCCATCATAACGGCACTGGACCTGACCCTTGGTTGAACGACCACATCGATTTCAACCGAGTCTACCTAGGCGGCGACAGCGCCGGGGCAAATATGATGGACAACATGTTGCTCCGGCTCGGATCTGATCCTCCGCACGTGCTAAAGATAGCGGGTGCAGCTCTAATCCACCCCTTCTTCGCCAACGACGAGCCGGATAAATTGTTGGACTTCCTGTGCTCGGACAACGCGGCCGGCATCCACGACCCGAGGGTGAACCCGGCTCGTGACCTGACCCGAATGGCGAGGATCAGGACGGGTAAGGTGCTGATATTTGTGGCGGAGAAGGACCATTTGAGGGAGCGTGGGGTGAGTTACTATGAGGCGTTGAAGAGGAGTGGGTGGGGAGGGCAGGTGGAGATTGTGGAGACCAAAGGGGAAGGCCATGTGTTTCATGTGTTTGACCAGACCTCAGAGAAGGCCCTGGCCTTGTTCAAGAGACTGGCTTCTTTTCTCAATGGAGCTTAGTTGTACATGAGGTCTTGAGTTCGAGTCTTGTTGAACCTCGATCGGTATGTTGCTAACTTGTGTTTGGTTAGTGTTTGATAATAAGTTCTTGTTCACAATGATAGATTACATAGGTCTTAATATTGTATAGTGGGCTACAAGCTCATTAAGGCTCAATACCTTTGTAACCTATATATATGTTATATCAATGAATGGAAATCCTAAGAAGGACATTACAATCAATCTCGTAATCTTACATGGTATCACAACCTTTTTCTTCCTAACGGAACCCTAAATTGATTCTCCCGTCTCACCGTTCTTCCTCCGACCTTCCCCTCGCCGCCCACCTCCGGCGACCACAAGCCCGGATCTTCCCTTCCATTCTCCCTCGTCGTTTCCCTCTCTCTGTCCTCTCCTCTCGCCGAGTCCCGCTGTTCGGCCTTCTCTCTCGCCCGACCTCGCTGAAACTGTACACCACCGACGGGATTCGAGCACCTCCGGCCACCTGCGAGACCAGATCCGGCCTCCTGCAGCCCGGTTTCGCCGCCTCCAAGCACCTCACCCGCCCACCCTCTCTCTACCGCCGAACTCCACCGCCAATTTCCAACCTCGGCGCTTCCACGTTCCAGCAACAAGAAATCAGGGATTTCTTTTAATCCAATTTGAAGAAATTACACAAACATCCCTTGTGTTTTTCTATTTTTCGTTTCTGACCCTAACTTAATTATTTATTAAGTTAGGTGAAAAAAAAAATGCACCGATACTCTACCCCTCGACATGCCGGCCCTCACGCCTGTCTGACATCGCCTGATCCAGGCTATGTTCCGCCAGTTCTGCATCACGCCTTCTCCTCTACGCAGCAAACATCTTCAGACTCTTCTTGGTACATGGACACTGGTGCCACCTCCCACATGACGAACTCCTCAGGTAACCTCTCCTCTATTTCTTTTAAGGGTCCTGCCCACTCTATTATCGTCGGAAATGGTGGTCGTCTTGCTACTTCGGGAATTGGCCACGCCAAATTACAGACCCCAACTCACCCACTACACCTGAACAATGTCCTTATTGCCCCAAAGATTGTCAAAAACCTTATCTCTGTCCGTCGGTTCACTATTGACAACAACGTTTCCCTTACGTTTGATCCCTATGGTTTCTCTGTGAACGATCTTACTACGGGGGTTACTCGCATGAGATGTAACAACACTGGGGAGCTCTACCCTATCACACCACCTCCTGCGTCCAGTCAGTCGTGTCCGGTCGCCCTCTCGGCATCATCGTCCAGCATGTGGCATGCACGCCTGGGTCATCCCAGCGCTGCCGTTCTAGATGTCCTCCGTTCCCAGAACCTTGTCACCTGTACTAAAGACCCGCGCTCTGGTTTATGCTCTTCCTGCCAACTAGGCAAACATGCTAGACTGCCGTTCCAACGGTCTTTGACCTCTACCCTTGCTCCCTTTGATATCATTCACAGCGACATTTGGACCTCTCCCGTGCCTAGCAAGGAGGGTCACAAGTACTACCTCTTGTTTCTGGATGATTACACTCATTACTTATGGGTCTTCCCGTTGCATTTCAAGTCCCAAGTGTTTCCTATTTTTGCCAGATTCCACACCTACATCAAAACACAGTTCCACATGTCCATCAAATGTTTCCAATGTGACAATGGCCGTGAATTTGACAACAAAGACTTTCACTCCTTCTTTGCCGCAAATGGGATCTCATATCGCTTGTCTTGCCCCTATACTTCTCAGCAGAATGGAAAGGCAGAAAGAATCATCAGAACCATTACCAACATGATGCGCTCTCTCCTCTTCCACGCATCTATTCCCCTTCCCTATTGACCTCACGCCTTATCCACCACATGTTATCTCCTAAACATTCTCCCTTCCACTACCCTACACCATCGCTCGCCAGCTCGGACACTTTATTACGCCGAGCCTAGGTATGATCACCTTCGCACCTTCGGGTGCTTGTGTTTCCCAAACCAGTCATCCACAGCCCCGCACAAGCTTCACCCGCGCTCCACTCCATGTGTCTTTCTAGGCTATCCGTCTGATCATCGCGGTTACATTCCCTCACTTCCTTTTCCCCCAGAGCTCTCCCGGTGCTCCTGCTTCTCCCCCTACACCACCACCCCCACCACCCCCCACCACCAGACCACACACCCGCAACGTCTCCGGTGTCTTCCGACCCCATCAGATCGTCTCCATGACCACCACCCATCACCCCGCTATCCACCTCCCATCACCCCGCCAAACAACCTCGCCTCACCTACGTGCGACGGCCGCCGCATGTCATGCGGCGCCCACCGCAACCCCATTTGCAGCGCCCGCAGCCATAAACTCGTCCCTGGCGGCGACCGCCGCAGCCCTTGCTGCGCCCGCCGCATCGTACCCCTCCCTGGCGGCGCCCCCCGCAAGCAATGCTACGCCCACCGCCCCTGCACCCGCCGCCTCCTCCTCTCCGCACCTTGCGCCTCTTGCCGCCGTCATTCCCGGCTCCCAGACCTCCCTCTCCCCCATCCCCACCTCCCACAAAACAGCCCTCCTCGACCCGAATTGGCAGGCGGCTATGCTCGACGAATACAGGGCCCTTGCAAAGAATGGTACTTGGGTTCTTGTCCCTCGCCCTCCAGCGGCGAACGTCGTTCGCTGTATGTGGCTCTTCCGTCACAAGTTCCGCTCTGATGGGACGTTGGAGCGCTATAAAGCACGTCTTGTCGTCAACGGTCGATCCCAGCAGGTAGGTATTGATTGTGATGAGACCTTCAGCCCCGTGGTCAAGCCTGCCACTATCCGAGTGGTATTGAGCTTAGCTCTGTCGCGCAAATGGGCCATTCATCAGCTGGATGTCAAGAACGCTTTTCTGCATGGTCACCTGAATGAGACAGTCTACATGTTTCAGCCGCTAGGATTTACTGATGCCGATCGTCCTAAGCACGTCTGTCTCCTGAAGCGCTCTCTGTATGGTCTGAAACAGGCTCCGCGAGCTTGGTTCCAGCGCTTTGCTTCTCATCTGCTCCGCTTGGGTTTCATTGGCAGCCGCTCGGATTCGTCCCTGTTCATCTATCGCAGAGGCTCCGACATGGCATTTCTGTTATTGTATGTTGACGACATCATTCTCACCGCCTCTTCAGATGCTCTTCGGACGTCGATTATTTCCCAGCTAAGTGCTGAATTCGCTATGTCAGATTTGGGTCAGTTGTCTTACTTCATGGGAGTTGCTGTTCAGCGGCATGCGTCTGGGCTATTCCTCTCACAGAGTAAGTATGCTGCTGAAATTGTTGCTCGGGCTAAGATGAGTAACTGCAATCCGGTCGCCACCCCTGTCGATACATCCAACAAGCTCAGCGCTCACTCTGGTCCTTTGGTTGATGATCCGACATTGTACAGGAGCCTTGCTGGTGCTCTTCAGTATCTCACCTTCACCAGACCTGATATCAGTTACGCCGTTCAGCAGATCTGCTTGTTCATGCATGCGCCCAGGGAACCCCACTCTCATGCCTTAAAGCGGATCATTCGGTACATTAGCGGCACACTCGAGCTCGGCACCACGATCACTCCTTCCTCTAAGCTTGACCTTGTTGCTTACACTGATGCGGATTGGGGTGGTTGTCCTGACACGCGTCGCTCCACGTCTGGTTACTGTGTCTTCCTCAACGACACCCTTGTGTCTTGGTCGGCCAAGCGTCAGTCTGTCGTGTCTCGCTCCAGCGCTGAGGCTGAATACAGGGGCGTTGCCAACGTTGTCTCTGAGTGCTCTTGGCTCCGCAATCTCCTGCTTGAGCTTCGTTGCCCTCTTATGAAGGCCACTCTGGTCTACACTGATAACATCTCTGCAGTCTATTTGGCTAGCAACCCGGTCCAGCATCAACGCACGAAGCACATTGAGCTTGATCTCCACTTCGTCAGGGACAAGGTTGCCATAGGACATGTCCGCGTTCTACATGTCCCGTCCTCGTATCAGTACGCTGATATATTCACTAAGGGTTTACCTAGACAGTTGTTCATTGATTTTCGCTCCAGTCTCACTGTACGACCCCCTCCAGTTTCGACTGCGGGGGTTTGATAGATTACATAGGTCTTAATATTGTATAGTGGGCTACAAGCTCATTAAGGCTCAATACCTTTGTAACCTATATATATGTTATATCAATGAATGGAAGCCCTAAGGAGGACATTACAATCAATCTCGTAATCTTACACACAACAATAATATGATTCGGATTTTCAGTACGAATCGGTATATGTGTAATTTGGAACATTACTAGCTAAGAATAACGAACATGTACCGGTACGCAAATAAAACCACGTATGATGTTTCTCATGATCAATTTCAAACGAGTAGTTTGTACCATAAATTCTTCATACGAGAAGAATCAATGGCTTTAGTAAAAATATCAATGATTTGAACAAGTGATTGGAAGAAGAGCAATGTGCTTCGGAGTTTAAGGATCAAAGAAATTAGAGCTTGTACTAATGAGGTCATCAACATATGTAAACATGTAGAATCCAAATTAGCGACGAATGGATATGCGGAATATGAGGATCGATTTCAAAGAATCATCAACGAGCAATAAAATGAAGGATTCAAACATGCAAAGCAAAAGCAGAAGGTAAGGCAAAGTCGTTTGTTTACGCAGTTCGAGTATTTCACCTACATCTGCGGTGCCTCGAGAGTCATGCCCTAAATCCACTAAATATGAATAAGGAGTTACATCCAGGGGCAATCTCAAGAGGCATACAAACACAAGCAAGCTTACTATCTGCAGAGAACACTAAATTAGAACCCAATAAACATGAATGGAAGAGGAACTCCCTTTCGTGACGACAAAGCCTTCAAAGAGGAACTTTGAAGACGATGATCCACACAGCTCCTTTAGATCCACTGGAAAAAGAGAACACAAATACCAGAAGCTTCATCGAAAACCATCAATGGATCTTGAATGATTGGATACGAAGCAGTAGATGGAAACCCTAGAGGTGAAGTCGGAGAGCCGTTCTCATTTTTGTGAAGAGAGAGATTTCAGACCGTGGAACTCGTCTAGGGTTTGGCTAGAAGAGAGTATATATAATACACCTTGAAACCAAAACGCTGCGTGCCGAGGTAGGGTTCTTCAGGAGAGGTGGAACATCGGCGATGACATGTGCCTCCAGTAAAGTTAGTAGGCTTAGTGTTAGGCTTACACGGGAAAGGCCCCTTTAGGTTGGGCTTGAGCCCAAACCACATAAAGACCAGCAGATCTTGGTTTCCTATTTGCTCATCCCACATAACCCCAACGTGTGAACAAATTGTACAAGCTGTTAAACTTATGAAAGTACACCATCTACAATTGCCCCCTGTAATTTCCTAAGTTTACAATGAATAACATGCAAACAATTTAGCAGGATTTAGAGTCTCTGGGTCTGTCCACAACCTTAGCCCATTTAAGGGCTTAAGTCATATCTTTGATATGAAGGTAGTTTGTGCAAAACAAAAATTTGTTAGTAGAGACGTCAGCTAGGTTCAAATCCCCAACAATCTTCTGTATGAGGATGATCTTCTTCTCCACTTTTTTCCTAATGAAGTGGAAACGAACATCAATGTGCTTGGTGCGCTCGTGGTATATAAGATCCTTACAGAGATAGATAGCACTTTGATTGTCTATATGAAGAACAGTCTTGTAGTTTTTCCTTTGAATCTCCCTCAAAATCCCCTGTAACCATATAGCCTTTTTGCAAGCTTCGGTGGCAACACTATATTCTGATTTGGTTGAAGATAAAGCCACAATAGGTTTTTGTTGTGATTTCCAAGATATGTAGTTTTCGGCCCGAGTGAAGACATAGGAAGTAGTAGACTTCCTATTGTCCTTGTTCCCTGCATAATCTGCAACAACAAATCCAGACAAACCACAACTAGAGTTAGGCTTGGCATGGTACGGTAACCGTAATAAAATGGTGATTACCATGTACCAACCACAAACCGGTGGTACGCAGATTTTCATACCACGTACCAACCACAAGTCGTGGTTACCGGATATGTGCTAACCACGATTTGTGGTTATCGAGCTTTAATTCTGTTTGTTTTTTTTTTAAACCCCTTGGGTATTTTTCGGTGGCCATCAAAGTTATCGGACGAAAAAATATAGTTACAAAAAATAATATGGTTACCATCTTTTAAAAGTTCAAATAAATCAAGTTCACAACCTAAAGTACAAACCAATTCAAACCAACCAAGTTCAAAGTCGTGAAGAAACAAAGTTCAATTGTTTAAACATTCAAAATGTTCCTGCAAGTTTAAACAAAAACATGTTCAAAGTCTTTAAACATTCAAAATGTTCCTACTATTTCTAGTAGAAAAAGTAGAAATGACCAATTTAGGTGAAAATCAAAACACAAAATATAAATTTAAAACATAAAACTCAAAGGTAATAACAATAAAACATTAAATAAAAAAATTAATATATATATACTCGGTAATCATGGTATTCAGATTTCATTACCATTACCATACCACCTTCAA
The DNA here is from genome assembly GCA_037127255.1 of Persicaria tinctoria. Lineage (NCBI taxonomy): Eukaryota > Viridiplantae > Streptophyta > Magnoliopsida > Caryophyllales > Polygonaceae > Persicaria > Persicaria tinctoria. The sequence continues at coordinate 20,392,805 of JBANSL010000007.1, read as the reverse complement.
GTGGTTACCACCACGATGGTTACCACAAGTGTGGTTACCAATATAGTCGGTTTGTGGTTGGTACGTGGTTGGTATGGTAATTTTCGTACCATTTGTCAGCCCTAGCTAGAGTCATGTTTAGAGTACATGAGACCAAGATTTAATTATCCTGCAATGTATTTCAATAGATATTTCATAGTTACCCAGTGCCTCTCGTCAAGATCTTTCATGTCAAAGTTCTTCTTCAAGTTGGATTTCAGCTTGTCAATCTTTAAGATTGTCTTAGAAATAAGAAGAAGATCATCTACATAAAGCAACACAAACAGAGGATCATCAGTTTTAATATCTTTGAAATATAAGCAAGGATCAAAATCACTTCTACATATACCAAGGCATTTCATGCATGATGCAATCAAGGATGAGCTTCTATGGTTAAAACAATGACCTTGATCCAGGTGAGCTCTCAAGATCGATTCGAGGGCTATTGATGGCAAAGACTGTCATCCTCAAAAGGAAGAAGAAGGCTCCACCATGTAATAAGGTCCAAAGGAGCAAGATGAGCTAATGTCCAAGTTTTTCGTTCGTTCAGAATCGTTTGACAGCTTTTCGACGTCTCAGTAAAATAGGTCGTTCGAAGTCCATATTTATCGTATTGGATAGTGTCATACATTGTTGGAACGAGGACAAAAAGATATACAACGTTCCCGTTGAAGGCTTTTCCAGAATCAAAATCAAAGTTGGCCGAAATTTATTATCTTTGCAGTTGTCACTATTTGGACGAATTTCTATATATTTATTTAATTGTTTTCGATTTTACATATATTATTTAGATATAATTATTTTTTGTAATTAGGAAAATAATGTGGGAAGGAAAATATCTCATCTAGATAAATTCTTTAACCACCAAGCAAGCTTAATCTATCTTTAGTTAGGTTTGTTTTATCTTGCCTATGATTTATCTATCTTTAGGATTTTTTATCTATCTTTTATCTAGCCAAACCTCTATCCCTTGCAAGGTAGAATTGACTAGGCTTTACTATTTAAACACATGTTATACTTTGATTTTAATTAGATTGGAAAATATATTGAAGAAATCTTTTTTTTGGCTAAAAACGGTTATTCAATCCTCCAATCCAAGCTTTTGCCTTCAAGGGTTCTTCTTGATCAATCATTCGATACCAATCCAAACCCTAAATCCCAAACACAAACCAAACACAAAGGAGAAACCCATCCTGAGAAACCGTCGCTGAACTAGTGTTCCTGTCGCTGAATCTGCCAGAACCGTCGCCAGCGTCAGGGCCACGCCCGCGGCTCCCTTTGCCGCGCCCGCTGCTTTTCCAGCAGTGTTGCAATTGCTCTCTTTGTGTTGTTGCTTGTGTTCTTGTTTTGCTTCCGCCATCCCCACACCTTTCTTACCTTCAAGACACTTGTTTGACTCAAGAGAAATCAAGGAGTATTGTAAGATCGGACCATCAACAAGTCGTTATTCTTGATTCTAAGCCCACAGGCGAAGGATCGAGAATTCCAAACGCATCAATGCATGAATCAAATTTCTTGTTCCACTGCCTAGGGGGTTGATTAAGCCCATAAATTGATTTATGCAGTTTACAAACAAAATCAGGATTAGCACGATCAACAAAGCCTTTGGGTTGTCTCGTGTAGATAGTTTCATGCAAATGACCATGTAAAAATGCAGTTTTAACATCTATTTGTTCTAATTCATAGTCATAAATTGCAGTCATGACAAGCAATAGTCTCCTGGTTTTGAACTTTACCACATGATCAAAGATATCATGATAATCTTCACCATATTTTTTTAGTAAAGCCTTTTGCAACAAGTCTAGCTTTATACCTAGGAGGTTTCTTAAAATTAGAGATGTCTTTCAATATAAATATCCATTTGCAATCAATAGTTCTAGCCCTATCAGATTTCTTGGCAAGAGACTAGGTGTTATTAATATGCATGGATTCAATTTCCTCTTGCATTGCAAGTTTCCATTCATGAGCATGATGACATTTTATAGCTTGTTCATACAAGTCATGAACAAAAGATTTCACAACTTCTGAAACAAGCACAACAAAGTCAACAATGTTACTCTCATACTTTTTGTTTGGTTTCTTAACCCTAGGAGACCTATCCCTAGTGAGTTGATAATGAGTACGGTCACGCACTTCAGGCACAAAAGAAGCAGACACATTGTGATGCATAAATCTGCGTCATAGTGGTTGAAAGAGATCGATCTTGACCATCGACTCCACCCGAGCCCTAGCCTGTAAACCAGAATGAACAAGGTCGGGGCGGGGCTTGTCTCCCCCGTAGGACCCTCCGACGCTCAAGTCAGTTATCATCCTCTAAAAGGAGATTTCTTCTCATATTTATATTAGTCGAGGATAAATGAAACGGTCAATGCATTTAATTCAACGAATTCAAACGGTTTTGATATATTTAATAAAGAAACCGTTACCGTGTTGATGTCGACCGAGGCATTAAGTATGGGAAACGGTCGAGACATTTATGTAGGTCATCACAATAGAATAGGCGGTAATTGATAGAAGACGGAACTGCCCCTGCATCGTGATCTCGGGATTTTCCCTCTTACAATTGCCCCTCGGGTTTCCTCATCATGTCTCAATGATGAAGGAAGCCCGAAAAATCGGTGATTCATTGGCCGTAAATGGCGACTTATTGGCCTTGAGCGGTTGTTTTGGCCTTGAGTGGCTGTCGTTGGTCGTAAGTGGCTATTGACCGTAAATGGCGATTAATTGGCCGTAAGTGGCGATTTCCAATGGCCGTAAATGGCGATTTCTGGTGGCCTTAAGTGGCGAATTCCGGGGGCCGTAAGTGGCGATTTTCGGGGGCCATTCGTGGCGAATTCTGGGGGCCGTAAGTGGCGATTTCCGGTGGCCGTAAGTGGCGATTTCTATTTTCGGTGGCCGTAAGTGGCGATTTCCGGTGGCCATTCGTGGCGAATTCCGGGGGCCGTAAGTGGCGATTCTTCTGCCTTAACTGGCATTTGCTTGGCCATAAGTGGCGAGTCTTCTCCCTTAACTGGCATTTCCTTGCCCATAAGTGGCGAGTCTTCACTTTTTCGAATAATTGTTGTAGCTTTGAAGAAATCGTTTCGTGACATCTATAGTCGTTGGACCTGTTCAAAAACATTGCAGTTCTACATAATCCAAAGCAGTTAAGTCATTAGAAGATTAGTATTGTGATGTGTAGTGCCCCTAACACTTTATAAGCCCCTGCACACAGTTTATATACCTTTGCGGAGAAGTAGTGACAGGCCTAAAGTCGTTATGCCAAATCAAAGTAAATTCCTAAGATGCAAACTATAACAAGTATAGTAGGTAAGTTAGGGTCGAACCCACAGGGAAACAGAATCAATTGTAAGAGCAAGTACTATTACCCAAAGGTAACTGATTAAAGGGGGAGTTTTGTGTGTGAGAAATAGTAACAGAACAAGTTGCAAGTAAAGGTTGTGAATATATGATGGAAAGGTATCACACCAGGTAATTATCCACACAACAATTGAGATGGTTCATCATCGCATTCTATGAATCTCAAGTTCTAATGTCCAGTAATTGTTCTCAATTCAGATCGTGTAATAGCTTTTAGTCCTACCAGTCCTAAAAGCACTTATCACTAAATTACAAGGGAAAACCTTCACCAAATAATAAAGCAATAGCATTCAAACATGAATTATAATGAGACACAAGCGATTCTAACAACCCGTTAAAATAGCCTGTAATCGAATCTCCCTCACAATCTACCACAAGCAACCCGCGTATGGAGATTGTGTTTGCTACAATGAATCTACAACCCCAAACCTGGAATTGGAAACCCTAGCAATATGACTAGTATCGATAAACCTAGGTGATCAATCCAGATAAATCAATAATAAGCAATCAAGCAATAAGCTCAGGAGATCGAAACAATTAACAAAGGACGAACAAGCGTAGAATACTCACAACCAAATCAATTGAAGGCTTCAAAGAACCAAGTGCAACAAAGGAGAGTTAGTTCTCCATAGGGTTTGTGAGATGAACAAAAGGGAAAATACGTCTCTGGAAAAATAACCTCAATCTTCTCCACTGCCTTCTCGGCCTATATAACCTAATAAAATCGGGTTTAACATCCCGTAAAAATATAATATTAAAACTAATAAGATATGCAGAATCGGATAAGAATCCGTCTTCAGGACTGACGCGGGCGCGCCAAGTGCAGCGCGGGCGCGCCAGCTTGGGTCTTGCTTCTTCTGTCTGTTCAGCAGCGCGGCCACTTCCTCCTAGCAGAGTGGTCGCGTCGGGTAGCAGCGCGGGCGCGCCAGGTGCAGCGCGGCCGCGTCAGGTTGCAGCGCGGGCACGTCATTGGTTTTTCCCGAAAATTCCGTCTCGAATTAGCTTTCGACGTCAACATGAAAGTTGTAGCTCTCTGAAAGAGCTTTCCAACGCATGGTCATAATAGTCGATCGGACAACCGAGGCCTCCAGAAAGTGCAAAACAAGTTCAGCATGTCTGGCGACAATTTCTGCAGACTTGTTCTTCGTTTAGGTTCGCTTCTTCTTCTCAGGACCTCTTGAGATCTTCATGTAAGCTTCTTCGATCAACTAGACATTCTCATCAAATGCGTTATCAACTCATGTCTTCTCCTCGGATCTACCATTACCTGAAATAATCAATAAAAGCGTGTAGATTCCGACTCCGACAACATAGAGAACTAATATGCAAATCATGCTTAATCCATCCATGAAATGCGTCTTAACTAAGCTAAATGCAACCTATTATGCCTACCTAAATGCATGCTATCAAACTCCCCCACACTTAACCTTTGCTTGTCCTCAAGCAATGATAGAATGAACATGAATCAACGCATCCCACAGGAAATCCTTTCAAGTTTCAACCTCATCAAAAAGCAACATCATAGCAGGTGAAAACATAAACCAAGCAAACAAACGTCATAGCATGTATTCCAGTGATCAAAGCTCAAAAGTAGACGTCATCCAACCTCACCAGAAATATGTGTTTCACTCATGTGTTTAGGCTTTTAAGTACAACTCTCAACTCAAACCATTCATGCACTAAGCTCATAGATATTGACCACCATATCACCAATTCTCTACCGAAATTTCATTACTTGCGGGACACAATAAAGAAAATAAAATGCAACAATTGTTTTTTTTTTCTTTTCTTTTCTCTTTTTTTTTATTTTTCTTGTCTTGGTACTTTCCTTACGCGAAGCGCAAACATGGGTGTCATGAATGGCCCCGGTCTATCAACACCTCAACTATTAATATGAAGTCCACTTGAACACCTTTTGACGCAAGTTGCAAACATGGGTGTCATGAATGAACCTGGTTACTCAATGGTCAAGCTTCTTTCCTAGTGGATAGTTTTCAACACCTTTTTGCGCGAATCATACCCATGGGTGTCATGCATAGATCCGGTTACTAAGTACATTAACCATTGCCACCTTATTCACTAAATATTCATAAAATTAAATAAAAAGACTCAAAATATAAACATAAACTCCGCAAGCAACAAACATGTGCATCGGTCTTTTAAAATAGATACTGCAGTCAATACCAAGAGGTAGCAACACTAGGCGAGTAATTCACACAATTGAGCAAAAGAATTCAAATAAGGCCAAACATTCTCACATAGTCATGTTTTTAGGACTTCAATCATACTTTAGCTCAATCATACATGCTCAATTACATTCGCTAGCTCATGTTCCACAAAAATCAAATACAGATAATAATCAAAACATCCAGAACTCCATGGGATTTTTATGAATCGTGCTTGAAATTTAAAATAGAGGACAAACTAAGCAAGATGGGTATTTGAATAACACATATGTATGAAATGCATGCTCTATTTTTGGATTTCTGAAATTTTAATTTTTTTTTTTTTAATACGAAAATAAACAAAGATTAATAAAAATGATTACAGAAATTAAACATGATGCATAAATTTAAATATGATCTCCTATATGCATCTATATATAGAATTTCTCTCCCCCACACTTAAAGTTTTCATTGTCCTCAATGAAACAATAAAGACAACAAAAGTAAACCAAATACAATCAGGGTGAAGGAAAAGAAAAAGGGAAAAGAAAGAAAAACTTACCTCGGGTTGCCTCCCGAGAAGCGCCTTTGTTTCAAGTCTTTGGCTCGACATTTTAGTTGTCCATTTAAGACTCATTCAGACATCGTCAGTGCCCTCAGCAGCAAATCAAACTCCTGTGCACACCATCTAGGTAAGCGGGCACTACATACGAATAAGTTGAAGTCAAAGTACGTCATCAACTCCTCATAAGCCCGAGCATGACTCCCCGCCGCGGGTATGTAGAACCACCAATTCAGTTCCATTGGCGGTATGTCAAAATAATGAGCCCAAGGATCAACGTAATCACCGAACTTCTCACCATTGCAAAAGATATCAATTCTTTGCTCAGGAGCCACAGAAATTAGCTTCGGACTTGGTTCCTTGATAGGCGAGCTCGAGACAATCTCATCGAATGAAGGAGACAATAAATCACATGGGATCTCATGCGTCGACTCATGACACTCCATGTCAGGAAGTAGTGTACTCTCCTCTTCATCGCTGAAGAAACTGTCATCGTCTGCGAACATATCCTCCTCCGCCAAAACATTATCATGCTCATAGCTCAAGGGTATGGGAGGTAGCGGAGTAGACTCAGATGAACTCAATGAGGGAGGAATAGAAAGCACGCAATAACCTTCATCTTCATGACTTTCTGAGCTTCCCTTAGGTGTGATAAACAGGTCCTTGCCACTCCCTAGGGTGTTCGTGGTGAGGCTCTCTATCAGGTTAACCACCGGTTGAGACGGTAGTTCACCTGCTTCACAAGTTGGTATCTCATTCCCCACTTGGACCATTTGGTGCACTCGTTCACCCAATTCCGCGATCTGCTGACACAATTGCTTATTCCCCTCATAAGAGGACATGGATAGATCATCCGAAGGTGCGTAAAAGTAATCCATCGGTTGAGGTTCTTGGGCAAATGACACTTCCTGCAAGGCCTGGTGACCCATGTAGCAGATAAGATCCCAAATTCCCATCAAACCTAACCTTGCTAGACTTCCTCCGCTCATATATATAGCACGTGCCTTTGTCTCAGCAGTCATTCCCTCTACAACGCAGACAACCATATCTCGCAAACTATCATGGAAACCCCGCACATTGCGGATGTCCACACACCTCTGCAACCTATCGAGATATAGGTGAAAATCTTCACCTTCGAACTGCGATAATCTCAACATGTTAAACTGTTAGTAGCATATGTGTTGTGAACCGTAAGATAGGTTCACAACAAAAGTTAGTAGCTAAATTAACACACAAGACAAACACACAGGTAATAAGACAAACAAGAACAAAGATAAACCGTTTCCCCGGCAACGGCGCCAAATTTGACAGGCCTAAAGTCGTTATGCCAAATCAAAGTAAATTTCTAAGATGCAAACTATAACAAGTATAGTAGGTAAGTTAGGGTCGAACCCACAGGGAAACAGAATCAATTGTAAGAGCAAGTACTATTACCCAAAGGTAACTGATTAAAGGGGGAGTTTTGTGTGTGAGAAATAGTAACAGAACAAGTTGCAAGTAAAGGTTGTGAATATATGATGGAAAGGTATCACACCAGGTAATTATCCACACAACAATTGAGATGGTTCATCATCGCATTCTATGAATCTCAAGTTCTAATGTCCAGTAATTGTTCTCAATTCAGATCGTGTAATAGCTTTTAGTCCTACCAGTCCTAAAAGCACTTATCACTAAATTACAAGGGAAAACCTTCACCAAATAATAAAGCAATAGCATTCAAACATGAATTATAATGAGATACAAGCGATTCTAACAACCCGTTAAAATAGCCTGTAATCGAATCTCCCTCACAATCTACCACAAGCAACCCGCGTATGGAGATTGTGTTTGCTACAATGAATCTACAACCCCAAACCTGGAATTGGAAACCCTAGCAATATGACTAGTATCGATAAACCTAGGTGATCAATCCAGATAAATCAATAATAAGCAATCAAGCAATAAGCTCAGGAGATCGAAACAATTAACAAAGGACGAACAAGCGTAGAATACTCACAACCAAATCAATTGAAGGCTTCAAAGAACCAAGTGCAACAAAGGAGAGTTAGTTCTCCATAGGGTTTGTGAGATGAACAAAAGGGAAAATACGTCTCTGGAAAAATAACCTCAATCTTCTCCACTGCCTTCTCGGCCTATATAACCTAATAAAATCGGGTTTAACATCCCGTAAAAATATAATATTAAAACTAATAAGATATGCAGAATCGGATAAGAATCCGTCTTCAGGACTGACGCGGGCGCGCCAAGTGCAGCGCGGGCGCGCCAGCTTGGGTCTTGCTTCTTCTGTCTGTTCAGCAGCGCGGCCACTTCCTCCTAGCAGAGTGGTCGCGTCGGGTAGCAGCGCGGGCGCGCCAGGTGCAGCGCGGCCGCGTCAGGTTGCAGCGCGGGCACGTCATTGGTTTTTCCCGAAAATTCCGTCTCGAATTAGCTTTCGACGTCAACATGAAAGTTGTAGCTCTCTGAAAGAGCTTTCCAACGCATGGTCATAATAGTCGATCGGACAACCGAGGCCTCCAGAAAGTGCAAAACAAGTTCAGCATGTCTGGCGACAATTTCTGCAGACTTGTTCTTCGTTTAGGTTCGCTTCTTCTTCTCAGGACCTCTTGAGATCTTCATGTAAGCTTCTTCGATCAACTAGACATTCTCATCAAATGCGTTATCAACTCATGTCTTCTCCTCGGATCTACCATTACCTGAAATAATCAATAAAAGCGTGTAGATTCCGACTCCGACAACATAGAGAACTAATATGCAAATCATGCTTAATCCATCCATGAAATGCGTCTTAACTAAGCTAAATGCAACCTATTATGCCTACCTAAATGCATGCTATCAAACTCCCCCACACTTAACCTTTGCTTGTCCTCAAGCAATGATAGAATGAACATGAATCAACGCATCCCACAGGAAATCCTTTCAAGTTTCAACCTCATCAAAAAGCAACATCATAGCAGGTGAAAACATAAACCAAGCAAACAAACGTCATAGCATGTATTCCAGTGATCAAAGCTCAAAAGTAGACGTCATCCAACCTCACCAGAAATATGTGTTTCACTCATGTGTTTAGGCTTTTAAGTACAACTCTCAACTCAAACCATTCATGCACTAAGCTCATAGATATTGACCACCATATCACCAATTCTCTACCGAAATTTCATTACTTGCGGGACACAATAAAGAAAATAAAATGCAACAATTGTTTTTTTTTTTCTTTTCTTTTCTCTTTTTTTTTATTTTTCTTGTCTTGGTACTTTCCTTACGCAAAGCGCAAACATGGGTGTCATGAATGGCCCCGGTCTATCAACACCTCAACTATTAATATGAAGTCCACTTGAACACCTTTTGACGCAAGTTGCAAACATGGGTGTCATGAATGAACCTGGTTACTCAATGGTCAAGCTTCTTTCCTAGTGGATAGTTTTCAACACCTTTTTGCGCGAATCATACCCATGGGTGTCATGCATAGATCCGGTTACTAAGTGCATTAACCATTGCCACCTTATTCACTAAATATTCATAAAATTAAATAAAAAGACTCAAAATATAAACATAAACTCCGCAAGCAACAAACATGTGCATCGGTCTTTTAAAATAGATACTGCAGTCAATACCAAGAGGTAGCAACACTAGGCGAGTAATTCACACAATTGAGCAAAAGAATTCAAATAAGGCCAAACATTCTCACATAGTCATGTTTTTAGGACTTCAATCATACTTTAGCTCAATCATACATGCTCAATTACATTCGCTAGCTCATGTTCCACAAAAATCAAATACAGATAATAATCAAAACATCCAGAACTCCATGGGATTTTTATGAATCGTGCTTGAAATTTAAAATAGAGGACAAACTAAGCAAGATGGGTATTTGAATAACACATATGTATGAAATGCATGCTCTATTTTTGGATTTCTGAAATTTTAATTTTTTTTTTTTAATACGAAAATAAACAAAGATTAATAAAAATGATTACAGAAATTAAACATGATGCATAAATTTAAATATGATCTCCTATATGCATCTATATATAGAATTTCTCTCCCCCACACTTAAAGTTTTCATTGTCCTCAATGAAACAATAAAGACAACAAAAGTAAACCAAATACAATCAGGGTGAAGGAAAAGAAAAAGGGAAAAGAAAGAAAAACTTACCTCGGGTTGCCTCCCGAGAAGCGCCTTTGTTTCAAGTCTTTGGCTCGACATTTTAGTTGTCCATTTAAGACTCATTCAGACATCGTCAGTGCCCTCAGCAGCAAATCAAACTCCTGTGCACACCATCTAGGTAAGCGGGCACTACATACGAATAAGTTGAAGTCAAAGTACGTCATCAACTCCTCATAAGCCCGAGCATGACTCCCCGCCGCGGGTATGTAGAACCACCAATTCAGTTCCATTGGCGGTATGTCAAAATAATGAGCCCAAGGATCAACGTAATCACCGAACTTCTCACCATTGCAAAAGATATCAATTCTTTGCTCAGGAGCCACAGAAATTAGCTTCGGACTTGGTTCCTTGATAGGCGAGCTCGAGACAATCTCATCGAATGAAGGAGACAATAAATCACATGGGATCTCATGCGTCGACTCATGACACTCCATGTCAGGAAGTAGTGTACTCTCCTCTTCATCGCTGAAGAAACTGTCATCGTCTGCGAACATATCCTCCTCCGCCAAAACATTATCATGCTCATAGCTCAAGGGTATGGGAGGTAGCGGAGTAGACTCAGATGAACTCAATGAGGGAGGAATAGAAAGCACGCAATAACCTTCATCTTCATGACTTTCTGAGCTTCCCTTAGGTGTGATAAACAGGTCCTTGCCACTCCCTAGGGTGTTCGTGGTGAGGCTCTCTATCAGGTTAACCACCGGTTGAGACGGTAGTTCACCTGCTTCACAAGTTGGTATCTCATTCCCCACTTGGACCATTTGGTGCACTCGTTCACCCAATTCCGCGATCTGCTGACACAATTGCTTATTCCCCTCATAAGAGGACATGGATAGATCATCCGAAGGTGCGTAAAAGTAATCCATCGGTTGAGGTTCTTGGGCAAATGACACTTCCTGCAAGGCCTGGTGACCCATGTAGCAGATAAGATCCCAAATTCCCATCAAACCTAACCTTGCTAGACTTCCTCCGCTCATATATATAGCACGTGCCTTTGTCTCAGCAGTCATTCCCTCTACAACGCAGACAACCATATCTCGCAAACTATCATGGAAACCCCGCACATTGCGGATGTCCACACACCTCTGCAACCTATCGAGATATAGGTGAAAATCTTCACCTTCGAACTGCGATAATCTCAACATGTTAAACTGTTAGTAGCATATGTGTTGTGAACCGTAAGATAGGTTCACAACAAAAGTTAGTAGCTAAATTAACACACAAGACAAACACACAGGTAATAAGACAAACAAGAACAAAGATAAACCGTTTCCCCGGCAACGGCGCCAAATTTGACAGGCCTAAAGTCGTTATGCCAAATCAAAGTAAATTTCTAAGATGCAAACTATAACAAGTATAGTAGGTAAGTTAGGGTCGAACCCACAGGGAAACAGAATCAATTGTAAGAGCAAGTACTATTACCCAAAGGTAACTGATTAAAGGGGGAGTTTTGTGTGTGAGAAATAGTAACAGAACAAGTTGCAAGTAAAGGTTGTGAATATATGATGGAAAGGTATCACACCAGGTAATTATCCACACAACAATTGAGATGGTTCATCATCGCATTCTATGAATCTCAAGTTCTAATGTCCAGTAATTGTTCTCAATTCAGATCGTGTAATAGCTTTTAGTCCTACCAGTCCTAAAAGCACTTATCACTAAATTACAAGGGAAAACCTTCACCAAATAATAAAGCAATAGCATTCAAACATGAATTATAATGAGATACAAGCGATTCTAACAACCCGTTAAAATAGCCTGTAATCGAATCTCCCTCACAATCTACCACAAGCAACCCGCGTATGGAGATTGTGTTTGCTACAATGAATCTACAACCCCAAACCTGGAATTGGAAACCCTAGCAATATGACTAGTATCGATAAACCTAGGTGATCAATCCAGATAAATCAATAATAAGCAATCAAGCAATAAGCTCAGGAGATCGAAACAATTAACAAAGGACGAACAAGCGTAGAATACTCACAACCAAATCAATTGAAGGCTTCAAAGAACCAAGTGCAACAAAGGAGAGTTAGTTCTCCATAGGGTTTGTGAGATGAACAAAAGGGAAAATACGTCTCTGGAAAAATAACCTCAATCTTCTCCACTGCCTTCTCGGCCTATATAACCTAATAAAATCGGGTTTAACATCCCGTAAAAATATAATATTAAAACTAATAAGATATGCAGAATCGGATAAGAATCCGTCTTCAGGACTGACGCGGGCGCGCCAAGTGCAGCGCGGGCGCGCCAGCTTGGGTCTTGCTTCTTCTGTCTGTTCAGCAGCGCGGCCACTTCCTCCTAGCAGAGTGGTCGCGTCGGGTAGCAGCGCGGGCGCGCCAGGTGCAGCGCGGCCGCGTCAGGTTGCAGCGCGGGCACGTCATTGGTTTTTCCCGAAAATTCCGTCTCGAATTAGCTTTCGACGTCAACATGAAAGTTGTAGCTCTCTGAAAGAGCTTTCCAACGCATGGTCATAATAGTCGATCGGACAACCGAGGCCTCCAGAAAGTGCAAAACAAGTTCAGCATGTCTGGCGACAATTTCTGCAGACTTGTTCTTCGTTTAGGTTCGCTTCTTCTTCTCAGGACCTCTTGAGATCTTCATGTAAGCTTCTTCGATCAACTAGACATTCTCATCAAATGCGTTATCAACTCATGTCTTCTCCTCGGATCTACCATTACCTGAAATAATCAATAAAAGCGTGTAGATTCCGACTCCGACAACATAGAGAACTAATATGCAAATCATGCTTAATCCATCCATGAAATGCGTCTTAACTAAGCTAAATGCAACCTATTATGCCTACCTAAATGCATGCTATCAAGTAGTAAGCTAAAAATCTAGCTTGCAAGAGCTATATATTCATATTTCAATAAACCTTTCTACTTTGGGTAAGATACCGAATCTCTAACTTGCTTTTTGTCTCTTTATAGCTCTTGATGCCTCAAATCATTTTGGTTGCCCCAGCATACTTTGTAGTATTGACTCTTGCCCCAATATCGGTTGTGAGAGTAGAATCCATACTCTCATCGGGAGGTGTACCAAATATTTGCTGCTCATACTTCTCTATAAACATGCACCTATTCAAGACTACAAAACAAGTAGAGCGGACAAAAACAAAAGCACAAGGCACAACCCACTATATATCCAAGAAACAAGTGTAAGAACATGATCAACTCAACTCAACCACATAATCGACCGAACCAACAAAGAGGTGTATATTTATATATATAAGTCAAATTCATTCTTATATTTGCAAGGTTAGATGATGAAAATCATATATATGGACTCAAAGACAATGAGCAAATAGATGTTAACGAATAGAAACATAAAACCAATACTTAAACTTAACCATATATGCATCCGTAAAGTATTGCTAAAATAAATATATGAGTTTCATAAATTATAATTATGCCGCTAAATCAATATAGAAGGACAAATATGTTGTATGCTTAGGCTTGTGAAGCTAAGATAATGAAAGTTGCGTAATGAAAATGTACATGTTACCTAGACCCACTGAAAGTTGGGCCGTTTTTTGCCAGGATCTTATATGTGTAGCTCAAGCTGCGATTTTTGAGAACTTTAGGGTTGCCTTTGTAATTAATCCAAATAAGCCCATAAGTCATCTTCTTCGTAGGGTATGTAGAAGGCAGCGGCGACGTAGGACTTCAAAGAGGCCTCCCCGGCACCGGCGATGTCCATCTCGGCTTGATGGTTGAGCGCTCGTACATATTTCCAACGAGATCTCGAATTCAAGCATTAATAAGACATGAGGTACAGTTGTCCCGCATTTGGCCTCGACCTCGACGACGGAGAGGGATCCTTAACGGCAAATTCGGGTGGCCCCGGCCTCCCCTATCGCTACCGATGTGCTCTCGAGTTTAGAAGCCGATGGCGGAGACGCCCCTACTGGTGCGGGCAGTCGCCAACGCTTCCTCGCAGCCATCGACCCACGATCGTCATCGCTAGGCTGCATCCGTGGCTCTCCGTCCTTAGCGCTAGCGGCACGTTGAACTGTTTGGTGTTCTCGAGGCTCCTAGTTGACGTCTCGAGCCTCCTCAGATCGGCCGGTGGTGAACCCAAGAGGCTCCTTGCTTGGTGTTTTCCTTGGCGGCACTGGGATCGCCGCCGAAGATGCTGGTGATTAGCGAAGATTCGAATTCGATGCCTCTGAATTTGGTGTGTGAGGCTGTTGCTTTTTCGATTGGGAGATCCGATCTCATGGCTTCTTGATCGAATCCCCAGGGACGGCGCCAATTGTGATGCATAAAATATGCGTCATAGTGGTTGAAAGAGATCGATCTTGACCATCGACTCCACCCGAGCCCTAGCTTGTAAACCAGAACGAACAAGGTCGGGGCGGGGCTTGTCTCCCCCGTAGGACCCTCCGACGCTCAAGTCAGTTATCATCCTCTAGAAAGAGATTTCTTCTCATATTTATATTAGTCGAGGATAAATGAAACGGTCAATGCATTTAATTCAACGAATTCAAACGGTTTTGATATATTTAATAAAGAAACTGTTACCGTGTTGATGTCGACCGAGGCATTAAGTATGGGAAACGGTCGAGGCATTTATGTAGGTCATCACAATAGAATAAGCGGTAATTGATAGAAGACGGAACTGCCCCAGCATCGTGATCTCAGGATTTTCCCTCTTACACACATCAATATCATTCATATCGGAAACATAAATATGAGATGGAGAAGCATTGGAAGAAGAGGAAATATCAACAGAGGGAATAGGGGATTGAGAGGAAGAGGAAACTCCCTCATCTTGTTCGATTCCTTGTTGCTCTTCTTCTTGGTGATATCCTTCATTTGGTAACAAGGTTCTACTAGAAGAGTGATCATTGTCAAACGCAGATTCATGGTCATCATGATCTGATGGCATATAGAAGTGTGTTGTACTGCTATATGACTCAAGTGCCTGCAGGTTAGTGTCAAGGGAAGTGGTTTGCAATTCTCTAAAATAAAAGACATCTTCCTTGAATATAACATCCCTACTTACTATGACTTTGTACCCCCAGGTTGGATAACCAACAATTTATACCCCTTAACACCCTCTGGGAACCCTAATAGCACACATTTTTGGGCCATCGGGTTGACTTTGCCATCAGATTTATGGTTATAGGCTAAACATCCAAAGGGTTTCAGGCAAGCAAGGTTTGTTGGTTTACTTGTCCATTTCCCCTGGGGTGTTTTAAAGTCAATAGCAGATGAGGGTGTTCTGTTAATAAGATAGGCAACAATGGTAATGGCTTCCCTCCCAAAAGGAATGCTTCATGCCAGCACTGATCAACATGCATCTAGCTTTGTTGAGCAATGTCCTGTTCATCCTTTCTGTTGTACCGTTCTGTTGGGGATTCTTAGGGATAGTGAGGTGCCTTTTAACACCATGCTGCTTACAGAAGAAGTCAACTCTGCATTGTAGAACTCCAAGACATTGTCTGTTCTGAAACATTTAAGCACATGACCAGATTCATTTTGAACCTTTACCTTCCAGTTTTTAAAATGCTCAAAAGCTTCATTATTTGTCCTTTGCAAGTAAATCCAGATCTTCCTACTATAATGGTCTACAAAGAGATAAGAAATATCTCTTTCCACCTATTGTATCCACCTGTGCAATATTTTTGCAAAACATTTCAGGAAGGAGAATTTGAAAGAAAACAATAAATTTGGTGTTGTTTCTCACTTAAAATATTGACATAATCAAGTTGACAATTGATTTCGGTTTTTTTCCCGGTTTATGTACATTTTCGTTGGGAAAAAAAGAAGAGAAATTTGGGTGGAGTATACCCTTTTCAAAAAAAAATTAACTAGTTGTACTCCTTGAGTTTTCTTTTAGGTTATTGTATTTTTTTTAGATGAAGATTACCTATATGCCCTTACAATCAAATTTTATCCTTTTAAAAAAGTAAACAGTTAAATTATTGTAGAAGATTTCACAGATGACGATATTTTTCTCAATGTGAAATTAATTAGGTTTTTAAGTAACTCTTGAATCTTCAAATTATTTGCTTAGAATTGTTTACTGGCGGTTGTATTTTACAAACCCTAATTCATGTATGTGGTCGATTCTTGTAAGACATTATCATTCTTGTATTACAATATTATTCATGTAATATAATAGCCTTCTTGTTACAAAATCATGTAATACAATCTCATTCTTATATATGTTACAATAACATTCTTGTAATACAATATTATTCTTGTAATACCACGTTCCTTTATTGTTAATCATCAATCAACCATGTGTAATCAACTCACGTAATACAAGATTTCGTGTACTGAGTGAATTTCTGTAATGAGTGAAGTGTTGTACCTATTAATATACACCCACAATTGAATTGTGGAGTTGAGTTATAAGAAATCACCTAAATGAATGGATTATTGTAACCTACAATATTATTATTGTAGTCATAAATAACGATTATTGTAACCTAAAATTATTGTAACCAAATAAGCGCTTCATTGAATCACAGGAAGCGATTACTGTGAATATGTTTTTAAATAAAATCAAAGAAAAATTCATAGTTGAATGAAGCGTTGCATTATATCTAATTATGAATTACGACATAAATCACAAGAAACGTACTTATAAATCTTGGTTGAACTCATAACCGATTCATTAAAGACATATTTGGTGAGTTTTCAAATTATGGTTTGCATAACCTACCATGGAAGTTATAGTAGCAATCACTTGAACAAATAACACAAAAACAACCTTCAATATCTTTGCAAACAATACACGTGCTTTGAACAAATAACACCAAAGCAACCTTCAATATCTTTGCAAACAATACCCGTGCTTGAAGTGAGGTGCATCTATGGAGCGTCAATTAATTGAAGAAGCGTCAATGGAATGAGAATTAATTAGGGATTTGGATATTTATTGTTACACTCAAATCATGGACAAATCTGTCATTAATAAAACAAAATCTTCAATGGTATATTTACTAAAACAAAAACTGAAAAAGGGATAGTTACCCAATTTAACCAAAAAAGAATAAGAAGAAGGGCTTGAATTGGTTTCCCGATTGCCTACATATCCTCCCAAGGTTGAGGAATCAAAGCCCACGTAGTTCTCTTACCTGTAATCATGTATAAGTCTGAACCCTGGCTTACGACTTACCTATGCATCTTTGGCCATTGCTAGTTTCTCTGGGTGCTTTACTTCGATATGACGTTTGTAGTTCATATATCCTCCCCCCTTCGGGTACCTGAAGATCATCCAACAGAAGTTACACTTGGCATTGAAACTGTTGTCATCCCTCGAAGACTTCGTGAACTAGCATTTGAATGTAGCGGCCCGATAATAAGCCATAGTCAATAACGTGTCAGACGACAACTTTCTCCTCGATCTCCTCCTCCCGTCGCTCATGTAGCGGGCCTTGGACACTCGATTCGCTTCCCCTACTCGAAGATGGGCTTCTAGTAGCTCCGCTAACGCTTCTTCAACCTCGAGAAATTTTTTTTAATAAATTTGAATTAAATATAAACTAAAAATCATGTAAATATGTAACCATGATAAATAACTAAATAATTAAAACTTTAAGAGAAGGAAAGTGCGGATTGAGAGTAGGATTTATTTGGTGATTGATGACAAGCACCGGATTCTTGAAATTCCGACTTGTCAAGCACGGACTTCCGACTTTCACGATTACAGACTTAATACATAGCGATTATAAAGAGTGAGATGAGATTAGAGGAGATGGTTGAGGTGAGTGAAATGGGAGGGAGATGAGGCTTATTTATAGCTTAAATCGAGAGGGAAATTGCGAAAACCGACCGTTGGGCAATATTCGACTCGGCCTAACCCTAACCCATAACCCGCCCTAACCCTTTGAACCGAGGACCTGCACTCGGCAGGTCATTGACCCGTACGACCCACCGGGTCACGGGTGGACCTGTGACCCGTGGCCACCTCTAGTTATATATATGCTTCTTGTTTCTCGATATTTGCATCATCTCCGACATTAAGCGCACAATTTTGTTCCTAATTGTCTACAACCCTCACCACACAATGGCTATGGAGGTTTTTTTTTGTTGCTTGTTAACTTTGGAGAATATGTCATATGTAATTTGTCTTACTATTGGACCCGTTTTTGTTACTATTTGTACAATTTGTCCTATTTTGTTGTCAACTTTTATGATCATCTAAAGTGCGTGGCTATAACAAGTGAATAAATGTTCAGAATTTTCAATTGGATGGTTGCAAAAGATACATGACAGGGGAACAACTTTTTTAGTTAGTCATTTTTTTTGTTGGAATACCATTTATCATAAGTTTCTATATAAAATTTTTGACTTTTTGGGGACATTTCAATCCCATATTCAAGTCATGTCACTCTCTTGGACTCTTTAGTGACTTGTGATCCGGTTTGTCTTCCTACAAACTCAATATTCAATCTCAAATGTTGGGATTTTTTGTTTAAAATATTTAGGTATATATATACTCCATCCGATCGGAAATATTTGATGTTTTGACTTTTTGCACGTACTTTAAGGAGCTAAAAACTATATAAAATATTAATCTTTTAATAAAAATTTTTTTACAATTTAGTACTTACTACTAATAAATATTAAACTATGAAAAAAATTAATTAAAATAAATAAGATTTTATATAGTTTTTAGCTCCTAAAATTACGTGCACAAAAGTCAAACATCAAATATTTCCGATCGGAGGGAGTATTTAAGAAAACAAAAGCTATGAGTTATGTATCTATCTAATAAGATTTTCCACAAAAAAAAAAAAAACATATCGAATAAAATTTTTAAAAAAATAAAAATTAACAGTATCATATCGAATATTCGATAATGAAAAATACTACGGAGTACTATTTTTTTTTTTTTTTTCTTATCGTATCGTTATATTTTCACAACTGCGTCTCCCCTCCCACAAAGAAAGATAAAAGCTCGAGTCTGAGCCTGAGGAGGAGCGTGGCCGTGTCTGTAGGTGAGTAGGTGACTGTGAGGTATGGCAGTGTTCGGCCATGGAGTCATCACCCACTCGCACAATTTCACTCCCTTCACCACTAATTTCCCAAACCCAATCTGTAAAGTTTCCAACTTGATACTCCCGTCTCGCTCGTCTCATTCCCCATGGCGCTATTTCAAGCAGTTCAGTGTTCCATCCTCTTCTTCTGCTGCTGCCAACTTCATCCCTCCTGTCGACCTTCAAGATTCAATCGATTCCATTTCCCTTTCCTCGGATACCAGTAAGCTTTTCTCTATATCTCTTCCTTCCGTTGGCTTTTTCGTCATTTTGATTTCAATCCTGTCGATCTTGTTACTATCTATGAATTGACTATGGAGCATACTTGATCCTCTAAATAAATATGCTATTTTCATATGCTATCTCTAGAATCTTGATGAATTAGGGAAAAACGTTGCCCTCTTGATTGATTTCTCTGCCGGGAATACAGTAAGGCATCAGATAGACAGGTAAGAGAATAAAATAGTTTTGGATGGGTGGATGGATGCTCATGAACTGAACTGATATGTATCATTTCTAGGGCCTTGTCTTCCTCCCCTTAGCAATTTACCATTACATGATACATACTTGTCAAACACCCCCTTAGCTTTAACCCTTTTTCAGACGAAAAGATTCCGCCTTTATGGGATTTAGAGCATCTCCAACAGATTCCCCATTTCGAGGATTTTGGAGTTTTTGGAGAATTTGAAGGTTTTTTTGTCCAACAAATTCCTAATCACATCCTTCTAAATGGGAAGCAGCATAAAAAATACAGAGCTTTTGCTAAATCTATAGCATTCTCCAAATCTTTGAAATGAGGAAGCTATTGGAGTTTAATAAAAAATAATTTGAAAAATATGTATTTTGTTTTCCCATTTTGAATAAATTTTGGGTATCTGTTGGAGATAGTCTTAATATAGCAATCTTACAAATTACTCCTTCAAGAAGGCTGCAGTTTCTCTTCTATCAAGTGACAAGTATGAATATGATGTCAGGTTGGTCGGAATTCGCTAGAAATGTGTCCGGTGAGTGGGACGGGTTTGGAGCTGATTTTACAAGGGAAGGAAACCCAATCGAGCTTCCTGAGTCAGTTGTCCCCGAAGCCTTTCGTGAGTGGGAAGTGAAGGTTTTTGACTGGCAGACTCAATGCCCCACATTGGCCATGGAAGAAGACTCGATTCTTTCATATCGATCCATAAAGCTGCTTCCCACTGTGGGCTGTGAAGCTGATGCAGCAACTGTATATACCTCTGATGAGAGGACTATACCAGGTCAGGAGAGCAGAGGTTTAGCTGCTGCTTATCAACGCAGTGGAAGCTATGTGTCTGTTTGGTCGTTAGAGGAGAAAGACACTTGCAAATTACTAGAGGTGGAACATTGTTTAATTGATCCTTCAAATCGCGAATCTCGTGTGCGAGTGATTCAGATAATTCGGTTGGAGGATATGGGCATTAGTTTGCAAAGCATCAAAGTATTTTCTGAGTTATGGTACGGCCCCTTTAGAAATGGTGATCAGTTGGGTGGATGTGCAATACGTGATTCTGGATTCGCCTCAACAGATCCATTGAAAGCTTCAGAGATCACTGGTGTTTGGAAGAGTCATGAAGCTATTGCTACCATCAACAGTTTTCACGACGTGAGTCATCTTTTCACAATCTTTTCTTCAATTGATTATTTTCCAACCATTGCTAAAATAAAACTGCCATCTTTTTTTCGTGATTGCTTTGTTGATTTTTTTATTCTAATGTATATAAGGAGGCCACAAACATTATTTTTGTTGTGATATTCTTTGTTGGTGGTTGTTCGCGAAGTTCTATCTCCATAGCCAGACTTGGAAATACCTGTACTGTACCTGGTGTACTAAAAGCACTAGGCGGGTCCTAGACCCTTTTTTAGAACACTGCTGATACCAGCCACCTTATTCTCATGTTCATGGTTTTGATTGCAAGATAACCTGAGAATTGACGCCCATATTTGTGCTTTGCCTTTCATCTTTTGTATTGGCTCATTCTTCAATCAGTATACATACAGTGAAGAATGAAGATGTTCTGCAACTATTCTCGGAACTAGGATATACAAGTGGTCTTAGTTGGTTTGCGTTTTGGTTGGCTTTTCTGGTTTAATTTTTGGCGATTAGGCTAGCACAGATGATCTGTCAGTAATGACATTCTTTCTGACTCATTTTTTCTTTGAAATGAAAGGATTTCTTTTGGCATTTTCCTTTCTCATTATACAATCATTTACATGAAGATGCCTCTCTTACTGTTGTTGTCTCTATCTTCTTTTCTATGCGTTTATAACAGAAGATATTTCACAAGCTTATTGAGGGAAGCGTACAAGAAATTGTTAGGGACGAATGCAGTCTGATAACACTCCCACGGCAACTTTGGTGTTCACTGAACAAATTAGAGAATGGTGAAACTTGTGTGGAAGCAGGATGGCTTTTGGATTCTGGATCGGCTATTTCATCAAGATGTGTCTTCTCAAATGGTGGCCAAATAAA
The DNA here is from genome assembly GCA_037127255.1 of Persicaria tinctoria. Lineage (NCBI taxonomy): Eukaryota > Viridiplantae > Streptophyta > Magnoliopsida > Caryophyllales > Polygonaceae > Persicaria > Persicaria tinctoria. The sequence goes on along the minus strand of JBANSL010000007.1, from coordinate 20,371,055 downwards.
GGCAAGCTTACTATACCCTCAACAACCATTTCTTTTTTCCTGATTTAACTATTAGCTTCTCAATGGAGCTATAATCCATAAGGCGACTAACAAGAAAGCAACTGTAGGAGAAGGAGAAACGATTTTCAAATTTCTTATATTGAAATTGCCATTTAATTTCCAGGAAATAGTCATGGGACGTGACACCGCCACCGCCACTGCCACTGTAGGTAAGTAACTACAAATTATCACAGAAGATGATACATATACCTCTACATTTCCATTCTATCCATAAGTTGCTCGAGAATACGAGCTGTGCCATAAAACTTGGGTAAACTCTTTCCAAGGAAGGCACGCGGCCGAAAATGATTGCTCATATAACCCTTGATCCTAATAGTACATCTTTCGTTATTCAGCTGTTGGTATCTATGTCTTACACTGCTGATAAGTGATAATTAAGTTGCAAGATTTTTCTTACAGTTTAAAAGTACTAAACTGAAATCAGTTTATTTACAGGGGATGAAGTGATTTGGTAAGAAATTATCCTCTATACCTAGAAGCTTTAAAATCGACTCATCAACATAAATTTGGTTTTCATTTTTTTCTGTTTATAGTGCTTTAATTTTGGTATGGACTTTTGAACTTTATCTTTTTTGTTAGATTTACTTTTTACCTTTTATTTGGTGAAACCGGAGGACTACTCTCCGTCGGAGCATCTCCGACACGCTGCCTACAAACAAGCCACATGAAATGCCGAATTCTTCCAGGCACCTTCAGCTTCCAATACGCAGACTTAGTAGGGAATTCCGCTGACAGCGAGCCCTTCCACACAACTACGTCACTTGTCTCCCAAGGCACATCGATTCCCTGTCAGCCAAACATCTTCCCCAAATCGAGCCCGTCTACCATCCTTAATGTACGTTCGACTTCATCACAAGGCGGAGGGGATCATTATAAACCTTCAAAATACCCATCCTTAATGATCCAGGTCTTGTCACAATCTCGTTTGGCCAATCCGCTGTATCGAGCAGATACTTCTTTAGTAGTCCTTGAGCCCGCAGATGCGATTGGTTATCAAAAACCCTCCAGCTCATTTGAGGGAGAAGATATAAAACAAGAAGAGATTTGCGGAGAAAACAATATGCTTTTCTTCTTCAATAAAAAAGAAGGACAACACATGACTTCAATAAGCTGAAATACTAAGGTAATAAGTAGACGTTTTATTCCGGTCGGGTCACTTCAATAAGGTGAGATACTAAGGTAATAAGGTTTGTCAAATTTTTCATTTTTTTTAAAATAAAAAATCGTATTTTGATAACTTTGCAATAACTTCAAAATGTTAAAGTTAAAGATGTAGTTGCTAAGTTGTTCCTTTTGACCCTATACTTATTAGAAGATGTGGTTCTAAACTCGAGCGGTTGTAATTACTACATCTAATCTAAAATATTTTATTTTTAGTATTACTTGTGATTTTTAATAAAATTTAAAACTCTATAAAATATCAAAGTTTTAATTAGCTTTTTAAAATTATTTCATACTGATTAGTAATGAGGATAAAATTATTTTAATATTTTATATAGTTTTTTAGCTTTTTAAAAAACGTGTTGAAAATGAAAATCAAATATTATCGATTGGAGGGAGTAATATACAATACAAATAAATATAAAAGTTGATTTGAAAAAGAAAGATCGAGTACTTGTAATTATAAAAACGTAATCCGTTGGAATCTCCATGAATAATTTTAATAATATATAATTATAAATAAATGGATTTTAATATTATATTAATTATCCAACTTACCCTAATATGACTTTGATATTTTCTTGGCTTTTAATTGGCCAAAGTTTTATTTTAATAAACCGGATCAGCCGGATCACCGGGTCGAAACCCAATTAACCTAGAAAAATACTAGTTTTCAGATCTTGACCCATTTCTTGGTATTCGGGCCGGGTTAAGTTTTGACAGCTCTGGCAATAACTCCACTAATCCGCGCATAACATTATGCCTAAGGTAGTAGAGGAATTTTGAAAATAACTGGATTAAATTAAACTCCTAAACATTTAACAATAGCTAAAAAATAGCAACAAAATTAATTGAGCTATTATATGAAATCATGCAATTTCGCACGAGCATCATGAGGCTTGAATCATATTTCAACACCTCTCCATCTCTCCTTGATCCAAACACTCGCATTCCAATATTCTATAAAAAGAATTGATGTTTTGTTGATCTCAATGTCATAGTGAACAAGTTTGCATTTTCATCGTTTGTACGTACCATAGAACTTTAGAACAATCTTCTCCTTGGAAAGTGTCGTTCTAATAAAATGATGTTGCCCATCAATATGTTTGATTTTGGCATGGAATGGTAGATTCTTGGTCAGCAATTGTGGACTTGTTTTCTTGCCATAACTCAGTAGCTTCTTCTTGTGCACAGCCAAAATCTTTCACTAGTTTTTTTGTATCCATAATGCTTGTCTTGTAGTTGATCCTACTGCAATATACTCAGCCTTATAAGAAGATAATGCCATTATGCCTTGATTCTTTAAACTCCAATTGATTGCTCCTGAGCCAAGACATAATATTGAGCTAGATGTGCTTTTCCTGTCATCAATGCATCATATGCCCAATCATTGTAAGTATGACCCTTTAATTCAAAATCTTCCAACACTCTCATACCAGATTGCATGCTTGATTATACTAGCTACACATATGAGGATTCTTTTGCAGCTCCCAGATGTTGCTTGGTTGGACTATGCATATACCTGGACACTTCACTCTAGGGATGACAATGGGTCGGGTGATGAGTGGATGATCTACTTCCATCATCCGACCCACGACTCAAAACCATTCACCCTACCCGACCCATCACTCACCAAATATTTCACCCGCCCCGTCAACCCATCACCCACCGGGTGATCGCGTGGATCGAGTGATAATTCGAGTGAAATACAAGACACCAAATTTATCAAATTTTTTTATTATTAAAAAACATAGGTCGAACACATCAACGAATAAACATTAATTAGGAATTTAGGAGCCCATCACATTCACGTTTCCATTTTAAATAGGAGACAATTGCATTGCATATCTTTAAATAAAAATTGCATAACTTACTTTATGACAAGATATTTCCATTTTAATCATTTGATAGGTATCTTGAATTAGGGTTTAGGGGGTTTATTGGTAATTTCACGTATAAAATATAATTATATAATATTAGTCAGGTGACGGGTGGGGAATGTCTTCACCTGAATCCGACCCGACCCGTCACCCGTTCACCCATCACCCATTTAATATCACCTTTATTTCGGTTTTTCACCCACTTTTTTGGGTCAGGTGAGATGGATATCCGTCGGGTGCAGGTGAAATTGTCATCCCTACTTCACTCACTCAATAAGCAATGTATGGCCTTGTACGTGTGAGATAGTTCAAGCCTCTTACCAAGCTTCTAAACATCTTTTCATTAGCTTTTTCTATATACCATGTTCTCTTTACAACTTCTCATTGGTGTTCATTGGCTTTTTTGCTACATCATTTAACAAATCTTTTGCCTTTTCGTGACACACAAAGTGAAATATCCCATGGTATTTTTGGGGATTTCTTTTTAAGTAATTTTTTTTATAAAAGTTCTTTTATTTTGAACTTAGTAAAGATTTTTCAAATTAAATGTTTATAAAGTTGAGGAAATTGTAGTAAATGACCTTTGACCCTCTTAACTTTGATAGCATAACCCAATATCCATATAATTTGCAAGGGTTAACCCTCCCCCCTTAAAAATTTGCACCACAACCGGTTAAAAGAGAAGGGGAAACCTGCTGCATTAAATGAGAGAGAAATGAATGATGTGAGCATTGGGAGAGAGGAAGAGAGAGAGATGACAATTTTATTTAAAAAATTGTCTTCACCTCTATCCTAAACCCCCTTTCCCTTTCCCTCTCCCTCTCTCTACCTCTCTCCATTGAAGAGTTCCATTGAAGAGCTTCTTTCTTCTTCGATTTCTTTGTCTTCTATCTTTCTTCTTCCTTCGAATTTCTTCTGTCGAACAAAGAGTGGTGCCTTCTTCTATTCTTCTTTCTTCTTCTATTTCTCTGTCCAGGTTCGGTTCTTCATGCAGCAGTGTAGGCAATGGCTTTCTCCAACAACAGCTCCAACGTCGGATTTCTCCGACTAGCACGATAGCTGAGCGTAGACTAGAAAAAAAAAATGTGTCAAGTAGACAACCATAGGGTGTCTAGTAGGAAACCACATAGCGTCATGTATATATTAACGGATGTCATATACAAACGTTGAGACTGGAATAATGATGAAATAGAAGGGTGGCATGTACCGACGTTGGTGGTAATTTATATCTTCTGTTGTGGGTGTACGAAGTTGTCTCGTTATTTGCCAACCAATTCGCTACCATCACCGACTACGAAGTCTACCATCACCAACTATTTGTCCTCTTTGATCGTAGTTGTGCTTGGAGGAGGAGGCGGAGAAGACGAGACAGTGCAACTGATCAAAGCCTGTGTGAAGTGAAGAAGATGAATGAATAGTGTATGGCCTAATGCTTTATTTTTTATTGATGAATGAATAATATATTACCTATTTCTTTGTCAGAACATGGAAAACAGCTGGAGTCATGTTTCTTGAAGAGTGTATTAATTGCTTTGTTTAATTAAGTGAAAAAGTAGTCATTTATATATTTTTAACAAATACTCCACCCGTCTCAAAATACATGTTTTTTTAACCCATGTAATTTTATCAAAAATACATATCTTTTTAGCTTTAATCATTATGCTTAACCTACTTTTACATCTAATCATTACTCTATCGGTATCATATGTTCTGATCTTGGCCTTGTAAGGTTCTCTATTTGTCATGTAATTTGTTTTGTCCGTCATGTATCATATTCTAAGTGTCATGTTAATTAGTGATGTTTATGGATAAGTTCATGACACCGGGAAGGACAAGGAGGTCACAACGACGACCGAGTTTGGGGACACTGTGATGGACAAGGGGGTGCGTCGGATGCACCTCTTAAGAAAATCGAAGAGGTAATTAGGGTCCCTTTGACTGTCATGTCAACCGCAATGTGTAACATGTAATTAATTGATAACTGTCATGTAAGATGAAATATTCATTGTGGTGTATTGGTTATAAGACAAGGGGGGTTGTCGAGCCATTGAAGGCGATGGTGGAGGAAGGCGTTTGCTGCACCCAATTTCATCCCACTGCACTCAATTCCCATATCATATAATCAGAACCAGCTTGAATAGAATTTTGGATTTGGGTTGCGGGTGCCTCGTCTTTCTTTGAAAGTTTGCAACCTACTTGTCCAAATTGCTTTGTTTCTAGCATGGATTGTCTACGCGGGTTTTCGCTACATTGGAGAGATGTGCATCTCAAATTTGAAGGCTTTGGCTCGGAGGAAGATGAGGAAGATGAGAAGAAGAATGCCACTGCTTCTTCTAATGGGGTTCAATTCTCCTTCTCCGGTAACCCTGCGACATCAAACTAATGTTCCTTGACGCCCAGACCCCTGTCATGGATTTGTGTTTTCATTTGAATGTCATTTAGGGTGCAACTATGGATCAACTCATGGCAGTTCAGACCCCTATCATGGATTTGTGTAGATATGTATTATAAGGTATCGTGCGTTTGCACTACATATCTAATCATATATGAGTTTCCATAAACAAAGCTCTTTGTAGTCATTGAATGAAACTCAAGTAAATTCAATTTTTTGTCTCGTACCGTGTAACAATATATTAATACGAGTGACAAGTAAAACAATTCATGAGTCAAGTAAAACAATTCACGTGTCATGTAACATGATGTTTTCAAATGCCATACCCAGATGTCGTCAAAGGTGACTATATATGGTATTTTGCATTGTTTTATATTGTGCTTTCCAAAACAATGGCACAATATAGATTAGTAGGTTTATTTGATGAAACACATCGAACTTGAGAGAGAAAAGCGATGTCTACGTTTGTAAATACGTCAACCATTAAGAAATAGATCGCTTTAAGTATGTGCTTTTCTCGTGTCATGTACATCGTATTTGAATGACATGTTAATAGCAGTTAATATCATGTACATCGTCTTTGAATGACAAGTTCGAATTTCCCCTAATTACTAAATGTGTGAACCGTATAGTCAATTACTATTATGTAGCATAAGCGTTTCCAAGTGCATCATAACTCATAAGTGACACAAAAACGCACCGATCAGTCGACCAAGATGAACATAGTGCACTGTCATGTCAAAATTATCAATTATCATGTCAAAGGTATTACTTGACATGTTAATAGCATTACATGCCATGTACATCGACGTTGGCTGGCCCACCACCTCCTTCTCCGGGAGCCTAACCCTCCTCCGGGAGCCATCACCCCCTCCTCCGGGAGCCTAACCCCTCTTCCGGGAGCCACCACCTCCTCCTCCAGGAGCCTTGTGAGTTGTGTATCCAAAATCTGTTTTGGACTAACGTTCCTCTGTTGCCCAATTTGTGGTGTTGGGTGGTCTCTGATTAACCCCCAAATCGATCCCCTTCTCTCGACCCTCCTCGGTGCCCTGCTCTGATGCGTCTTATCCATCTGCCATGCCCTTTTGTTGGGGGTCTCTTTGCCCAATTCATCTTGTCCTCCTGCTCCATCGGAGTTCTCTCCGTCGGCGAGGATCGATCCATCGACGTCGGGCTTGGTTGGTTTGATGGTGGTCCTGTTCCGCCGTCGTCTTCACCTGGCACCGTCTCTTGCCCATCACCACCGTTCCATCGCCGGCGATGGTCGTTGTTCTCCATCTCCCTCCACCTGCGGTCGGTCCCTACTGGTCTCCCTTCATTTCCCCCCTTTCCGATTTTGGGGGTTTTTGGGGCTGCCGCCTGCGACCCACCGCCCTAGCGTCCATTCCTCCTCCCGATCTCTCGCCGCCATTGCTAGGGTCTTGCTTTGTCAGCGCCGGCTTCCTCCGGTTGCTTGCCGGCCTTCCACCTCTGGTTCTGTCGGGGGCGTAACATCCTTGGCGTGCGAGGTTATCTTTTCAGCATTGCACGCCGAGCACATGGATTAATTATATATATAAAAAAAATCAGCTTATATATATATAGTGTACGGATCATTTGTTCACAAGCCTTAGGGTGTACCTTGTTCACAAATATTATTCGGTGAAATGTGAAGCATTATTCGGTGAAATTTGAAGCATTATTCGGTGAAATGTGAGTATTGTTTAGGGGAATGTGAAACATTATTTAGTGAAATGTGAAGCATTATTCATATAAATTGTAAGTATTGTTTAAGTAATTGAGGTTTCTTTTATTTGAAATAGATGAATAAAAAAACTAAACATTATTCGGTAGAATGTTACAAATTATTCAGTGGAATTGGAACATTTTCATCTAAAGTGAACTGAAAAAGAAAACATAACAGTATTCGGTAGAATGTTTCACATTTCACCGAATAATGTTTCAAATTTCACCGAATAAATGGAATAATGTTTCACATTTCACCGAATAATATTTGTGAACAAGGTACACTGTAAGGGGTGTGTACACCAGAACCACACCCTATATATATATATATATATATATATATATATATATATATATATATATATATATATATATATATATATATATATATATATATATATTTATAAATAAAAAAAGCTGGTTTAAAATCCCGAAAGGGCCTCATCTAAATCCCGAAAGGGTTGGTTTAAACCCCGAAAGAGTTTGCACACTTTTTTCTTCGGATGGTTAGTTCTTCCCTTACTGGCCTGTATTTGTTCGTCTGTTGGCGTCGGGTCGCTGCTTTGGCGTGGGTACATTTAGTTTCGAGTTGGGTTGCAATATCGGGCTTCCTGTATGATCGAGAGGATCGTGGTGGTGTTCGTGGTCTTTGAAGATCCATCATCTAGGTGGGGGCAACATCAGTGATCCGCACTTCCTCAGGTTTCGCCCTTTCCGATGGTGGGTTACTGTTCTCCGCCTTCTCGGCGCCGAGACGCCGTGTGAGTCGATGTGCTCTCCCGTGTTCTCGGCATTCGTAGCTCGCCTTGGATCTCCCTCGACTCTTCCGCTGGCTGACGACTTATTTGGGTTCTTAGGGTTGTTTCTCTCATCTGTGATTTTTGTGTATATATTGTGTTGTTTGTTGTATGATGACGGTTAGTCCGTCTGCCGATTCGTCGGCCTATCGAGTTTCAGGTTTGTCTGAACTCGAATTTTTACCTAATCAAAAAAAAAAATCGACGTTGGCTGACATGTTCGAATTTCCCATAAGTACAAAATGCGCTAACTACATACTTAATTATAAACAAGAAGCACTTTTTGAAGAGGTAAATATATAGATAGAGTAACGAAATTACAAGGAAATATGGAACCATACGACGAGTCCCATAATTTTGATCAAGTTAGAAGGGAGAAAGAAGATTTTGAGACGGAGGTATTATATTACAACCGTCATGTAATATGAGACAGATGTAGTATATTACAACCGTAATGTAATATATTACAACCGTTAGCGGACTAGAACAGGGTCAAAATTGAACAACAAGTTAGCGGACTATAACAAGGGCAAATGCAAAAATTGAGTGTCATCGGATAGCCAAGGGGTTCAAGTCATGTGAATGGAAGTACGTGGCTGGTCTTGTGTCCCGATAACATGACCCGTATATCCTTATACATGATAGATGTCAATACTGGCATGAAAGACAACAAAGTTGTAGCAATTCAGTTTGGCCTGGGCTATAAAATTCATTTATGCTCCCTCCGTTCATTAATAAGTGTCGTTTGACTTTTCGACACGTTTTTTAAGGAGGTAAAAACTATATAAAATATTAACTTTTTTATTAATTTTTTAAAATAATTTTAAACTTCTAACTAATAGGTATAAAATTAAAAAAAAAATCAATTGAAAACTTTGTATTTTTTATAGTTTTTACCTCCTTAAAAAACATGTCAAAAAGTCAAATGTCACTTATTTCTGAACGGAGGTAGTATATGATAAATACTCCGTATGTAACTTATTAACTCTCGTGCATCATACTCAAAATTGGGAGGACGCCCATCGTGAAAATTGAATCACATATCAAATGCATACAAGATGAAGCAATATGCCCTTTATGAAAACCTAACCATCTGTCAGACATCAAAAGCACACAAGATGAAGCAAATTCAAAGATGAAGCAAAAGATACCAACCTCGATCAAGCGCCAAAACAAAAAAAATCACCAGCCGATTGAGAGCAAAGAGAGAATCGCCAAAACACAAATTCAAAGATGAAGCAAAAGATACCAACCTCGATCATTAATTTTTTTTTATACAATATGATACTTATTAGTAATAAGTATCAGATTGTATAAAAAATTAATTAATAAAACAATATTTTATAGAGTTTTTCGCTCATTAAAAAGCGTGTCAAAAAGCAAAAGAACATGTACTATGGAACAGAGATAGTAATACATAATTGTTTTATAAACATAACATCCAAACACATATGATAATAAGAGATGAAGGAAACTGAACCGGAAAATGCGATTACAACAACGCACTTCATAAGGTCCGTTAGGTAAAACAACTCCATATGTATTTTACATGACACATAATGTATTATACATGACGCCTAGACGATTTTACATGCCACATAAATTGTTTTACTTGACGGACCTCATGACCAAGCACATGATCAAACACAATCCTCATAAGTTTAAAGAGAAGTAGGTGGACAGTGGAGAGTGATTACATCATTCAATCCTCATATGGTTTCATTTATTAATTTTTTTATATCCATTACACGGACGGGTAGTGATCAAAAGCTATAAATGAGAGGAAATCTGATCGAATGACTTTTTTTAATAGAGTTAAAAATTAATCCTTTATTAATTTGCTTGCTATTTCTCGTTGCCTTGCTCTAAGTTTAGATAAAGTAGTGAAAATTGGCCCAATAACTATAATGGATGAATGATGAAAGTAGAGAAAATCTCACTAGTGGCAAATAAATATTAACTAGTGTCATGTACCAACGCTGAGGCTGTAATGTTGACATAAAAGCTTCTGGCAGTCTCCTCCTTTCCCTCTTTTCTTTTTTCGGGATCACATTTATTCCCCATTTTTTTTACTTTCCCCTCTCGCATCCCTCTCTCTCTCTCTCTCTCTCTCTCTCTCTCCATCTTAATTAATTCTCGCTCTCTCATCCTTTATCTTTCTCCCCTCATTAATTCCCTCTTGAGTTTTTCACTCTTTTTCTCTCTCCTTCTCTCAGCACTTTTTTGAAAAAGTGAATTGTTTTTTCTCTCTCCTCCTCTCAGCACTCTCTTTTCTCTTATTAATTCACCTCTGAGAAGTGGTACTTTTTAATTCTATATCTCACATGTTTTTCTTTTTCTTTTTTTCATTCCTCTCTTAGCTCTCTTTCCCTGTCAGTTTTTTTGTCCAGTTGTCCCCCGCAGTATGACCTGCTACCGGCCCAACCTTGCAAGCGGATATTCGCATTTCAGCAAAAAAAATTCGGATTGGGTTATGCATGCAAACAATTCGGATAAAAGGGTTATTTTTGCAAATTTCCCTATAAAGTTTGTAACTGTTTTTGGTACATTTCATTTTTTTTATTCTTATTCATTTAAGTGAACTTTAATAAATAAGTTATTTATTTTAACTCATATTATTTTAAGGCAAATGTGCATATTTTTCTTCAAATAAAGAGGGATTTATAGTTGTAACTTATTTTAATATACTTTTATATGAGGTTTTAGAAAAATGTTGTTACATAAAATAAAATGTATTTAATTAAATATTTTGTTAGTTTTATTATGTAAATTGTGTGGGTTTTAAATTAAAAAAATCCACACACACACAGTTATAGGTTTAAACTGGTTTTCTTTGGGGTTCACTTGAAACGAACCGGACCAAGAAAAAGAAAAGGCTTGCATCGAGTTCACTGAACCCTTCTTTCTCCTCTCCCACGTTCAAACTCACTGTAAAAGCAAGCTAAAATTTCACCTCCTTAAAGCTCTTTGAATCTTACCATTTTTTGTTATAGAACGTTGGTTCTAGAACGCTCCCTATATGTTGATATATTTTGAGATTTCTGTAACAAATTTTGAGATTCGGGATGGAAACGCAACTGAACGAACTTATTCCCAAATTCAAAGTTCATCCAAATCCGCCCAATTCAGGTCGAGTCTCATCAGATTGAGGATCTGAATAAGGTTGGAGGTGATTATCTAGTTGATTTAATGATTTATTTTAATTCAATCCATCTTCTAATCCTCCCTTATAGGGATCCCTTTCAAAGCATACCGCCAACATTTCTCTCCATATCCAAGCTCTCAAACTAGTTTATTGTGTTCTAAACATCTTAATCTACAATCCCCATCACAAAAATTTAACAAAACATCCCGATTCAGAAATCCCAATTTTCGAATTCGACTTCCCAGAGCCGCCCTCGTCCGCCTTTTTCGTCGTTGTTGGAGCAACCATAAGCCCCCGAAAGAGCGCCTATCCACCAGGAGTCGAAAGTCGCCGCCCACGTCTAATGTCGTGTCCCGTCGAAGCGCCAAAAGCTTGCCCAAGTTTCGTCGGAGTGTCGCCAGAAAATTGCTATCGGAGTGTTGTGTTGGGATGAGTATTGAATAAGGGCAATAGCATAAAACTGCTCTTGCTTCCGATTTTGTTAACCTATGCCCCTGTTTTAGCCTATTTAATTTTAGGAAAAAATCCCAAACTTTTCGGGGTTGTTTTAAATGTTTTCAATCTCATCAATATGTAGGGTTACATCAATCCGTAAACATTTACGAAGGAGTTCAAGTCCACCAAATCGTTCAAGTCAAAGCTAGCGAGTTCAACTAAGACAAGTGACTTTCCAAGCCTTTCTGCTCACTTGTGCCTTTCATGTTTACAGTGGTTTCTTTCCGTTGGTTGCTTGCCAAGTTAGTTAAAATAAATTACAATCCACTTGCTTGTGTAATTTATTTACCCGATAGTTTGAATTTGGCAAGTATAAATGAGATAATGTTGTTATTTGGATTTGTTATAAAATAGCGACATAGATACCCAACTTTTTATTTAAGCATGATTTATTCTTGTTCTTCCATGCTAATTGGTTAGAAATGGAATATATATGTTACATTGATGTATCTCTTCTATTTATTTCATTTGTGCTGACCTAGGATGTCTTAAGTAAATAGTTAACAATGTGAGGATTGTATGTTACGATTGGAATTCAATTGAAGCAATGTGACCCGTAAGTTGTAAAGTTAAAGTGTTGTGGTAGAGTTAGGTCGGGACCGTTATTCCTCGGTCTTAAGGATTCATGAAACTAACACACTTTCATGCGAGGTGTTACACAACCAAAGAGGTTTTAAGTTGCTAACCACAATAGATAGAGTGGGACCGGTAGTAGTCGATAAAAAGTGATCTATGTTAAGCTATATAAAAGACATAAAATGCATATCATGTGAGTAAGTGATTGAAGATTAATGTACACTTAATAAACGTGGTATGACTGTAAAGGCTCGAAATTTCAAATTCTAAATTTTAGGAAAAAGGAAATTAAAATGAATTTAAATCGGATTTAAAACTCGTAGAGCGGATTCCGACCCGAATTTAAAAAATTTGATGAACATTTAAGTCCTTTCACCTCGAGAATTTAAAATCATTTCGGATGGTGATAGATTTTAAAAATCTAATTGATCGAGAAAGCGAAATTCGGGGAAACTAAGATTCGAGAACTAATTTCGGGATTCGAAATTTGCGTATTCATGATTTATTTCCGGGTATTTGTTTACCTACTTCCACACACTACCCTCACCAACTCCCTCACCATACCTCTTCAAAGGTCATCCCTCACTCCGTCATTCACTCATTCACCATCACCCTCACCTGCTCCTTTCATCCAATCAATCACCATCGTCACCATCATTCTTCATCACCACCACTCTCGCTCCCATCTCAGCTCATCATCGCCACCATCTCCATTGTCACCACCATCTTCATCACCACCACTGTCTCCACCATCATCGGCTCGATCCCCATCGTCACAATCTCCATCACGCTTCACCACCATCACTGTTTCACGTCATCGTCACCATCTCCTCGCACCTTCCTCCCTCTTTGTCCTTCAAGAGTAGTGGCCACAGCACCACGAGGCACCTTCTCGAGAGCACAACAGCAACCCGACGCCGCCCAGGAACCCCAATTAAGTTACGTCGCCACCGAAGCTCCTCCCTCCCTTGTTTCGTGATTCCGAGGTCGGTAAGTCAATCTCTTGTTATCGAGTCCATCAACTCAATATCGACTCTTCTGCAACAACTAGAAATCGACTGAAATTGCTCGATATCGACTCCACTGAGGTCAATATCGAGTGACTTCTCTGAGTCGGATTTGGACGTGAACGAGAGCTATCCAGAATCCGTTGACCCGCTTCCTCATGGATCGAACCTGATTCTCTTCCACTACAACGGGAGGAAGTCTTGAATTTATTTGGGCAGGCTAGAACTTGGTTTGATTTATATTTATATTTATTAAACTTGATTTCCTCCTACATCAAATTTTGGCGCCGTTGCCGGGGAGATATCAATCGCGCTTAGTTTAGTTTTTTAGGGTTTAGGAGTAGCCCATCCCCTTTTTCTTACCCTACCACATACCTATCCTACAACCCACCTCATCGATACCAACTAGGTGCCGAGCTTTTACTACTAATTTGTGCGTTCTTGATTGTATTTTCAAAGCTTAGGTACAAAGATGCAAGGCGCATACAATTATTTAAAATGGGAAGGATGGCAAATCAAAGAATTGAGACGATAAAATAGGCTCGCACAGGAGGAGGCACGGTTGAGGGAAAATGCTCGGATGAAAGACTTAGTCCGAAGGCTTGAGGCTTCCTATCGTGCTAAAGGATTAGACCCTCCTTCTTATGAGGAAATTACAGCTCTGGAAAGTGATGACGAAGAAGAAAATTGGTACGATCAATGGGCACTCTCATGGTACCTAAGAGCTACAACGCCAGTCGATGTCGATCTATCTTTAGTCGATGTCGACCACCCTACAGAAGCCCAGGTATGTCATTCCCCAATGTTGATTCCACCTTTTCCATCTATCTTTGAAAAATCATTTGAAGGATCCCAAGAAGAAGAAGAGCTACCAAAGAAGTCGGACGTTGTTGCCCATGGAGTTTCAAGGTCGCTTTTACCTTATAAGGTAAAGGTCATCCCCGACGATTTTGAGAAACCGATGTTTGTGTTTAAGTATGGGGTTCTCGCAAAGTGGCATGAAGCTCCATATGATGAGGTGGAAGTATCTCTTCCGACTCCACCGTTTTGCTGTGATGGAGATGTGCAAACAAGTCAACCTATGAAGCTTAAGAGAGACAATGAAGAGGTATGTAAATTTCCTATATGTCTTCCCTTATGCAGGCTAGCTGGAGCCAAAGAAGATGAATGGGTGGAGGTATGGAGCATCTATTCAGGGAGGTTTAAACTTCTCTATATGATGCCCCCGGATGACATTCCATGCTTCCCGCCACCAAAGGAACCACCAAATCTACCTGTACCTCTGGACAAAGATGCGCCAGCCTAAGACTAAAAGGGAAGTAGGTCGAGTTAGAGACTAAAAATCTAGCGCTTACAAGAGACAATATGCTATTTTATTTTATTTTAGTTCTTTTTATTTTATTTTATTTAGTTATTACTTACTAATAATTGTGCATAATCCTTGGATTTTGGGAGTTTTTTTTTGTCTCCATTACTTACTAACTTTCAGGTGTAAGGCATGATAAAGAGATGACCTAAGGGAAGTTGATGTTCTTGGAGGTACTAAACATCGGCTTGATCAATCGATGTCGACCACTTATGTAGATGGTTCTTTTACTTGTTCTGGCAAGTGCCAGGTTGGGGGAATCATTCGTGATTCTGAAGGGCAGATTATCGATAATTTTTTTTTTATCATGAAGCTAATGTTGGATCCATCATCCAAACAGAAGTCTCAACAATGATTTTAGGTCTCCAAAGAGCAAGACGGAAGGGACTAAGGAAGATTATTCTGGAATATGACAACCAGAGTGGTGAAAGCAATTAAGGGAGAGCAGTCGCCTAGATGGGAAGTATTGCGACAAATTGAAGATATCCACAGGCTTGTATCTGATTTTACTTCAGCAGAAATCCGTCATATCTTTAGAGAAGCAAACAATTTAGCGAATTACATAGCTAGAAGAGGAGTAATTTGTAATTTACAATCCATCCTCGACCATAGGGACCTTTGTAACATCATCCTTCAAGATTATCCGGGAGTTAGGCTACTATACTAGTAGCAGCTCCCAATGTTTGCCTACTGTAAAAAAAAAATTCTCCAATGGTATGGTGGAAATGTTTAAATATGCACATTTTGATACAAATTGTACTTCAATGGTTATTTTTTGGTGTTCAAAATGTGCATATTTGCACACAAAGTACTCAAATATATACCTCCCCCATGTGCAAAAACTTTTATCACTTTTCAATAAAATATGAATCATTTCTATTGGTTGTTTTTAAGTTTTTCTTTTTCCTTTTTAGTTTAATCAAATTTGTTTAGAGATGGATGTGTATAAAATACGCATTTAACCAATGGAGTCAGAGGCGGAGCCAAGGGGCATGGGGGAGCATGTGCCCCTCCCCTCATCCGACAAATTAATTACATAAGTGTGTTTGATATGATCCTAGTAGTCAGTGAGCTCGACTCATTTATCTTACAAAGCTTTGTCACTGGAGTCGAATATCAACTCTTGTTTGAGAAAACAACATGGCGACACCGTGGTATTTTTGGCTCTTTTGGGTTGTATAAAATTTCGATTGAAGCCGTTAAGCACTTGTTGGAAAGATATTTTAAGTGGCTACACCTTCCATGAAGAAAATTTATTCCGAATCAGCCCCAAAGACGCTCCACTTCGACGTTCAATTCAGAAGCTCAAGTCTGGACGGATTTTCCTTGAGTTTTTCTATTCTAATAATCCTACATCGCTTAGAGATGTTTGTGGCTTCTATTTTCATCTTATATATTGATTGTAAAACCTTCATTTTAAATCAAGTCAAGTTGAGTTGAGTTAAAGATTAAGCCACTAAATAGCTTCCAATGATTCCGGGTTAAGGATCGAGTTCTTGGTGAGAGGCTAAGAGCGAACCCTTTGGTGAGAGGCCGAGGGTGACACCCTAGTGAGAGACGAAGGTGTCAAAGGGTTGAGATCCTCGGAGTGCGATTCCTAGAGGATTGAGATCGAGTGTAGGGGATTCAAGGGTGAGAGGCATGCGAATCTTTCTCCACATATCCCTTTTTTTCAGTTTCCAAATATTGCAAAAATTAGCCCCCCAAAAAGAGTGTTCGAAAGCTCGAGCCTTGGTCGATCCGGTCCACGGGTCTCGTCAAGTAGTATCATAGCAACGACTAGGGTTCTTCAAGGTTTCGGGTCAAAATGTTGAAGAAAACGAGTTCCAAGCCTTTGTCTGAAGAGTACATCCGATGGGCTATTCGAGCATATGATGATGGGTATCTTCGTTGGTGTGACATGGATGGCGCTACATATGATGTAGTTGATCAAGAGCTCCGTAGAAGATATCGAAGGAGAAGGACTCGAAAGGATGAGGCTCGGCATAAGAAGAAGGTTGAACCACCTTGTGAAGAGATCCGCAAGCTCGCGGAAGATTCAATGAAACAAGTAAAGGAAATTCGAAATCTTGTCACCTCATTAGGGTCAATGCAATCGAAGTCTACAATAGCCCCACCTCCCTCTTCAAAGATGACATCCTTTACGGCCATGGGCGAGACACTTGAGATTAAAGAAGGCAAGTCCAAGGATGTTCCAATTGAGACTGCAGAGGTCATGCCCGAGCTTCAAAAAGATTGAGTTGAGAATTTTTGGAAAAAAGTGTGTGTGTTTGGTTGATTTGGTGAGATGCCATTTTGACACCCCATTCCGGAGTGAGAGGCCGAGGAATGGTCTCATTTGTGTAACTCTTTCCGGTGAGATGCTTGTTAAAGTTGTTCAAACAAAGGCTTGATTGCTCGGGAGTGAGATGCCGATGAGTGAAAGAGCGAGTTTGGTAAGTCTATGGGTGAGATACTCATAGATTTAGCCATCCATATATTGTTTTTATGTTCCCATAAATCTAGAAAAGTCCAAATAAAAGAGTCGTGTGTGTCAATATTTGTTCTCGTGCTCGGTTGAAGCTTTGAAACTTGTTGGTTCGATCCTTTGGGTCGTATCATTTGGTATCAGAGCAAGTATGATGATGCAAAAAGTGGTCAACAAATTGGGGTCGACGCTATCGAAGCCCAAAACAGCCTCACCTCCCTCTTCAAAGACGACATCCTCTATGGCCATGGGCGAGACACTTAAGATTAAAGAAACCAAGTCCGATGATGTTCCTATTGAGATTGCGAAGGTCAACCATGAGCTTAAGAAAGATGAGAAAATCAGCCAAGTTCCAAAGGTTGCGCTTTCCATGAAGGAGCAACGAATGCCAACCGACATGCCTAACTTTTTTAATTTCATGTCAAGTAAGTGGTTAGATTCGACTTCTTTCATTCCGTCTTGCTTGCCTTTCATGATTCAAGAGGATTCAAGATAAGGAAGAAGAAGCATGTTCGAAGAAGTCGCTCGTTTCCATCATGGATTCGAGGACGAATCCTTTTCAAAGGGAGGTGGAAGATGTGATCCTAGTAGTCAGTGAGCTCGACTCATTTATCTTACAAAGCTTTGTTGCTGGAGCCGAATATCAACTCTTGTTTGAGAAAACAGCATGGCGACACCGTGGTATTTTGGCTCTTTTGGGTTATATAAAATTTCGATTGAAGCCGTTGAGCACTTGTTGGAAAGCTATTTTAAGTGGATACAACTTCCATGAAGAACATTTATTCCAAATCAGCCCCAAAGATGCTCCAATTCGACGTTCAATTCAGAAGCTCAAGTCTGGACGAATTTTCCTTGAGTTTTTCTATTCTAATAATCCCACGTCGCTTAGAGATGTTTGTGGCTTCTATTTTCATCTTATATATTGATTGTAAAACCTTCATTTTAAATCAAGTCAAGTTGAGTTGAGTTAAAGATTAAGTCACTAAATAGCTTCGGAGCTTTCTATGATTCCGGGTTAAGGATAGAGTTCTTGGTGAGATGCTAAAGCGAACCCTTTGGTGAGACGCCGAGGGTGACCCCCTAGTGAGAGGCGAAGGTGTCAAAGGGTTGAGATCCTCGGAGTGCGATTCCAAGAGGATTGAGATCGAGTGTAGGGGATTCAAGGGTGAGAGGCCTGCGAATCTTTCTCCACATATCCCTTTTTTTCAGTTTTCAAATATTGCAAAAATTAGCCCCCCAAAAAGAGTGTTTGAAAGCTCGAGCCTTGGCAAAAATTAGCCCCCCCCCCCCCCAAAAAGAGTGTTTCACATATCCCTTTTTTTCAGTGTTCTCCTTATCGATCGCTAGCTTCGATTTGATATATAATACGCCGTAATCCGACATTTGAGTAAAAAGCTACTATGAATGTTTGAAAATCGTAGATGTATTAATCACTTTAATTTTATTTCAATAGATTATAATACTTTTATATTTTACTTAAATTGACAATCGCATATTATAAATCATCTCGAGAACTTCGAAACTATAGGTTATATTACTTATTTTGATAATTTCGTAAGAAGTTACGCAAGTTTAAATTTTTTATATCTATTTAATTATACACTATTACATGTTAAGAATATATACAACAAGTCAAATATTGATTCAATGTTTATTTATTGCGTTTGATATCCTTATTTTGTTAGTTTTCTTTTCTTCGACTATTTCATTTATTTATTTATATTTTTAATGGAGAAAAAATAACAGAGTTTTATCATAAATCGAAGTCATGTTATCTTAAAATAACATCATTTAATTTATAATTGTCATATTATATAGATATCGTTATGTTATACTTTAATCTAACGGCGCCGTGTGTACATAATTGTGCCCACTAAGAAATTTCTGGCTCCGTTCATGAATGGAGTAAAATATTAATAAGTGATATACATTTTTAAACACCCTGTGTACATTTGCACAATTAACCATTGAAGTTAGTCTAAAATTAAATAGAATAGATAGATTCCATTGATAATTTGATGGATTTATACGTCGATTCCACACAACTTACTATAATGAAATATTTCATACGTACTATAAATGGACCATAAACCGATCAACTATTCACAACCGCACAATCTTGGATCATTCTTTATCATCTTATAGCTCAATACAACGGGTGACTCACAAGTTGACCTAACTTGATTCAGAAATTTACGGGTTGAATGGGTTCGAATTACTTTGAATTTCGGGTTAAAATATTTACGTCAAAACCCACATTTTATAGGACAGATTGAGATAGTCCTCGGCTAAGGTCATGTTTTGACAGGTCTATTCAAAGCTAAGTTTTCCATAACAATATAGATAGAATCCTCCCATTATCATGTAACTTTGTTGGACTTACTATAAATGGACCATCGACCGATCAAATATTCACAACCGCACAATCGATAGGCCATTCTTTGTAACTTTGTTGGACTTACTATAAATGGACCATCGACCGATCAAATATTCACAACCGCACAATCGATAGGCCATTCTTTACAATACCTCGTACATATATAGTACTAGCTCCAATGATACGATCCACTACCCCTCCCATCTTCACTGGGGTACGGCTCAAGCCGGAGCTGATAGCACCGGCCAAATCCACACCCCGCGAGCTCCTTCCCCTCTCCGACATCGACGACCAAGAGGGCCTGCGCTTCCTCGTCCCCTTTGTGCAGTTTTACTCAGGAGGATGCAGCGGATCAAAGGACCCTGCAGGGGTAATAAGGGAGGCCTTAGCTGAAGCTCTAGTGTATTACTACCCCTGGGCGGGGCAGCTAAGGGAGGGGTCGGCCAAGAAGCTGGTGGTGGATTGTACCGGCGAAGGTTTGTTGTTCGTGGAGGCGAGTTCGGACGTTTCGTTGGAGGACTTGGGCGGGGAGGGCGGCCGGTTTCTCCGCCCGCCCTTCGCTTTTTTGGGGGAGGTGTTGTTTGATGTGGCTGGCTCATCCGGTATCGTGAACTGCCCTTTACTCCTCGTTCAGGTAAATTCGTGTTGATTACACATGATATAATTCGTAATTAAATAGGTATTTAAGTGTGTTTATGTGTAGGACTTAATTCAAAGGTGAATTCAATGCATTTACTGATTGATCCAACTTAATCGGCCGCTGTTGTTCCTGGAATCTATGCCATGTGCTCAAGTGGTGGATAAGGGGCTCGATCGAGTGGCTGAAGCCCTAATCTGAAAGAAAAACTTAAGAAGGGTTTGACTTGTTCTTTCCTAGAGAACAAACTAAACACTCAAGTAATAAAAGATACGGGGACCAGATTCGATAGAAATTAAGGAATAGAAAGAAATATTCAAGATGGGGTCCGGATATTAATTGGGGTTTTAAGGGTTATAGGACTGATGATAGAAGTTATTAAAAAATAATTCTCCCTTTGTTAATAAAAGTTTGTTTTTTAAAAAATACATTTATATTCTTAATTATTACTTTATTTTTTCCATCACTTTCTTGAAAACTATAACTAACATTTCTATAATTGAGACAAGAACAACTTTGTAAAGTGAATACTAAAATACCTAAAATGACATATTTTTCTTAATAAGATTTCATCTCTAAAATGATAAGTTTTGATTAACGGATAGAGTAATATTTTGTCGGGTAACTTTGAGGTATTGCGTATTTCGCGTCGTACATAACTTTTTTTTTGTTTTTACATATTTCACTTAGTAACCCAGAGGGTTTTTTTTCTGCCAAATAACCTTCCATCCTAATTTGGAAATTTCGAAATCACCTTTCAAGGAGCTTACTTGCGAGATTGATAACTCCTTGCTTGTAACTCTATTTTCAACATTTGACCTATCAAATTGATGAGGAGATTGCATGCAAGATCCTGGTGTAGACGATGTGGTTGGAGAAAGAAAGGTGGTGTCGAGAAAGAGCCTGCAAAGCCGCAATTATGGTGCAAAATAGTTTCAAACCCGGGAAAAATAAATACAAAATCTTCAATCGGGCACGAAAAAAATAAAAAATACAGAATAGAAAATTAATTTTGGGTTGTAAAAAATATAGAGGTGAAAAAAATGGGTCAAAAACACAAACATGTATATTAAATGAACTAGTCGAGACATATTGATATATTAAAAAACTACAAATCAGTATATTTAAAGTGTTCTTATGGAGAAATTGATATATTAAAAAACTCTAACAGAAAAATAACCCTTTTGCCTCATTGGGCTTCATGTAGTTCAACTTTTCTTAATAAAAACATTTTTATATAATTTTAAATAATTAATTCTTTATTTAACTCTCATTTATTTGACTATATAATCACTAAAAAAATATTAAAATTTAGATATTCTATCAAATTATAAAACTATTTATTTTTTGTCCGATGTTTGTAACTAATAATGTTGCATAAAATATTATTACATAAAAAATTTATTGGTATTTTGTATAAATTACAAAAAATACATTTATTTAATAGTTGATTTACAAATCACAACTTAATACACTTAATGTTTATTTTTAGAAAACCATCATCATCAATAATAATAATAATAATAATAATAATAATAATAATAATAATAATAATAATAATAATAATAATAATAATCTACTATTTGGAGTTCTTAAAAAAAATAGAATATGAAATATAATTTCAACTTATGTCATCTTGTATGTTTTTTTAAAAAAAATCTACTATTTCATTTTTATTTTATTAAACATTTTTTAGTGTGGTTCTAAACAAACACTCGCTCATATTTTATGGGATAATTTAATGAGGAAATGGCTGTAATTCTGTAAATCAATATTTTTTTGTACAAATAGCAAGTCACCCTTATCCATTATAGTGGGTTAAAAATTTTGGCGGGTGTTTGAAATTTGGAGGTGTGTTTGGGTGGGATTAAAGGCAAAGCAAATTAAGGAGAGAGAGAGAGGCGGAAGAGGCTATCGATAGAGGCGAATCAGTTCGGCGGGGAGGAAGCTATAACCGGCTGAGGATGGAGGAGGAATCTGGTGCGGAGAAAATGAATCTGGCGAAACAAATTCGAAAACAAGAAAACAAATTTGTTCTTTATTTAACTCTCATGACCATGCTTCTCACCGCCCCAAACTGGAGGGTCTCCTTTCGCCCTTCAAACACCCAACTCGATCACTTGCCCACGATTGTAAATCGGTTGAAGATATGAAAAGGATGGGGAGTAACCATGACTGTAAATCGAATACCACAAGCATACTTACCCATGTTCGTTACTATATAATGTTTGAAGTTGACACGTGTTTCCCTTTGTCTGGCATAAAATATTCAGTTGTCGTCCCGTATTTCTTATTTACATATATAGATATATTGATTAAATACAGTTAGAATAAAATTTTATCCAATAATATATCCATATCTAATTAAATTGACTCTAATTTTATCCTATACATATATTAATTATTTCCTTAAAAAAATTTAAAAAATGTGATTTGTTGGCGGCTTCTCCTTAAATTATTATATATAATGATTGATTTGTTTTTTTGAGCAAAGATTATACGCAATATTAATGCTCTTAAAATTGTATTAAAAAAAACAATGTATACATCTTGACAACCTTATAAAAGTTTATAGCAAAAAACTATATAAAATTTGAAATTACTTAAAAACTTTTGATATGCGACAGGTAACAAAATTGAGATGTGGAGGGTTTGTGTTGGCGCTGCGGTTGAACCACACCATGACCGACGCAGCAGGTCTGATCCAGTTCTTGAACGCCGTCGCCGAGCTTGCTCGCGGTGCTCCTCGCCCGTCCATCCTCCCCGTCTGGAACCGCCAACTCCTCTCCCCGCGAGACCCCCCGCGCGTGACCTGCACACACCGGGAGTACGACCACATCAACCACAACCACAACATGATGGTGATCGAGCGGTCCTTCTTCTTTGGCCCCGCGGAGGTCGCCGCCCTTCGACATCGCTTACAGCCGCATCTCAGTCGCTACAGCACCTTCGAGGTCCTGGCGGCGTTCCTTTGGCGGTGCCGCACAATCGCTCTCCGTCTGGAGCCTCATAAGGAGGTACGGTACCTCTGCGCAGTCAATGCGCGGCCAAAGCTCAACCCGCCGCTCCCAGACGGGTACTACGGCAACGTTTCCGCCTTCCCGGCGGCGGTTTCAACGGCGGGGGAGCTCTCCGGCAACGACCTCAACTATCCTATCGAGCTGATCAAGAAAGCCAAGGCCGAGGTCACGAACGAGTACGTGCGGTCGGTGGTGGACCTCATGGCGATCCGCGGCCGGCCCCACCTCACATTGCCGGGCACCTGGTCCATCTCAGACATGTCACGCGCGGGGTTTTCGGAGATCGACTTTGGTTGGGGTAAGCCGGCGTACGGTGGGCCTGCCTCGGCCATGGTGGGAACCGCGCCCGGCCAATTCGGATTCTTCGTCAAGGGAGGAGATGAGAGTGGTGTGGTGCTTCTGATTTGCTTACCGCCGGCTGACATGGAAAGGTTTGTTGTGGAGGTTGAAAGTGTTGTTGGAAAATCTAGGAGTTGCAGCTCAACCGATGTTAATTGCAAGCTATGAATTGAATATCTTGGATGTTCATTGCAAGCTATCAAGAGAGAGACATCAAATTAAAGAAGCACTTAAGGGTAGCTATTGCAAGAAATCAGTTTTCTCCTGCTTCACTATGTTTGCTCTTATCGTATGTTTTTCTTCACTCCAGTAGCTCGAGTGCTTAGGATCTAAAGCTCAGGAAGCTCGATCGGAGGTGCATCAAAGCAACTCCTTTACGGAGTAGAGCCATATTGATATTCTTGTTTACGGAAGCCACACGTTGTGCTAAGAGCATCAGCAATGGTCGGTCACCGACCTCCCCAAATCACTTTTTCCACTCAGTTGGGCAACCCAACCATTGTAAACAGCCTCCCGATATTTGGGCTGCCTCAATATATTGGGAACCTTCCCAAATCCGAAACCAATTAAACGATGACACGTGTCAACGTAATAAATCATTTCTTTTTTTCATTTTCCTTAATAGATTTTAATTAAAGACTAAAAAATATAAATAATTTAATTAAAATATTAATATTAAATATTAAATATAATTATATAATTACATTAATAAATTTTTTCAATGGTTTAATTTATTTAAAATATTTTAAATTACTAAAATTAATTATCAAATATAATTAAAAATTTTAATTAGTATTTTTTACTTCTCGAATATATTAACAATTTAGTTTAAACGTTTTAAATAATTAAAAGTAATTAACAAATATAATTAATAATTAAATTAATAATTTTTTGTAATGTCAAATTTATTAACAATTTAGTTTAAATATTTTAAATTATTAAAAGTAATTAAAAATATAATTATAATATTATAATATTAACTTATAGTAATATTAAATTAATTTGTTTTTGAAATTTCAAATTTATTAAAAATTTATTTAAAAATATTTTAAATTATTAAAACTAATTATCAAATTTAATTAAAAATTAATTTAATTTTTTATATTGATAAATCAATTTAATTTTTTAATATTTGAAATTATAGGAAAAATATAATGGGTATGAAAAAAGTGATGGGATAGATTATTGGGGAGTCTGACCATTGTGAGAATGGAGAATTGAATTGGGGAGGGTTGAGAATAAAGTTAGTGGAAAATGAGGTGGACGAATAAGAAAAGGGGAGAGAAGTTTTGGGGAACCCGACCATTGCTGATGCTCTAAAGAACATTGCCTTAATTACTAACCATCCATGGAGATTCGGTTGCCATCTTCCAAGAAGCGTTGGTAATACGGGTGTTAAACTCGGTTGGTCCTGGTGCGGGTCAAGACAAGCTGGAGGGAGGTCGTGTGTGCGGGCCCACATACGGGAGACTCGAACAACATATAAACCCGAACGGGGTTCCATCTCAAAACCAATTGGCTATGAGAGGAGTAGCCCACCAACCTTATATGTTGTTCAAATATTCTCTAAATTACCGATGTGGGACAACCACCATTCCAACACGCCCCCTCAAGTGCAACGGCATTTTTTAGCCAACAAGTTACACTTGCCACATGCGCTTTAGCCAACAAGTTACACTTGCCACATGCGCTTATATGGGAACCAATGCCCGCGACATGCCACAAGGCCAGCCAACGACCCCACCAATCCGAAGACCGAAACTAGCCGAACCCGGCTCTGATACCATGTTAAACTCGGTTGGTCCTGGTGCGGGTCAAGACAAGCTGGAGGGAGGTCGTGTGTGCGGGCCCACATACGGGAGACTCGAACAACATATAAACCCGAACGGGGTTCCATCTCAAAACCAATTGGCTATGAGAGGAGTAGCCCACCAACCTTATATGTTGTTCAAATATTCTCTAAATTACCGATGTGGGACAACCACCATTCCAACAACGGGGTTAGCCGTAGGATGACCCGATCTTCGACAATCAAACTAGAAATAACAAGAACGGAAGCAAAGACTCGATGAACAAAAATAAAGACTCAAAATTGAAAACAAGACTCGACCGATAAGGACTGAATCGAACTAAAATAGAACGAGGCAAAGACCCCAGGCCTCCTAAGAGGGTAGGAACCAAATACCAACGACTATAAAGCCCGCCTCTACAACCTTACACAGCAGACAACTTGGAGGCACAAGTAGGGGACTTGTGATTACCTGGATCACCAACCTCTCGCGAGGTTGATGGACTCAAAGCAAACCAAGTTAGATCTATAACCAATTTGCAATCGATGAGCAATGCTTCGAATCGATTGACTTTTCTCATAGATGTGTTTCACATATTTTTGAATAAAATTGTACGTGAGTTTGACAATGGAAGAATCGGCCTCTTATAACCCTAAGGATGCTGATTTCTAATAAATATAATAAATAAAAGGAATTAATTAAAATACCCCTAAATTGCCTAAAATAATTTAAGTAAAGAAGGTCTCTAAAAATAGTAATTTATTCCCGTAAAAACAGTGACAGCTTGTAAAGATGGTGATTTTCGGCCAAGCTCTAGGTTGAATCTGGAAAAACCTTCAACAGCAAGTCAGCAAAGTTGTAGATCTCTTCGTCCTCGTTCCGACAAGGTATGGCACGATCCAATCCGATTAATATTGAATCCGTACCACTCATTTTACTGAGACGTCGAAAAGCTGTCAAACGGCTGAACGAATCTAAAAACGAACGACCATCAAGGTTGCACCTTTGGACCTTCTCCCATGGGGGAGCCTTCTTCTTTCTCTTGAGAATGACATCATTCTCACGATCTCGAATCATAGGTCCATCCCCAAGTATAGGCGTGTTCGGAGGTGTCTTGGATGGTCCCGCATCATTCCCCCTATCTTGAAAAGAATTCATCCTCGAATCCAAGGTCGCATAAGATTCCGCAAATGCATCCACACGAGCTCCTGGATCGAACACCTCATGCCAATGGAAACTCCTCTCGAGGCCGATTGTTGCAGGGGCTGACCACGTCTGGACGGTTTTGATCTTGGCGTCGCCGTGTTGGAGACCATTAGAGCTTTCTACAAAATCAAGAAAAGAAACCTGATTAGTGCACAATTCATATTGCATTTCTAATTGAAGATGCACTTTAGCTTGTTCATTTATCTCTAAGTTTTCATCCAATGCCAGCAAGTTTTCTTCCTTTTTCAAGGCTGAATTTGCAATCACTTCAAGGCTAGCAATATTAGAACAAATTTCATCATCAATGATCATATGAAAAACATTGCCTTATTCTATGCATTGATTATAAAACAAATCGTCGCTTTGATTATCATCAGAAGGCATAGGTTGAACATTTAAAACTTCATTAACAATCAAAGAATCACCATGCTCATATTGAATGCAATCATCTCTAGAGGCAAGTAAACTAAGATCTTGATCATTATTAACATGCTCATCATTTTCAGCACTAGAATTTGCAAATTCTTTTTTTCCTAGGTGATTAATCATGAAAGTCTTCTTATTCGGGCAATCCTTCATAACATGTCCTCTACCTTGGCATATAAAGCAAGGAATGTACATATGTGTAAGAGTAGAAGAGTTAGGATTACTCCCTTTAGGGCCAGTAGATGCCCTAGAAGAATGTCGTCCATAAGCAGGCGTCTTGCCCTTGTCGGAGGGCTGCTGAAATGTTTGGCATTCCCCTTTCCCTTGGGCTGGGTTTGGCCGAGAGTTGTAGCCTCCGTCAGGCTGCCCTTGGGCCTGTTGTGGCCGGCTTTGGCGCCATGGTTGGGGCTGCCCACTCGTCATCCTTCCGCCTTGGTTCCTGTATCTAGCTCCACGTTCAACTTTAATAGCCAAATGTAACAAGTCAGTAGGAGTAGAGTAAGGAAAGCAATCAATGTCATGAGCTAAGGCGGGATGCAAAATCCTAAGAAACCTAGCATTTGTATCCTCATAAGGTTCTACGACATTAGCTCTAGACATGGTTTCTTGCATCAGATTAAAGGTTTCCTCAACAGATTTATTACCTTGCTTAAGGTTTTCTAATCGTTGTCGAAGCTCTCTAGCATAGTGTTGAGGGACAAATCTACTTCTCATTAAGGCTTTCAATTGGTTCCAAGAAGCGATAGGCGCATCAAGGGATCTTCTTCTTTCTTTAATCAAACTATCCCACCAAATAAGAGCAAACCCTTGAAATTCTAAAGGAGTCAATTGAACCTTTTTAAATTCAGAAAAATTGTGACAGTTCCAAATTTGATCCATTTTTTTCTCCCAGTCAATATATGCATCTGGATCTGTCTGACCATCAAAGGAAGGAATATTTACCTTTACCTTACCTATGCCGTCCTGATCAGGATCTCTAGGCTCACGGTATTGGTATCGACCTCCTCTGTCGTTCTGCCTCGGGCGTTGCTCCCAATAGTTCTCCTCTTGGAAGTCATCGTCACGCTCTGAATAGTAAAACTCCTCCTGGAAGCCATGACCTCTTCCTCTACCCCGTCCTGGCCCCTGCGCATTAGCAAATCCATTATGTCTACCATTTCTCTCCCCTCGTGGAGAGTTGTTCTCTTCAAATATAGGATTATGCAAATTAAGGTTAGGAGGAGGGTTAGGATTTCGGACTTCCCTTTCATCATTAGGCCTCTCGTCACGCCTTTGACTACCTTGACCACCATGGTTATTAGAACCCGTTGGTCTAGCCTCCAATGACGTCAACTTATCCATCATCGTCGCTAACGTGGCGTTAAGAGTGTTCATTGTGTTGTTGAACATCGCGGCGGATATAGTTGCTTCGGAGGTGTTGTCATTGTTGCCATTGTTCTCGTTGTTCACCTGATTGTTAGACATTGCAAATAAAGAAAAACACGGAACTATGTCAAGATTAGCAAAATAAAAACAATCTCGCAAGTGTTTCGCTCACACTCTTCTCTCGAATTGGTATGACAAGCTTGTTGGGGCAATCCGCTTTGGGCAAATCAACACTCAAGCAAGGACTTTAACGATCAAAGGAGAGTAATTAAGAGAAAGGACAAAGAAACACCAAATAAGGTACTCGACAAGGCAAGAACCACTCGACAAAAGCTGGACACAAGGTCGAAATCAACCAAACTGACTCGAAATCGACCAAATCAGACTCGACAGAAGCTGTAATGAGGCTGGGGGTCGTTATGGGGTCGGTATGGGCACTGCAGTACACGACACACAAAAATAGGAAAAGAAAATGAAGGAAAAGAAAGAAAAACCTGGATTTCTACCTCTTTTTGAATTAAACCCTTAGTATGGATGTTGTAGTTGCAAGGTAGGGCTTAAAAAAAAAATTTATGGTTTGGGAGGTATGTGTTTGAATGTTGTGACTAGAGCTATAGCAAATTCACCAAATTTGGTCCTTAAGCTTTCTTGCACTAGATAACTCCTTCTCTTCTTTTTTTTTTTTCTTTTTTGAAAGCTTACTTTTGCCCCTAGTGAATTTTATCCTCCTGGGACTAAGCTTTGAATGTAATCTTCTTTTTTTTTTTTGAATATGCGGACTGTTTTTTTTTTTTTTGGAATAATGCAAGAAAACTATTTATGAATTGAAATAAAGGACTCTAAAAAAATTATATGCTGTGGTGAAAGAAAAATAAAATTTATGTAGCCCTATGAAATATATATAGATGAATGTTTGGCTATCTTAGGTAAGTAGATTTATCCAAAGCCTTTTATAATCTATGATAGATAAAATAATTTAATCTACCAAAATCAAAATTAAATAAGGCAATGAATAGATAAAACAAGATAGATCAAAAGATAGAACAACAAACTAGGGTTTGGGCTTGGAATGAAAATTGCTGATTAGGAATATCACCCACATGAATGGCTTCAATTCTTTCAACAATGCTACTATGGTGTCGGCTTCAATTCTTTCAAGCACAATTCTTTTGTACTCGGTTGATCAAGGGCAAGGCTATAATGGTGTTGGCTGATCAAGCACGAGAATGGCTTTAATTCAACAAGGCTAAAGTGGTCTCGGTGTATGATTTGTTTAGAGCTAAAGGCAACCACAACAATCACAAACAAGAGTTAATAATAATCAAAATCAAAATTGCAAGAAGTAAAGAACAAAGAAAGACTCTATTTTTTTTAGGTTTTTTTGTGTTTATGAATAACAAAAGACACAACTTTGATGTCAGAAACCAAAGCTCTGATGCCAATTTAATACGGGGCTAGCCGTAGTATGGCCCGATCTTCGACAATCAAACTAGAAATAACAATAACGGAAGCAAAGACTCGATGAACAAAAATAAAGACTCAAAATTGAAAACAAGACTCGACCGATAAGGACTGAATCGAACTAAAATAGAATGAGGCAAAGACACCAGGCCTCCTAAGAGTGAAGGAACCAAATACCAACGACTATAAAGCCCACCTCTACAACCTTACACAGCGGACAACTTGGAGGCACAAGGAGGGGACTTGTGATTACCTGGATCACCAAGCTCTCGCGAGGTTGATGAATCAAAGCAAACCAAGTTAGATCTATAACCAATTTGCAATCGATGAGCAATGCTTCGAATCGATTGACTTTTCTCACAGATGTGTTCCACATATTTTTGAATAAAATTGTACGTGAGTTTGACAATGGAAGAATCGACCTCTTATAACCCTAAGGAGGCTGATTTCTAATAAATATAATAAATAAAAGGAATTAATTAAAATACCCTTAAATTGCCTAAAATAACTTAAGTAAAGAAGGTCTCTAAAAATAGTAATTTATTCCCGTCAAAACAGTGACAGCTTGTAAAGATGGTGATTTCGGCCAAGCTCTAGATCGAATCTGGAAAAACCTTCAACAGCAAAGTTGTAGATCTCTTAGTCCTCGTTCCGACAAGGTATGGCACGATCCAATCCGATTAATATTGAATCCGTACGACTCATTTTACTGATACGTCAAAAAGCTGTCAAACGGCTGAACGAATCTAAAAACGAACGACCATCAAGCTTGCACCTTTGGACCTTCTCCCACGGGGGAGCCTTCTTCTTTCTTTTGAGAATGACATCATTCTCACGAGCTCGAATCATAGGTCCATCCCCAAGTATATGCGTGTTCGGAGGTGTCTTGGATGGTCCCGCATCAGTTGGTACTCACGAGCAGCAAGGTAACTTCGGTTACTCTCTTTTCTTTGCTAATTCCGATCATCCAAACTCACAACTCGTTACAATGAGCTTTGACGGGTTGAACTACATACTTATCATGGAAAAGGGGAGTTGTGATGGTCTTAAGAGCTAGGAAACATGTTAGGTTTTATGGATGGCACTTGTGCTAAGCCAACTGCAAAGGACTCTTTTGAGTCACAAAACTGGATGGGGACTAATTTTATGTTGAGGTGTGGTCAGTTAACTCGATGACGAAGTCAATCCAAGAGAGTTTTATTTATGTCAATTATGCAAAACAGTCTATCATGAGGTCTTCAAGATGATGAAAGGGAATTAGGCACCATTGGTGGACACTTCGTTTGTGAATGTTACAAGTAGATTTTGTTTCACTATTACTAATCCTTCTGATAAACCTGAGAACAAGGAAAGGAATGGATAGTGGATATGGGGAACAAAGATCATATGGTTAATGATGAGTCTGTTTTGCATGCTAAGAGGTGGGTGGAGGCAACCGTGTCTATATCAGATTGCCTGATGCGCACATTTCTAATTGTTACTAGGGAAATATTTTAATTATTTGATCTCATCACACTACATGATGTGTTGTTTTTGGTTGTGTCTTAAACACAATCTTTACATGGCCTTAACTTGGACGTGAAGGAAATTGACTCACACTCATGGGATCAGAAGAGAAGGCTTATTCAAGTTTTTATAAGAGTTACCAATAGGATGAAAACAAGAGATTAAACACCAGCAAGATAGTAGCCACCTCAGTTTTTGCTACTTCTAAGCTAGACTTAAGCTTGCATATTTCTTAGGCTTGGGCACACGTTAGTTTCTAAGATGAAACATTTGAGTTTTTTAATGTTTTTGATCTGGATGGAATGTTTTTCGAAACCTATAACCTTGCAAATCATCATAAACTACCTTTTTAGTAACTCTAGAGCTGATCATGTGTTTGATTTGCTACATGTCGATCTATGGGCTTCCTATAAGACTCAAGGTGTAACAGGTGCGAAATACTTCTTAACTGTTGTGAATGGCCACGGTAGAGATAGAGAAACCTGATCCTTCTTGATGAAAGAGAGGTGGCGGTGTTCAGAACCATCAAGAATTTTGTTAGTTTTGTTGACAATTAGTTCCATAGGATGGTAAAATGTATGAGAAGTGGTAATGGAACAACAATCATTTACAGAGATTGTGTTGAGTTCTTAATTTGCATCTGAAGGGATAATACACTAAAAAAGGGCCCCTTACCATAACAAAATGGTTGGGATGAAAGCAAATGGAGGCACCTTATTGAAACTGCTTGAGCAATGAGGATTCATGCCAACTTGCCACTTATGTGCTAGTAGTAACACACTTAATGAGCGAATTGTCCACGACTGTGCTGGGTTAGAAGACTCACATCAAGGTGTTGTTTCATAAGAAGAAAACTTATGATGAATTAAGGGCGTATTTGAAAGCGGTTTTTGTGAGGTTATGTTAGGTTAATTTTTTTTGGCAACTGATACGCGTGTGTTTGGAAGCGCTTTCTCTTGTAGCTTCCAGAGTTGGAGTTGCAGGTTTCTCCGGCCAATTTCAGAAGATGGGGGGCAAGGTTCCCCAGTTTTTTCAATCAGGTTTCTGATTTTATATCTTATTTGCTCTTGACGATCCCACGGCAGATTCGGCCGAGTGCCTCGCGCTCGCCATCGTCGTTGCTGCTCCAGATGTGAAATCCGGCCTCTCCCTCGCCAGATCTGCCTGTGCGTCGTCGTCCCTCTCGGCTCCTCCAGTTCATCGGAGAGGCGGAGACGAGTAGTCGTCTCTCCCTTTTCTCCCCCAATTGCTCTCCCTACTTGACCGAAAACTGTTTTTCTTCCTCCCATCTTCATCTAGGGCTTGTTCCCCGCGATTGTTTGCCTCCACAATCGCCCAATTCTCCCAACTCCAATCCTATCTTTGAGCCCTAGACGCTCCTATGGACGGCGGTGGCGGCAACGGCGGTGAAGGAGGTGGAGGCCCGACTCCTTTCCTTCTCAAAACGTACGAGATGGTGAATGACTCGTCGACGAACCACATCGCCCAATTCATGTGTGGAACCCCCCCCCCCTCTATTTCAAATCGGTGCTGCATATGAGCATACCTACAATTTTGTGGAGATTCCGTCGGATTGATTTGGTTGATATCAAAACCATTCCAGAATGGCTCACCGGAAAAGACTTGTGGATAATAGTCATAGGTCCCCGGTTCGAACCCCGGAATGGACGCTCTTTATTTACCAATTCAAGATTTGGTTGATATCAGAGAGGGAGGACAAGGGACAATGGTATAAATTAAGGGCATTTTTGACTTTTCATAACAATAACCACTTATAAACCTTATACCAACCAAACATCAATCAGTTTTTTTACAAGGTTATTTTTAAAATAAAAACTCCAACCCCCACACCTCCATAATATATAAAATAAACTCCAACCCCTAAAAAATACCCAACTCCTAAAAAAACCCCAATTTGCCAAACACGCGCTAAGAGTGGTGGGGTGTTTATGCTATATATGCACCGATAAACAATTCATACAGGGACAAGTTCTCTATTAAGGGAAGGAAAATGTTTATCAATAGAGACGCGTGTAGTTTTCTACGAGGATAAATTCACTTTGAAGGATGATAACCATGAACAGAGTGAAACTCCCGCATAGGATTTGTCATATATTACCTCTTAGAGCATCCACAATTGACATATTTGAGCGAGTGTCTTAAATTTGAAGAAAAAAGAAAAGAAAAATAAATGTATTAAATGTCAGAAATTTCATGGTGTAAGTGTCTCAAATTTTTACTTTATTTCTTGCAGTAGACACTTTCACATTTTTCTATACAAAATTGCACTGCAATTAAGTGACATAAAACACTACGTAGTATAATTTTCTCTTTTTTTAAAATGTAAGACACCCACCACAATATTACCATTATGGGTGTTGTTACTAGTAGTAAGTTAGTAATTATCGGGTAGAGCTCGCTCACCCGAATTATTTCCTAATAAAAAAAAAGTAGCAAGTTAGTAACACATTGTCAAAGGGGTGGTATCACTTATCCCACGAAAAAAAAAACTTTAACGAAACTAAAAGGTGTCACCAACCTTATTAAAAAAAAAAGTAGCAAGTTAGTAACACATTGGCAAAGAGCTCGCTCACCCGAATTCGGTCCTTCGGTTAAAAAAAAAACCTTAACCCATCAATTGTCTTTTAGAACATTGATTATATACTTTATTTGGCAGAATTACTCATTTTTGAGTTTTTTATTTTGATATTATATAGTTTTAAAGGAAATAAATATAAAATTTTATTTTAATTAGTTTTTAAAATCAAGTAACTTTTTAATATACACTCATTTAAGCTTTACAAAACTTTTATTTTTATTCACAAGTAACCCTACCAACTAGGTTTATGAAATACCATATTAATTTATTAACAAACATTTAACATGCATGAATAATCCTAACTTCGCATATTTTGATTTGGAAAAATGGACAAAAATAATACCAAGTATCAACTTTTGGCCAAAAATAATACGAACTTTGAAATTGACCGTTTTATATACGAACTATCGCCCTATTAACCGAAAATAATACATATGTGTATTTCGGTGAACTTTCCGACCAAATACGCCACGTGGATGCCGGAAAACACACATGGCATCAATTTTTGCCACGTCACCAAACTTGTAAGTTATGCCATGTCATAAATTTATTTTTATTTTTTTAAAAAAAAGGAAAAATTAAACAAATAGGCAAATAGCTACAATACCTTTCGAAACAATGGAATCGAGTGTGGGCGTCTTCACTTTCTTCTTAATGTTATATGCTCGTTCTCTCCTCCATTGTTTCGAAAGGTACTGTAGCTATTTGCCTATTTGTTTAATTATTTTTTTTTTTAAAAATGAAAAATAAATTTATGACATGACATAACTTACAAGTTTGGTGACGTGGTAAAAATTTATGTCATGTGTGTTTTCCGACGTCCACGTAGCGTATTTGGTCGGAAAGTTCACCGAAATACACATATGTATTATTTTCGGTTAATAGGGCGATAGTTCATATATGAAACGGTCAATTTCAAAGTTCGTATTATTTTTGACCAAAAGTTGATACTTGGTATTATTTTTGTCCATTTTTCCTTTTGATTTTGGTAATAGAGAACGGTGATAAGGTTCGAAGTAGTACCTTTGGTTCCGGAATGGTTAATAACTTCGTTCATCAGCTACCCTGTCCCTAGCAATTCTCACCATACTTGGCGTTGATCGAACTATTGGGCCGATATGGTTTAGTCATTGCTAGGCCGAATTCCTAAATGACCTAAACCCTAAAATTCAGTCATCTCATCGAACACTGGACTTCGAATTGCGACGACAATGGCGATGCGAAGATGTCTGAGCACAATAGCTCGCCATGGCACTGGTCTACTCTCTTCCAATTCACAGTCTCTCCGACCTCTCAACCGACTTACAAGCTTCCACCGTCTCCTATTTCGAAGCCTAGCCATTGATCCCGCACCCAGACTCAACCCCCCATTGCTGTGCGCTCGCACCTTTTCGTCTCAAACCAGAGACCCTAAGAACCCGCCCGTTGAGGACGAAGACGATGAAGGCACCGAGAGTGAGGATGAGGCGGAATATGAGGAGGGAGAAATGGAGTCGGATGAGGAGGAAGGAAGTGGAAGCATTTCAAGCTCCGCGGCCGGCAGAGTATATACAGAGGAGGAGAAGATTCAGGAAGCTGCCGATATTGGTTATAAGGTGATCGGCCCACTCGAGCCTTCGGAACAAGTCTTTAAGCCGTACGAACCTGTTTTCGCTGTTGTTCAGGTTCGGTTGCTGACTTCTCTAGTTATCTTTGGAGAAAAAGTTATTTTCTTTCATTTTGATTTGTAGCTAAGTTCACCGATTTTCATCATTTTTGTTTAGATTGGTTCTCATCAGTTCAAAGTGAGCAATGGAGACAGCATATACACGGAAAAGTTGAAGCACTGTGATATCAATGATAAGGTAGGTTTTCTTCTGATTTGTGTGGTAATATTCAAATATATGTATTTGTGTTTGCTAGATTTCCTTATGGATTACGAATTTTCGGTGCTTGGTGCTCGTACAGTGCCTCAAAACGTATGGATGATGACGAATTTGAGATGTTGAATGCATTTGCAATTGTTGATTTGATGAGAACTGTGATGGACTGCTGGACAAGTGTTATTTGCATTTTGTTTATGATGAGATTTAAAGGGTCTTTTTGCTACATGCATTTATTTGTAAGGTTATGGCACTGAACTGCAGCTTCTGTCTGCAATGAGATGGTACTGAATGAGAATTCAAATAACTGAATTTTGGTGTTGTATATCTTGTCTTTTTCAAGTTTCCATGCGGCAAGCTTCTTTAATTGATGTTTATGAAGAGACGACTAATTGATGAGGAGAATTTTGATGTATCAGTAGTTTTACTTTGGCAAATGTGTTGAGTGACTATCAAATTATTGTGGTGAAAAGTGAAAGCAATGCCTGACATAAGAAGAATGTTATCATGTCTGGGAATGTAGGAATTGGTGACTCTTTTCCTGTTCAACTGATTTTTGGTGAAGATCCTTTTTTCCTTTCCAAATTAATTCCCTTTCAACTGATTTTTGGTGAAGCTAGTAGTGCCTATCTCTGTATATTTTATTTTGGAAGAGCTTTTCCTTAAGCATAGAGTTATTGTAAATAGGTCCTGTCTTTACACTCCATAACTTCTGAATAGATCGCATCTCGAGCTCACCTTGATCTAGCAGGGAGAAAAAGATGACACAATTTTTACTAAAATGGTATCTATCAAGTTATGTTGCAGCAGCGTCACAGCTGAGCTGACATTTGTGAAAGCAAATGATTTACGCATATTATTGATATCCTGCATTTTTTTTTGTATCAAAGCAATTTGGTTATTTAGCTAAATGTTTCTGGTTTGTTTTTCAAGTGAATGGTTGTGTTATATTATCAAATATATTCTAACTATTACTGTTATGCCTTTATTTTCTGCAGCTGATCTTGACCAAAGTCATGTTGCTTGGTTCACAAACTCAGACCATTATTGGAAGGCCCATACTAGAAGATGCAGCAGTACATGCAGTTGTAGAAGAGCATGTAAGACCATCCTGTACTTCCATTTTATCTCTGATTTTTTTGGGGTAATGCCTTCATTTTTGTTTATTTGGTCATCATAATATCTTCATAAGCTTCAAAATTTACTTTCACTTATGCAACCAAGATAAGATGTCATTATTAAATAAATATATAGAGAGAATGGATCGAATTATGTAATCACTTTAATTTGCAAAAGAAGCTAAAAGTTGGACTACAATGAACATTAGTTCATTGATGTCATGCAGTATTTCGTCAACAGCAACTAGTAGTGACGCTTGGCTGGATTTAAGCTGCGCAGAACTTGAAATTCTCTGTGTCATATCAGGATGTTGTGTGGTTATGCTTCTGCAAAAATATAGTGTATATAGTGAATAAGGCACTTCGTGTGATAGTAAGGACATGATGGGCGAGATCAATAACATTGGCAAACTGATGGTGATGCTTATTCCAATCTGAATTCTTTACTGATAAATTTGACATATTTCTCTAGATATTTTCTTTTTCTTTTTATATTCCAGAATTTTTAGTAGGGCATATATTTGATCACTAGTGCTCTGATAATTTACTGACCTTTTGGAAGTTGTAAGTAGGATAGCTATAAATCTAAACACTTGTCTCATTTGAACAATATGGCACATATATTCTTAAACAAATCTCAAGGTAAATTTGAGATAGATTGATGAATGTATTCTATAGTTATTGTACATCTATTAGCAATGCCATGATTTGTTTCTCATATGTCGGTGTGGACATAACTTTTGAAGACAATCCCTTTCTGAAATAAGTGATATCCCTTCCTTTTTGCATAAGCACATGCATATCTCCAACTCCCAAAAGTCACATTCTAGCTCAAACCATTCTTGAATTTTGGTAAATAGCCCTTACCAAGGGTTTGAAGACTGGTTGTGCGTACTCCACATTACTTCTCTTGATGTTCTTTCTTCAGCAGTAGAGCCAGTGGCTGCCAGTCTTCCCACCAGCCCCTTCTAAACCTCCTATAATATAATTATCAGTAATTACACCCTTCTTGACAAGTTTATATTACTGTTTTATCCTCTAGGCCTTGGATGCTAAGGTGATTATATTCAAGAAGAAGAGAAGAAAGAACTATAGAAGAACCAAAGGACACCGACAGGTACGCTTTGCTAACAATAAAATCTTCTGTCCTGGTTTGTTTATATCTTAATTGATTGTTCAATTGATGATTTGTATCTTTAGGAGTTGACTCGGTTGAGAATAACTGATATCCAAGGTATTGAGAAGCCTGAAATGCCTCCGGTTGAGAAGAAGCCAAAAACTTCAAGTAAGAAGGCGGAGAAAGTAGCAGTAGCCGCATAGGTATTTCACTGAACTACTAATTCCTCGAAGTAGAGCTCAAGGCTATTAATTTTAGCAAATGGCTCGATGCCAGTTTATTATACAAATAAAGCACCGTCCACTATTTTGATTGCTTATTGTATCCTTACATGTAACACCCAGATGGAATCAGGCATGTGATTTGGTGAGTCCATTCGGTGTAGGTGGTTGATTTTTATACCTTAAATGATTGCCCGAAGCAAAACCAAGTGTATCTGTTCTTGCAAGATGTTGGGCAAAACGTGGCTTCGGGAATGGATTCCTTCAAAGGCTGTTTTGTGAATGACCTTGTTTCTTATGATACTGCTTGCCTAAGCTCGGCTGCTTTGAGGTGGATGGGTGTGTTGTATGGGTCCCGAGTAGGTCTAAGAGGTTTTTATTTATTTATTGGTGTTTCCATGATGACCATTTAAATCATAAGATGATTGAATTGTTGCCTTCGGGTTTAACTCTGAAGGTTGAATTTTGGTCATGACAAATCAATTTGCGTGGAAAGGGAGATTTCATCCCAATGTGCTATAAAACGGAATATTGCTGCATAATCTTGAAGAGGGATTCCATCTCAAAGAGTATAGAGAAGTAGATCTTCTCAATAGCCATAAAAATCATTAACCCCCGTCAAAAAAGGAACAAAGTTGGATAATGGATACAATTACTTTTGTTCTCAAGAAACACTAACCTTTGCAAGTGTGCAAACTGAGTATTTTTCGCTTCAGAGAACTGAGATACATTGGCTTTGTCATTGCTCCAGACTTTGAATTCGTTAAAGAAAGCCCCCCCTTGTTGATGTATATTGGCTTCGTTGTTGCTCCACGTTTCCGTCTTTGTAGCAACTTTACGGGAAAGGATATACAGTGTGAAAAGAGGGGTGCATAATGTTTGTATCAGAAAAACATTGAGAAAGAAAAGAGGGGTGCATAATTTTTGTATCAGAAAAACATTGAAAAAGAAAAGAGGGGGTGCATAATTTTTGTATCAGAAAAACATTGAAAAAATAAAATTACGGTGAGCGTGGATCGAACACGCAACCTTCAGATCTTCAGTCTGACGCTCTCCCAACTGAGCTATCCCCGCTGTTGTGGCATTGATGTTCTGACCAATATTGAGTCTCTAACATTTCATATTCGATGAGATATTAATGTGGAAAGTGGAAACTAGTAGTGTTTCCCTTTAACATTCATATTGATGGGAAGATTTCTCCCATAGATCTAATTTAACTCATAGTTCATGTGCCTTAGTGTAATGTTAAAATTCAAACAATGAATTAATTATCTTATCATTTTATTAAAAAATATTATTAAATTACTCTATTTAATCCTATATAATGAATAAAACTGATTATTTATCAATATATTATTTTACTTCAATCTACCTTCTTTTCGACTTCTATAGCCCCTCAAGAATCAAGTTACTCAACAGATTCAACATCATCAGGTATTCTTCAATCTCCATATCGCCAATTCGCCAAATCCATTTTGTTGGTATTCTCCAAGTTGCAAATCGCCAAATTAGATTATTAGGTATTGGTTTTCTGATTAAATCCGAAAATCTGAAATGATGTTATTTAGATCAGTAGATGAATTGTTGAATTCAAAAATTGAATCCGAAATTATGTTAGTTTAGTTAGATTACTAGATGAATTGTTGAAGTCTTAAATTGAGGGAGTATTGGTTGATTCAATGATTTGGAAATCAGATTGATTGATTCAATGTTAGGAAGATTAGTAGATGATTTGGAAATCAGATCGGTTGATTCAATGATTTTTCTTCGTTGAATTCAGATTGTTTGTCAATCTGGTAAAGCCGAATTTGAAAATCGAGACCACAGATCGTTTTTCAAGGAATGTAAGTAAATAGAGTGATTATATGTGTGATTTCTAATTGTTTGATTTTCGATTTTATAATGTCTCGCCCGTTCATTATTTGTATGTATGAAAGTGAAACTAGGAAGTAGGAATGGTGTTATCTAATTTTTTTATTTGTTATGAGACGTCGAGCTCCAAAATCCAAAAGGCGTAGATCGCTTGGAACAGGGACACAACATCAACGCCAAGAAGCAGCCAACGGTGGCGTCGTTGACGAGCGTGAGGCCCGCCAAGCAGGGGTGAAGGTGGTGGACGGGATTCGATAAGGCGCGTTTGGGAGCCGCCAAACGCCGGCGGAAAGTACGGACAGAAGGATAAGGGCTAAATAGGACGAAGATGTAGCGAAGGACCGCCATTAGAGGTCGATTTCAGAGAAAGAGAAGAGCCATCCCACCCAAAGATTTGGGAGGAGAGGATTAGGCCGGACCAACCTAATGAATCGAACACTCTCCGATGAGAGGAGTTGGGGCTCTCCGAAGAGAGATTTGGGCTCTACGAAGAGATAGATTTGATCGACGATCAGTCGGCATGGTTGTTCATCCAATCGGAGATGGAGAACACTGGCGGCGGCGAGGGTTTTTGGAGAAACTCTCAAAAGAGAGAGTTTTTTTCCTTTATCCTTCCTTTTTTCGTGACTGATGTTTGGTGAATATGCTGACATTCGATGACTAATATACTGTTTGACCTCCGCTTTTGCGGAATCTTAATAGCATGACTTGTTGTGTTGATGTATTGACAATAAGTTTTGATTCGTTGACTTTTTGATGATGAGGTACCTTTTATGACCTTTAGTATGATGTGGAGATGTTGATGTGACTTTGTGGCACTGTGTTGTATATGTTGAGACTTGTTGTATGATGTACTGGTTGGAGATTGGTTGGTTATGCGGTTATGCATTTCTTATGGCTTATGAATCTTGCTTGAATT
This sequence comes from Persicaria tinctoria, assembly GCA_037127255.1. Taxonomy (NCBI): domain Eukaryota; kingdom Viridiplantae; phylum Streptophyta; class Magnoliopsida; order Caryophyllales; family Polygonaceae; genus Persicaria; species Persicaria tinctoria. The sequence goes on along the minus strand of JBANSL010000007.1, from coordinate 20,330,149 downwards.
GAGACTGGTAGATTGATTTGATTCTGGAAACTAGGAAGAGAATATGAGATTAGCCCTTAGAGGTGGATGGTTCCACCTCATATCTTCTAAATTTAATTGATTGATATGCGGGAAATTGAATTTGTTGTCGGAAGATTTCGACGGAATCTTGATTTGAAAGGATTTGACTTGTTTTTGTGTAAAGTTGCTTGGTTAAACGTCGGATTTGAAGATTTTGAGCGGTCTTGAAAATGACCAGTTTGGATTTTAAAAAGATAAACGATATCAAGAAATTCAGTGATTTCAAGGCCAACCTTTCCCTTTACAAAACTCTTTTGAACTTTTCAGAACTGTATTTACATTATGACGCCTCACGATGTGTATACAAGCATTTATAAGGGCACTTATAGAATGCTTGCTATGACCTAGTCGGGACGCTAATATGCTTTTTTGAGTTATGATATAACGAGAAGTCGGGGTAAGGATGTGATAAGGGCCCATATCACATACTTGCTACGACCAATTGGGATATCATGATCACGTCAAGGATACTGTGAGAATATCATATGGGCCCTTATGAGGCGCTTACGGGATCAATAGAATGATCCTCGGACTTACTGATTTAAAACTTCTTTCCGTTGCTTTAGAATGATTTTAGTCTCGGGGACGAGTCTTGTTTTTAGAGGTGGATGAATAAAAAGGCCGAATATATTTTATATTATTTTATTTTTATTTTAAATTAAATATATATATATATATATATATATATATTATTCAATTCGTAAAAATGGGAGAAAACTCGTCCTCGAGTGCAAATTTCGATTTTAAAGTCCTTCCGGCATCGTTTTAAGATTTGAAATTTTAGGGGATTTTAATTCCGCTTTCAAGCTCCGAGTTTGGCAATTTTGATAGAGTCGGGATTAGCGGGTTTGAATTTGAATGTCGGGTATATTCTCTTTGCGTTGTATGGGTTGGGACCACATAAATCTCTCTCTCTCTCTCTCTCTCGGCCTGCAGAAGTCGTTGGGTTGGGGGGCAGCTGATTCCTCACCTCCTTCCACTACCTTGCCTGCAAAACCCAACTACTGTGGTCCTTCCCTTCACTTTCTCCCTACATGACCCATTCCCCACCCATTCTTTCCTTCACCACATCTGAAACCCACAAAAGCCTATCAAAAGAGCCCCCTTTCTTCCCCATTTGGCGCTACAAGGAGCCAGGTGTAAAACCTAGATTCGTCTAGAAATCGGTTTTGATAAGCGGAAGCGAATTAGATCTAAACGATAAATGAAAGATCAAGCAAGAATCACATGCAATAGAACACACAAGCGATTTTACGTGGTTCGGTATAATACCTACATCCACGGGGCCTCAAGAGTTGGCCGAATCCACTATAAGAGAGTTCGTACAAGGGATAATACAAGCAATGAAAGCAAGCAACCCTAAACTAACATGCATGTCAATCAGAGGTACAATGAAGAAGAAGAAATCCCCTTGTATGGGATAAAACCAGAAGATCGATGAAGAAATCGATCTCTAGAACCCGAGATCTCAGAAGACGAGGAGAGCGGCCACCTAGGAGGACGCCGGAGCTCGATCCACCTTCCAGAGAAGCCACCGGCAACCTTTCTTCTCCGAGCGCTCAAGAACCGACGACAAGAGAAGGAGAGAAACTCCAAACCCTAGAAACCCTAATCGGAGAGAGAGCGATTGTGAGGAGAGAGAAGACAGAAGCTGAAGTGTCTCGCTCCAAGGACAGGAAGCGAAGCTTTATAGCTAGGTCAAGCGCCCAACACCAAAACGCAGCGCTTCAGCTAAAGAGGTAGGGTTTCAGCTCCGCGTCACTGGGATGGGCTACCAGCTCATCCGGTCTTCGAGATCAATGGGCCGAGTAATGGGCTAAAAGCCCAATACCAGGTTATGATACATATTCCATCATACCTTATACAAAATAACATATATTGTATAGTTTATGCATATACGTTAACTCCGCTATAGGTATGGTCTCGTTAGAGGATCAAGCCTAAATAGACTCAATACGACTCAGTCGAGACACACACTATAGTGCATCATATAGGTATAACATATACTATAAGTTACCTGTATAATCATCATACACACATACATGTCCAAGCATACATTAAACAATATTACATGCCAAAGGAAAAACTTAAGAAAGTAAACACATAACATTACACCAGGAAACCTAGAAATTTCCCACCCCCAAACCTTCTATTTCATCCAAGTTTGAGCAACCTTTTCTTCACCTTGGATCCCACAACCAGGCGATCTCCTCCGGGATTTCTTTTCCTCCGACGTCAAGGGCGCAGCCAGGCACTTCGACGACGCCGCTAGACCCACCATCGCCGCCGTGCATCGTCCCCTCTCCATCTCGCTCCGTTTTCCTTCTGAACGCGGTAAAACTTTCGATTTCCTTCCTTCACTTCAAATCATCGAAGCTTCTCATAATTCACCTTTATCCATCCTTCCTAGGCCGAGGAGGATCATTCTGACCTCGAAGGAGCCATCGCCGGAGCCTCGCCACCTCTTTCTTCCCTATTTGAATCCGAGAGGTAAGGGGCCACGATTTCTTCTCGTTTGGCTAGAATCCGCATAAGATCCTCTTGTAACTCTTTGTTTCCGTTGTTCTAAGACCCAGAGCAAGCTTATTCTCACCATTGGAGCCGTCGCAGATGCTCGCCGGAGCTACTTTGGCCGATCGGTAAATTTCTCCCATCCTTCTCCTCCTTGCTCGCGCTTACTTTCTGATGTTTCGGTTGTGGTCGGGTTTGTCTTCCGAGTTCCTAGGCAAAATATCGAGTCAAAAGGTCGCCACTGGCCTGAGTTCTTCTCCATTCTTCCTTCCACCCCTACGTCGTCTGAGCGCTGAGCGCTGTCCGCACGAAGAAGATGACCTCCTCTTTCTTCTATCTTTCCTCTTGGATCGGATCCGGGTTTCGGTTCGAGTTCAGATTGGGCTCTTGGGTCGAATTCTTCTATTTCCGGGTTTGGGAATATGGTTTGGGCCTTGCTGGGTTGTGTTGTTATTATATTGTTTTGTTAAATGTGTTATGGTTATATTAACATATATGTGTGTTATGTGTCATTATATATTGTATATGTGTTTTAAAAATAGTACAAATCGGATTATTTATATATGATGTTATTATAAAATGTTTTAATGTGAGATTTTAAAAATTGTTGTAAAGGTAATAATATTTGGAATATGTGTTTTGTGATGTTTTAATATATTATTTTAGAAAAGGTAAAGTAATTTGGTGATTTATTATATTGAATATTATTTGGAGTATGTTATTAAATGTTGTTTAGAAACGGGATTTTAGGAAATTGTAAAATGATTATTGGCTGGGATTTATAATTGGAATTTGTGAAGAGGAATTAATTTTGATATTTTATTTAGGTAAGTATCACTTGGTAGATTATTTAAAAATGAGTTTTTAAGTTTTCGGAAATGTCCTCTAATGATTTATGTTTGGAAAACCAAAATGCTGGAATATTTGATAAAACAAAATTCTGGGTTGACTTAGAAACTTTATTCTCCCTCTTGATTTGGACAAGTATGATTTGAGAAATTGTTTGAATATGAGTTGACTTAACTTTAGATTTGATGGTTTGGAAAACTTTTGGAAAATATTTTACTCGGTTTTTGTCAGGGGATTGTTGTTGAATTCTGCTCGAGAAATATGTGAATATATAAGACATGAGATATTATAAGTTGAGATGAGATGATATGAGTATAAGATGAGATATGTGAAGTATGTATGATAATTAGGGGCACCTTGTGTGTTTTAGGTAGACTTAAGCTTACTTGTGTAATTGTTAGGTGATTGTTGCTTGTTGGACCCGATTGCGTTATCTTTTGTTGTTCGGCATTTCTGGGTAAGTATCCTACGAGACTTACTCAGCAACCTGAGCCTCTTGCCTGATGTGTCATATATTGTGTAGGTGTTGCATATGCATAAAAGCATGCCATGTGGTATCATGCTTAGGACTTGCACTTATGAATGCCTGATGTGTCATATAGTGTGTAGGTGTTGTATATGCATAAAAGCATGCCATGTAGTATCATGCTTAGGACTTGCACTTATGAATGAGCATCCCTATTCGTTATGCATTTGAAAAGAGAACGACCGTTATCTGCGAGTCTTTAGAGTCGTTGCTAGGGTCATTGGGGCATTCGTGTTTCAAATCGTTTCGGTCCAAATCAAGTCTTATATATGATCTGGCTACGGCGGTGACCGAGCATCCTACCTGGGCTACTTCGGAGTGAGGTACGGACAGATAGGCTGCGACACTGACCGAGCGTCCTACCTGGGCTGCTTCGGAGTGAGGTACTAACATATATGCCCCTGAGTGGGCACATATAAGGGGATATGCCACTTGGCACTCTTTGGGCGCCTTTACTGTCTTTCTGCACTTATATTATATATCCTGATAAGCATGCTTGTGTGATTTAAATCATGTACCGCATTAGGTCATCCTTTATTTAGGTATAGACATGTTATATGGCCTCAGCGCGGTCAGAGGACCCGCAGGCGATCACCAGGCCTGATTTCGTGGATAGTGTTAGATATCTGCTCCTTGCTTACTCCTTGCTTCTATGACGGGAAGCAACGGCTAAATCCACTAACTTGGCTAAATGGTAAATTGTTCCACTTATGATTTGATTTTGACCCGGCTCGGTTGTGGCATGTTGTATCTCAATTTCGTTTTCCGCTCTATTTCTTGAAATGAGTTTTACGACTTAGTCATTAGGACAGGATAAGGGTACCCAACGGCTCTACGATGATTTTAGGGTTCGAAATCCCTCTTTCATATTGATCCTTAAAAGAGGTTTGAAACCTCGACCCGTACCTGGATTGCAAGATCCAAACGAAGGTATCCAACCTTCGAAACGTCACCTGAATATTTATATCTGGGTCATTACAAAGTTGGTATCAGAGCCAGGTTGTGCAATTTGGGTACAAAGGGGCGAGTGTATGTTTTGAAAACCGCCCATGAATTTCAAAGGATTTGAAAGTGTTTTAAAGGGGTAAATTGAACTTAATATGCCTAACTCAATTGGACTAAGTATGAACTCGACTTATTAAATATGATAGATCAACCAAGGGGATTGAACGGGTAGAAAAGGCACTAGACCGTCCCTATTGGATGTAGTCGGGAACGGGTAGGCAAAATGTACCTTACCTTTTGCAGATTAGGTTGGAAGACTCAAAGGAATTGCACCGAGGTGATTGGAGTGGTAAGTTAGGTAGAGATCGTGAGGTTTTTGCCCCTCCGGTCAGTCGCTCCTCAAAGAGCGGCATTAGATAGTTTGATGTGCTTTATGTACTAATTGAGCCTGAGAACGATGTCCCTCGAAGGAGATCATTATAATTGTTATTAATTGATTCTATGTTGAGTGATTGTTATGCTTAAGATTTGATTGGTATGTCCTAACCATGAAATGTGAATTGAATGACTTGTGCAAATAGGATAGAGGGAGTACCCTTATTCATATATGGTCAAGCCCAACTTCTGTGGAATAGCCCCTTCCACTATGTAAACCCCTTGATGATCCTATCGAGTCCTCCTCCGTTATGTCGGTGTCCTCCCCGGGAAATCGGGTTGTAAACACATTGTCTTTGGGAACTATGTGTGGATATGAGGGTTGTCTGAGTGATTATTGAAAGATGATTTTGGACGAAATTCCAAGTAGAAAATAAGGTGTTCTGGGGATATCTCTCTCGATTCTTCAGATGATCAACCAGTGTCATCTTGCCACAAATAGTCATACTAGAGTCCCACGAGAAAGAGGAGTGATGAGTCAGTTGGGAAAAGTCAATGGTTGCCCTTAGGGATCTCTGTCCGGTTGTAATGGTGGCTCTCTCTTAATTACATGACATAATTTTGAAATCTCCGGCATATATCTTGCGAATGACCATTAGTGAAAAGTTGTTCATATTGTTACATCTATGATTAGTTACATTGCTTAGGTCTCGTGTTATGCCTTACTTTCTATCACGAATACATGTTGTCATAGCATATTTACTTGGCCTATTGTGTTGATTTGATTAATGATTGAATGGAAGTGTGAGCCGCATGAAATGAATCTGCATGATTTTGCTCTACTAGGTTCATGATAGTGTGATCAACTTTCCTCGGATGAATGCCTGTAAATGATCATTAGCATGCTAACTGATAAGGCATTGATGATTACCACATATTTTGTGACAAGAATTTATAGCATGCTCGTCTATTTGTATTCATCAGGTAGACTATTGTTGATTATTCATCAACAAATGTTGTTGTGTGTTACTTGTGTTGAGTGGAGAATAGGTTGATATAATTGAGTCTTGAAAAATGCATCTTTTATCACAGTATGTGTTGATTTCAACTCATGTCCCCGTATCTAGTCACATTGCCCGTTACTTAGACTGGCGTTATATCTCACTGCATTTCCTCCCATGCTCCTATAATGTTGAAATGCGATTGATTGAGCTCTTGCATATGGTCATTGAAGGTTCGATAATGTATAAAAAAGTAATATAAAGATACTCTAGAAGGGGGGTTGAATAGAGTATGCCGGTTTTTCGCAGATAATCTCAAGACTTTTGTAGCACTTGCAAAACCCTTTGAGGTTAGACGTAATTCTTTCTTCTGGCAAACCCGAATCACAACAGAGTTATACAATTCGAAACAAGTGTGGAAATATGGTAAATCAATAAGAAAAGGACGCAACGAATTGTTAACGAGGTTCGACACGAACTTGGCCTACGTCCCCGCCTAGGGTTCTTCCACAACCCTAGGATTCAACCGACTTTTATTGATTCACAAGACTTAGGATCCTAATAGCTCACCGATAAGCCTCTCTCCTATACAATTGCAATCTAGTCAACTCACGTTCCCTTGGAGTCCTAGACCAATCTAGAAGAGCCCCACCTCTCTCAGCTATCTAGTACAATCCTCTTACACTTTGTGAATCAATCGCCTAGTGTTCACTTCCTGAGTTATAAACTCTCGAGTATAGCACTCTCTCTGAATATATCCTATAAGCTCACTGTGTAACTCTCAAATGCTTTGAAACAAAATATAAGACTCTTAAGAACAAGCAGAGAGAACACGCTGAAGAGAGATCGTAAACTTGAGGGCTGATTGTGCAATGATATTCGTGAATGTACGTCAGTCCTCTCTCTCTTCTTCATCTCCTTTATACAGTGAAGACCATCGGCGCCACTTGAGGAAGGAATCTTCTCCAACGGCTAACTTGGATTATGGCTTGCGGGTGGATCTTTGAGATCTTCTATTCTCGGAAATTCTGAAGCCATAATCTCTGATTTTTTTCTCCACATTATTCAGCTCAAGGAAGGAGATATAATTCGAAAAGCTTCCTGAAATGTTAGTGCATATATAATTAATAATATCCGGAAGCATATAATAATATATAATAATATATAATAATATATAATAATATTCGGACATAATATAATAATATACAGGTTTTCTGTTTCATCAACACAGCTATAGCTTCAAGACCTTTGACACAAACAGTGTATCAAAGCCTTTGAAACTAATTCTGATTTTCATCAAGGGATAGGAGTTATCAGTCATGTAAGCAATTAAAGGCATGTATTTATCGTATGTATATTGAGCCATTAGTATCATGTAGGACCCTTGGTTGTGATAGGTGCGAAATTATACCTTACCTACCTTATTACTAATTCTCTCTTGAGCTAGGTCCTTGATAGTGTGGTTATTTCCTCTTTCTGTTCTCTTAACATGTTTCACTCATCCTGAGTAGATTGGTGTTGAACTCAAAGATCTATTTCCTTTATGTGATGGTTAATTCCATCATGCTTACATGTTATCGTTGGTGGTATTCCTCTATTTCTCTATGATATCCTCTCGTGCTTGCATGAACGTATGACTTGACACCTCGCATGATCACACACCACGTTATATCATGATTTCGTATTTGCATGACACATGAATGTTAGAATGAATATAGTCAAATTGTTTGATTCGTATTCATGCTTTGATATGTACTAGTAGCATCCTGTAGGGTTTATGCTTTCAAAATGACTCGCTAAATGATTACATGTCATACTTGTTCTATAAGGGGATAACCATTGCACCATTATTTGTGTCCTATAACATTTCGTCCCTAGCATGATTATAATCTATTGCCTGTGATGTTCTCTCTGTTACTCTGTTAAGGATGCCTCATGCTCTATGAACATTATGTTGAATTAATTTAATCACTCTTGACTATGTCCATGCCTTATCATGTATCGCTAGCATCATGTAAGATATATGCTTCTAAATGTATCCCGTCATATGATTACATGCTATTCTTAACCTATTATATGATCATTGTTGTCATATATTATAGCCACTATGCTGCTCTTATGTTTTCTCGTATGACACTTCGTCTGATTGTTATGATATACCTCGCTATGCTATATTTGAACTCATGTGTTGATGTGTATACCATGCTCGTGCATTGTTCATATGCATGATACTTGTCATCATCGTTAAAATCCCGCATGACCTTGAACCCCGCATGATCATTACTGATTTCACATAACTTGCTTACGTTGCTAGGCATATCTGTTTTCATGGAATAGTAGACTACTAGCTTATCTCACATGCATCAGTGTAGGACTCCATTTTGTCTTTTAGAATGAATGTGTATGTCATTGTTCCCTGGGATAGGTACATGTTAGTGTGGTTTAAGGTGAGTGATATGCTCCATGATGAATTCATCTTTGCTCGTTGCAATTGTAACCTAATAGACTTCCATAAGGGCATCGTTGCTATTCTCGGGTAGGAGTCTTGTCTCTAGTCTTGTCATCTTTAGCATTGGTATGTGTTTCCCTCGAGATGAACATTGGGTTGTCCGTCCTTGTCACTCCCATATCTCCACTAATTTGAACTCCTACGCGATACATTGGACGAGCGACCACATGGAAGAGGGAATGGGAAGTTGGATAGCGATAGAGAAGCACAGCGGAAGCGTGGGCCCATAACCGACGGGCCTCGGGATCAATGATGTTGGCGAGACAAGCATGTTTCAAGAATGGCGATTATTGAGTGCGATATGACTTACAAGTGAGAGTGCCTTCCATTCGAATTGCTAATCTTTTTGAGTTTGTTGATGACGATAATGCACTGACCTGACGATGAGATTTTGATGTCCACTAAAATAGCCATGTTGAAATGCACATTTTAGCTCCATGTTCTATATACTTTGCATATTTCGGGCTGTGAATATGTTGAATTTATGTCATATATGCTTATTTGCAAGAAATAGAGGTCTACATAAGTTTTGGTTTAATATTACAGAATTTGGAGCCATTCGAGGACAAAACCAAGAAGCAAAGACGAAAGCTGAGCCTTACTCGATATTGAGTACTTTTCCTTGATATCGACTAAACAAGTCCGGGCAAAGCATGATCGAGGAGAAGCCTGATCGAGAAACAGAGTAGAAAAGCCAACTCGAGTTGCAGTTTTACTCGATGTTGAGGAATCTCCTCAATATCGACTAAGTCCAGCACCAAACCTGATCGAGGATTCGAGGAAGCATCACCATATCGAGAACTGAAGACAAAGCCAACCCGAGTTCAGAACTGTACTCGATATCGATAACATTACTCGATATCGACAAGACCTGAAGCCACACCTGGACTCAAGGAAGCAGCACTTGATCGAGAAGCTGAAGAGAAGATACATTGAGCAACATTTTCTCGATATCGAGTAAATTGCTCGATATCAACAAGACCAAGACCACATGTCCTAGCCAGATCGGGGAGAGATTGCTCGAGAAAGCCAGCCGAGCCAAAGTCCTACGAAACATTTCCTCGATATCGAAGAAATTACTCGATATCGAGCATAAAGTTCCAGGGCCGCGCTACGCGGTTGGGCTGTCCGAGTCGAGTTGGGCTTGCTTGGGTACGAAGATGTTCGAATCTATCAAGTTTTATCAAGATCCATCTATGGAGAGAGGATTTATCCACACATGAAGATATTTAGATATTTAGATATATGTCCTTTTATGATAAATGATCCTTTTATTAAAGTTTTATCTTTAGGAAATAGATATACTTTCTTTCCTTGATTAGAAAGGGTTGGAAGGCTATAAATAAAGCCTTAGGGGCTGGATTTTATTCATTCAATTTCGGAGAGAAGTAGGAGAGAGAGAGAGAGAGAGAGAGAGAGAGAGAGAGAGTGGAGACCAAGAGGAGTTTGTGAAGCGAGAGCGGAATTGGCTTCCTTTGGTTGTAAGCTCTGTTTGGTTTAATTTAATGCAAGTTTCTTTCCAATCAACAATGTCTGCAATTGCGATGAAGAGAGATTAGTCCACCTACTTCTAGGGTTAGGGTGAGCCCGACGATAGCCCTGCGTAATTTAGGTAAAGATCCGACCTTTATCGTGTTTTGAGCATCTACTACCTTTTATGTGTTTATTACCCATTCAATGGAGATCCATGCTAACAACTTGGATTTTAAACCTAAAATCGGTAGATACAATTAGGGTTTCTTGAAAGAGTTGTCTAATTGTTGGAAAAGGCGAAAGCTTGATCCTTCGATGCAATTTGCATGATTATCTGTTTTATTCTTGCCTTATACCACTACAAAAAAAAATTGTTTTAGAAACGGCACTTTTCCGTCGCAAAAGCTAGGATTGCCGTCACAAATACTTTTTTGCGACGGCTATGCGACGGCAATGCAGCGGTCGCTAGCTCTAGGGTAGCAAATAATATTTAGCGACGGAAATTGCCGTAGCAAATACTTTTTCCCGCCCTTTTTCCTCTTGGCATAACATTACCCCTTTTTGTGACGGTAAATATCCCGTTGCTAATGGGTTTATTAAAATTAAAAAAAATGATAGTAGTAGCCTATGCGGGATTTGAACCCGCACCAATGTGCATTAACACATCGCTCTACCATTTGAGCTAATAGGCTTAAAATTACAAAGCACCTTCTAGTGATTATTTACATGCTAATCAGACAAGGAATGTCGGACTTGTTCTATAAAACCTTAGTTTGTTAGTAGTATAGACAACAACGGGAAGTTACTAACTCGTTTAACTAAATGGAAGGCAAAGAAAGCACAGACAATAATGTCCACTAAAGAACAACAGAAAAGCAGTAGAAACTGAGAGTAAAATGAAAAGAGTTGAAGACAATTAAGACAGAAGGACAAAGAGAACATCATTCATAAAACCAAGGTGGACTATACTCGTGTATCCACCATTGTCATCCTAAGACCCATATAATAAAATAGATGACTAGGAAAGACATATGACTACGTGCATTTATGCATCCCATCTTCAATTTCAAAATTATCATTTAACAAATAGAAGTTGCAAAGCAACATGGCAAAAAGTGCAAAAGCAGAATAAAAGCGCAGTCGTTAGTCTAACTTCACAACTGAATCCTAGTGTATGAATGCTCACTTGATAATGCATTGTAGGAGGTTGAGTATCTGAATCGCAGCAAGGTACATCAGGTTGTTCTCTACATCAAGAAAACATCAATTGAGTTTGTTCTCTACATTATTGCAAGTAAACAAGTATATGGACACACAATTTACCAAGGAGATGCCACTAGAACCAAGTCCGCACATTGTGTTGATGTTCACCTCAGCAACAAGTAATTCAGTCGCAATCTGCATAGTTCAGGATAAATATTCTCTATCACTAACAATCAATTGGCAGTCCAGTTGCTAATTCCTTAAATGTGGCCAGCCAACATTCTCAACTTCAATTGTTAATAGCCGAAAGTTAGGATTAAAGAGGGAAAATAGCATAAGATTTTCCTTAAAGAATGAGCTATTTTAATAAATAGCTCTGAGATATGATAATATAACACAAAAGATTTTGCGCACATGAAAAGCAAGTAAACAAGATTAGTCATTTATTATACCATGTACACCCAACAAACAATGCAAGCCACACACTAAACAAATTATCAAATCCATGAATGTCTACGTCTCCCCAACTGTATTGCTTTGTTTCCTTCATTACGACAGCTTGAGAAATCTATAAAAGTTCAGGTCCCCAAAACACTCGGTTAATCAGATAATTTTAAGCTAATCTATCACACTTTTATTTGATGTTTGCATTAAGAGATATGTACAAAGTATGTGCTAAGTTAGTATAAAGAGCACTAGCTAGGCTGCGTTCATGGGTACAACTCCAATATAATAAAAAAAAAAAAAAGAAATGGCAGACTTTCGAGAATACAATTACTGTCCAATCTTATGGAAATTTTTGAACAATCATTTAATCTAGTTATACAGAGACTTACCTCAAGTTATATATGTTTCATAATGGGACATAATAGATAAAATGGTCAAAGACTAGGCTGAAATCTTTAATAGCTTTGCTTTTCAGTAGCTAAAAAAAACTGCTTTATGTGATTATTTTCAAAACATTTGCGAGGATGATGATTTGAGTTTTTGATTTTATATAAAGAATATCAGATCCTGAGAATCCAAAGAAAAATGATCGGTTTCTAATACTTATACACGAAGAAGAAAAAAACCCTGACTATACTAGTAATGGAAAGTATGCATGATAATATGATATGATAAAAAAAAGAAGGTGCAGGGTAATAAAAGAAGTATCTACATACAAGCAAATTATATGCATACACCGACTGTTGAATGGGTAGTAACTACAAGCTTCACATTAAAGGTTAGCAGATGAAAAGAATAAGGAAACAGATTTAAGAAGCTGGCAATGATAATTCAAAGGTACACATCACTCTATGCTAAGTGCTTAACTGATTAAGAATGAAACATTGTTTTTCGATATGATTAAGGTTTAAATACTAGTAGACATAAGAATACAGAACCCTTTCGGAAAGGAAAAAGAAATAATCAGATTGAACATGGTAAATGTCAAATGTGGTATTGCACGCTAGTCAACTTAAAAGAAAGCAAAATCTAATCTAATATGCGATGAAAAAGTAGTAAAGAACAAAATGATCAGGACTATATACCGAATAATCTTTCATGTTTAATGGAACATAGAGCAAGAAAGCCTCACCACTCATGGAGCTTCTTCCAAATTTCCTCATAAACTAAGACATAATCAATAATATCAATAGAAGATTCTCTTGTCTTACATGTGAAAACAAACAAAAGGAACTCCATTCTACAACAGGGGTTCCCTCATTCAATAAATAGGCAGCAATGGTTTCTCAGTTTCTCACTACTTTCCCATCAAAGATTGTTCTTACAACACAAGTGAAAAAAGCAGATCCACAACCAACAATAACTCACCTGTTGGAGACGAGATAATACAAATCCCCTTCCTTTAAATATGACTCCCTCTTCGATATCAACTCCGAGATTACCCACCTCTCTTCTTTAGGTGTACACTGTGAGCAAATATCTCCATTCACCATCATACACCCTGAATCTGGTATCATCATACACGATCCCAACCCTAAAATCAACAACATTAAAAACACAAAGCTAAAACACAAATTGCAAAGCAATAAAGCGAAAATCCACATCCAGATCGAAGACCACCACATTCAGAAATTAAACCTGATCGGGATCAAATCACAGCGGCGGCGGTGAACTTACAAGCCACTAGAAGAGGCGTTTCTAGGGCACGGAGGATTCCGGCGACGGAGCACAGGCGGATCTGGACAGCGACCCTAGCGGAGATGGAGGGCAAATTTCTCAGACAGGTAGCGAAAGAGGTGGGCCGAGAGACGCAGAAGAATCACGCGAGAGGAGAGGCGTGGCCAGAAGAAATGAGAATGATGAGAGGGCTGCGACTGAGGACTTGTCCGCCATGGAAGCTCCATCGAGCTCTAACACTCGATCTCCAGAGATCGGTCGCCCTTGGTCTCTCAAACCCTAGCTCCTCTCTACGGCAAATGGGGAAGTTTGATAACTGAGGAGCGGCGGAGTGGTAGGGTTTTTATTTCCTTTCTTCCGTTTTCTTTTCTTTTTGTTTTTAATAAAAATTAGTGACGGAAACTACTACTAGTGGTCGCAAATGTCACAAAATATGAGACAGCTACGCCGGCCGTCGCTTAACCCGTGGCAAAGACACCCTATTAGCAACGGAAAAACCATGCCGTTTCTAAATTGGCGTAGCTAAAGCAATTTTTTTTTGTAGTGTACATGTTTGGTTATCGTTGTCACAAACCCCGATCTTGGAAGTCTTTCATATAGTTTATTTCGAATCCCGCAAGCTTAATTTGTTCTTTATTTTATTTCGTTTCAAAGTTTCTGTCTCCTCGATATCGACTAATCTTGGTCAATATCGACTACTGACCTTCGATCATCAAGATTGCCGTAGCTTCTGGTGTGCAGGTACCCGACGTCGACAAAACACTTACTCGATATCGAGTAAAGTCTCCTGGATATCGACCAATCACCGGGAGCTTCCGCCTGCTTTGTTTCGACTTGTCCGATTTTCTGTCGACTAACCCTAGTCGAGATCGGGTAATCTGTTGTCGACTTCTGCCGTGAGATTCTTCCGCTGCCTAGGATCCGCTGACACGCTTCCTCGTGGATCGATCCTGACTTCCCGCTGCTACATCAGGAGGAGGTCTTGTAATTATTTGCAAGGAACGAAATCTGGTTTGCTTTGTTTTATTCATATTTTATTTGCATTCTCGATTTCCTCATATAACAGATTTACGTGTTGATGTGTTAACTTGGTAATGACTGTTGCCTGATTTTCTGTTGTCTATGATGATATAATTTGATGCCTTACAGTTCTAATGTGCCATGGTGCCTTAATGCGTTGATACTCCGAGTTGCTAAGCAGGATTTAAATTCTTTTGCCTGAAAAATGTGAACTACATATGCTGAGAAGTTTGAATTGTTATCTGATAAGGTGATGATGAAACATGCTAGCTTGATTTGATTATGTTCATATATGACGTTTTGCAATGATTATTGAGCATGATGGTAAATTGGGACTTATTGATACAGTTGCAATGCTTAATGATGAACTAATGATGCTATTGTTATAAATGTTAGTTGATATAATGTAGTCATTAATTATGTGTAATAATATCCATGATTGCTCCATCTCTGAACCTGTGGGTAAGGTCCTTTGGTAGAGTGGTCGGAGAATGGTGAAAAGATTTGATTCGTTAGGATAATCGATGGTATTATGAGGTAAGTCGCAAGAGAGGGATTTTGGTTTAGGAAGGACCGGGTGAGTTGGGATTTGATATAGTCTATTTTAGTCATATATTTGCATATTATTTTAGGTCATTTTAATGCATATTTTACATATTGTATAGTTAATTTGTATTATTTGATTTTCGGAGTCTACACTAGTACTTTTATACATTTCAGGTACTTTTAGGCTGGATCGTATGTTTTTGGGGATTGATCACAATATATGGGGAATAGTTTGCAAATTGAAGGATCATTGTGCGCTAAAGTTACTTAATGCAATTGGAATCCGAACGGTGCAAGGCAGAAGGAACCCGCGTGAAGTGCTGCATTTTACCACATATATTTAGATAGATTAGATTATATTTATATTATATAATATTTAGGATAGATTAGGAATATATATATATATATATATATATATATATATATATATATATAGAGAGAGAGAGAGAGAGAGAGAGAGAGAGAGAGAGAGAGAGAGAGAGAGAGAGAGAGAGAGAGAGAGAGAGAGAGAGAGGGGGATCAATTGTAAACATTCCTTATAATACAATTTGTGAACAAATCTGGGCCTTAAGATGGTGTGAAATAGAGGGTGGGATTTAATCCCCATTTTTTTATTTTTCTTATTAAAAAAACGTGGGACCCATTAGCATTTCCACTTCAATCTCCAAAATGGAGTGCGTGTGATACACTGAAAGCAAATTTGATGTGTGCCGATTGTCGAATTCGGGAATTCCAAATGCGATTAATTTTAGCCTAGCTAATTTGGGTGCACAGTATATATATTTGGCATTTGATTTTTTTTAGTACTTGAATTTTTTAATATGGTGATGAATAATTGTATAATTTGGATGAATACCCATACTTTCTCGTTAAATTGTACATTATTCAACCATAAATATGAATAGTGTCACTCAAAATTTCGTTAATTTCTACGAATAATTCCTCATAAATTGATGAATACTTGCAGAATTTGGATGAATAACTCATGCTTTTCCATTAAATCAAACATTACTCAACCCTAATATGAATATTGGTACTCAAAATTTCGTTAATTGCTACGAATAATTTCTCATAAATGGATGAATAATTTGTCGATGTTGGGTGAATAACTCATAAATACGAATAGTGTCACTGATAGCATGCATTTAGGTAGGCATATTAGGTTGCATTTAGCATGATTTAGATGTGCATAATGCATAGTTTAAGCTAGATTTGCATTTATACTTGTGTTGTTGGTGGAATCGGAATCTACACGCTTTTATGGATTATTTCAGGTATATGTGGATCCGACTAGGAATGAGGAGGCTCATGGATGAAGGAAGAGTGAAGAGGAGGAGGAAAAGTGAAGAGCCCGGGAGCGGAATCGAAGTTAGAGAGCATAAGTGAAGAACAAGTCAACAGAAGTTGTCGACAGACATGCTGAACTTGTTTCACACTTTCTGGAGGCCTCGGTGGTCCGATTGACTATTATGACCATGCGTTGGAAAGCTCTTTCCGAGATCTACAACTTTCATGTTGACATCGAGACCAAATTCGAAATGGAAAAATTACTGTGAACAGTAAAAGCCTCCCCGCGGCTCGAAGCTTTGCCGAACGATTTCGCTGATCGCCTGGCCGCCCCGCGGCCTGTGGTGGCTGCCCCGCGGCCTTCACAGAAACGCCGATTCAAGACGGGAATTTACTTAGGGTTTTTATTAAGTTATTTGGCCGACTTTCTAAAGACTATTTAAGATTTTTCTAGTTATTATTTTCATGGACCTTATGCACTTTACACCATTGTTGAGAGCGCCGTTGAGCATGAGCAACTAAACTCTCGAGGTTTCGCCTACGATTTGGATCTTTGATTGTTGAATTGTGAGTTTCTTAATCTAGTTCTTATTCCTATTGCAATGTTTCGACTTCTTTGTGCTTAATTGCTTAGATGTGTTTTATTCTCTCTGGCCTGACCGACTAGTTAGAGTAGATTCATTCAATTGCTAGGGTTTTGTAGATTCCTCGTAGCGAACCTTAACCCAAGTAGCAATCATATCCCTTTAGGACTCGTAGGACTAATTGGATGTGTAGGAAGTTGAATACATGTTGAATATCGACTCGTAGCTTGATATTATATGTACCTTGGTTAATTCATAATCTTAATGCTATCTCTAGGTTGAATCTTAACCGTGTTAGGGTTATTTAGAGATAAGGGTTGCTAGGACTCGTAGGACTAGTAATCTACCTAAGATCTGGATAAGGACATTGATAGGAAAAGACAAGAACTAGAGGCTGAAACAAGGATCGAATTCATCAATCGAAGTGATAAATTGTAGGTAAATCTATTTCCCTCCACTGAATTTTACAATCAATTTACTTTGTTTGCTTGCTTCTGCTTTGCTAAAAGGCAGATCTTTTCACACTAAAAACTCCCCCTTTTCTCTCTTAGCAATTATACTAGTTAGTAAGTTTGAGTATTCTTTGGCAAGAACAACGACAGGTTTTCCTCTTGTCAGTCACTCAAAATTTCATTAATTTCTACGAATAATTCCTCATAAATCGATGAATACTTGCATAATTAGGATGAATAACTCATGATTTTCCATTAAATCACACATTACTCAACTCTAATACGAATATTGGTACTCAAAATTTCGTTAATTGCTACAAATAATTTCTCATAAATGGATGAATAATTGCATATGTTGGATTAATAACTCATGCTTTCTCATTAAATCACACATTACTCAACCATAAATACGGATATTGTTACTCCAAATTTCCCCAATATCGATGAATAATTTCTCAAAATCATTGAATAATTTCAGAATTTGGACGAATAATTATACCATTAAATATGAATAATATTTCTAATTTAACCAAATAATATAGTTTCAAATTATCTTGAAATGAAAGGTAAAAAATAAAAATAAAAAGTATCTTCAAATTATGTTGGCCATGAATATTAGTTTAAAAAAATAATGCAAAAAGGAAATCCACTAATTAAGCGGTGATCGACGGTTACAAAAATCAAAGTGATAGTGGAAGCATGCATGTGCGTGAGAGTGTCAATTGGGGTGGGGTCCACCCGTTTTATTTTTTAAAAAAATTAAAAATCATGATTAATGCAAGCCTTTAATTTCATTGGATTGTAGGGCCTATATTTGTTCACAAATTTCATCCTAAGAGGTGTTTACACCGGAACCACCCTTTATATATATATATATAGGGTTACTTTAAATGTAAAAACTCCTTAACGTGTAAAATATGCTTAAGGTGTAAAATTCCCTTAATTAACATCATTGAGCTCGTTTATGCATTCTCGAATTTCGTTGGGCCTGTTTTGGCGTTGGGCTGTCCCTTTTTTTAACTATGTTTCATCTGTTTCCCTTTCGCTTAGCTCATCTTTAGCTCTGTTATCTCTCAATCTCTCTCAGGTCTCTCTCCATTTGAGATCTCTCCCTCGCTCGACAATGGCGACGACGGTTTCCCTGCCTTCGACGGTGGATTTCTAATGGCTGGACAATCATCGGTGAAGGCCACGACGGAAGACGATGGAGTCATACGACAGTCATCGGCGCCATCGACGACATTGATGGGAATCGAGCCTCATCGAGGAGAATCTCTACAAATTGACATCGATTCAGCGATTTTAGGTACAATCCTTCACCCTCCTCCTTCTCTGTTCTATCTTCCAAGCCTTTATTCAACTTGTTGGTGTTCCAATGGCTGTTGTAGCCTAGATTTCAGACATTTTATGGTTAGGGTTTCAGGGTGTTGTCCCAAATCGAAGACAGCGAAATTCAATTTTGGTTTAAAAAAATGTTCCAAAAACTATTTTTTTAATCTCTTGTTCTCTAGTTCTTCCTTCTTTCATTCTCTTGGTGTTGCACTGTGCTTGATGCGTTGTTGTATGTTGTACAGGAACAAGCTAGCTGATGAAGATCCAAGTTGTAGCCTACCATTTGATGCCTGTGCAGCAGATGTGGAGGTAATGTTCGTCCTAGCATTATGAAGAGAACCTTTGTTTTCAGGGTGATTACCCGATTCTAGTATACACTGATTGGATTCCTGTGCTGGACTCTGATGCAACAGATGAACATCATTTTCTGTGTTTTGACCTCCTTTCACAAAACTTGGCTCCTTTAACGAAACATGGGATGCACTAGATTTGTGCAGATCATGGTGCTGGCTTTCCACTATAAGTGGGAAGGTGTAGAAGATGTAATCTTTAATGAAGTCGTGAGCAAAACCATCTTGAGAAGGTTGTGCACTTAAAGGAACTCCAGGATTTTGATTCAGAGGATAACTGGCTTGAACATTTGGGTGACTGCGGGTTAAAGATTGAGGTGCCAATTGCAAAAGTCCATGTGAACTGGGAGAGGGGTATCTGATTTGACCAGATTGGAATAGTGTAGGCTGTTGTGGATGCATATGGGTATGTGATGAACCAACTTGATGAGTTAGTTGCAAAGGCATCTGAATAGAACCAATCTGTATAGCTGGAATTGGGGATGGTATCAAACTGAAGCACATGCTTTTTGTTCCATTTCTGTATCATTAGACATGAAAGTTCAGTTGAAGGTTCACTGCTTTGATTAAAGTTCAGCTCAATCTCCATCTGCAGATTTTTTTTTCTCACTGCACTGCTGAAACTTCATCTAATGAAAGTTCACTGCATTACAAGCCCTTTACATTGCTGAAACTTCAGCTACTGATTTTTTTTCTTCAACTTAAAGTGCAATTAGAAAAAGCTCACCTTTGTGCCATTTGCCCATGACATTATTTTATCATGTCTAAATTCACAAAATAAGAGAATCTGTCACCAAGTTCCTTGTTCTTTGTTTAAAAATGCCTGCAATTATGACTTTTAGCTTATTTTTGCATTTAATTTAGTTTAGATTGCACAATTGTATTCTAAAATTGCATTAATATGCGTGATGTCCGATTATAAGCCTATTAGCTCAAAATGAAAGAGCAATGTGCCTACGCACAAAGATGCAGGTTCAAATCCCGTATAGGCTATCTATGTTTATCGCTTTGAAGTACTATGTTTCTCTTCATGAATAAGAGTGTAAAGTGAAAAAATAAAATTGTAATGCTCGTTAGTAGTCGGAGTGAAGTCATCTGGGTCGCTCAGGGTGCTGATGGAGACGAACCAGCTTTATGACAGGATAAAGCCCGGTGAAACAATATGGTCTCTGAAGTGAAACTAGAATGAGTTTAAGTCTGCCCATCTTTTGACTGTCCATTGACCTGTAATTGTTTCAAGCAGGTACTTGGATGACGATCAGCTCGTAATAAGTCTGAAGAAACATGACTCGGAGTTGAAATGGCCTGATATAGTGGAATCCTGGGAATCCCTCACTGTCGGTGTTATGCAGCTGCTTAAAGGGACCGCAATCTACTTAGTGGGAGATTCTACTGAAATCAACGAGTTGCTAGTATTACGAGAGCAGAAAGAATGATTGTTGGGAATTTTTTTTATTGATGAGTTTTTTTTTTGTTCGATTTGACTGGTCAGGTACACTCCTCTTGATACTAAAGGATTGCTGGAAGCGTATACCAAACAGAGCATTGATTCTTGTGAGTATAATCTAAACTCGAACACTGTCTTTCGTTGCAGCATATGAATATAAAGAAATCAAACTTTGTTTCTTGGGCTTCTTTGGCGATTGCTGATGTCGCGTATTTGTTGATGTATGTACGGGTTCTCAAGGATTAATAGCTTGAACATAACATTTATTATAAAATGAAATTAATTCCAGGGGTGGCGGCTGATGGATCTGATTCGGTAGCTGGAAAGCCTTAGCAGGTAAAGTACTCACTAGGCATCAGTTGTTCACTTGGTGATTTCAGACGAGTAAAGCAAATATTTAAGTAGCTTTCCACGGTGTGACAGCCATGTTCGTGCTGTCGTTGCTACATTAGGAGGGAAAGAAGGAGCTGCGAGGAGGGTTGATAGATGGAGGCATCTTTATTCAGGATTTACCGTTTGGTTGTCTCTGTCTGAAGCAACAGGTAATCGTTATCAATTCCTACCATTGGCAATGGATTTGCAGCCTCATATGAGAACCTGGTTCTTAGTTTATTGTTGAACCATTTCATGGTAGAGAGACTTTAGTATCTTGTGAGAAACGTGTCTTTACATAATATCTCAAGGTTTGGGGATACATCTTTAGTCTTCCTTACAAGAACTTGCGGGCGGATAAACTAACCTAGTTCCATCCGATTTTAAAGTTAGATTAGGATCTTTTATACATGTTCAAGTTTGACCTGACACGGAACAACATTTTTGTGGATTACATATAGATGAAGATGCAGCCAAGGAGGAGGCAAGAAGGCAAGTATCTGATGGTAGTGAAGCCTATTCAAACGCAGATATTGTGGTCAAGCTTGGTGGTTGGGACTCGGATCATGCTAAAGCCGTGGCACATGCTTCCTTGAGTGCTCTGAAACAGCTGATCCTTTCCGACAAGAAGCTTCCAGGTACCTGAGCATACTAGTTATTCATCTATCGGCATCCTTAAGGTTCATTGTCATCTAGAGGCGTTAGTAAACTCGGGTTTGTTGACGGAACTGACATTTGCGAATTTGAATTCTGCCATTGCAATGAGAACTACATTTACATGAAATACAGTACAAGTATATACATATACAGACCAAACCATTCCTTAAGGTGATGTCATTTGAATTGCTACTACATTGTTTCCTTTGCTAGATTTTGATATGATAATCAAACCAACTATTTGAATTATGGAATAAGAAATCATGTTTCATTCTCTGGTTTTGTTTTTTGGCAGGTAAGAAGAGTCTGTACATACGATTAGGGTGTCGCGGTGATTGGCCAGATATCAAGCCTCCTGGTTGGGACCCATCCAGTGAAGATCCAACTGCTGCATTATAGATTCAACTGTACAAGAGCAAACTGTCGAGAAAATTACAAATCCCGTATAGGCTATCTTTGTTTATCGCTTTGAAGTACTATGTTTATCTTCATGAATAAGAGTATAAAGTGCAAAAATAAAATTGTAATGTGCAAAATATAAGAACATAAAGTGCAAAAATAAAATTGAAATGTGCACATTTAGAATACAAGTGTGCAAAAGTAAGATACACTTGTGCAATTGTGAAGTGCATTTGTGCAACTGTGAAGTGCATTTGTGCAATTGTGAAATACAATTGTGCAACTGTGAAGTGCAGTTGTGCAATTGTGAAATACAATTGTGTAACTGTGAAGTGGAGTTGTGCAACTGTGAAGTGCATTTGTGCAATTGTGAAGTGCTTTTGTGCAACTGTAAAGTGCAAAAATAAGAACATAAAGTGTAAAAATAAAATTGTAATGTGCACATTTAGAATACAAGTGTGCAAAAGTAGGATACAATTGTGTAAATTTAAACTACAATTGTGCAAAAGTAAGATACAATTGTGCAGATTTAGAATACAATTGTGCAAATGTAAGATCATAATGTGCATTAACAAGACAAAAGATGTGCCTTTGAAATCGATGTTTTAATTTTGTTTTTGTTTTTTTTACTTTTGAGAGTTTGGGTTCACCTCTCGGATAATTTAGGGTGATAGATGTGAGTTTGAAATCGATTTTTTTATGTATAAGCTTTTAAAATTAAACTGCATAAATAAGATTAAAATATGCATAATTAAGGTTAAAAAGTGCATAACTAAGATTATAATGTGCATGATTAACAATTTGCGATTGTTGCGCTCTTGTCTATTATGTAACCTATGCGGGATTCGAACCCACATCTTTGTGCAAACGCACATTGCTCTACCAATTGAGCTAATAGGCCAAAAATATTCCAATCTTCACAAATCAAGAAATTTTGAAGAACCCAACAGCTGCATTACTTTTAACAAAAGCCCCGGCATCCTCATGACTCGTGTAAATCCAAAACCAGTGATAATCAATCATGCCTTAAACTAATGACACACTAAAAGAAGGCATCAATAATACAGTTCACAAGTTTAATCCTGAATACAAACAAAAGGCTTAAATCTGGGGTATATGCTTGAGAATTTCAATTACAAGTTTGGCAGATTTTTAACAAAAGGCGTAGTTAGACACGTTATAAGATTTGACTTATCATAGAATGCTGGGAAAAATACAACACCTAAAGTTTGAGGCTGTTGTGGAATAAAATTTTCCTCAAATGATGACATCAAGCTTGAAGAACTAGAAGATTTCGTAGAAAGCCACCTATACTGGTTAAAGTAGAAAAGACAAAGGGTAGAGTTAGTGCAATAAGCTTGGATTAAAAAACAAATGGAAGCAAAGGGTAGAGTTAGTTCACTAAGCCTAAATGGTAACATCATTGTTGGTAAACTATAGATTGAATTCAAATCACGTCAGAATACAATCCAAATTCTGGAAATCACTATAGAAACATGAGATTCTGGAAATCTAGATCAAAACCAAATTCTGAAATCAGCGTGCAAAGAATACAAATCAGCGTGCAAAGTGTAAAGCACGAGATTCTGGAAAATTCTGAAATCAGCGTGCAAATTCTGAAATCAGCGTGCAAACCAAATCTGGATCCAAATTCTGGATCAAAACCTCTGTAGACAAGTGTAAAGCACTACAGAAAAAATACATTGATTCGAAAACATGAGATTCTGGAAATCAGTGTGCAAAGAATACAATCCAAATTCACTCTTTCGTTCAAGGAGACCTCAATTCCATGAAGGAGTCAGTAGATCGGTGAATTCTATAATCCTCCAAACACTAGGATCCCTATATTAACAATCGACTTATCCATAAAAATAAAATGAAAAAGTAATGTGAACAATCATAATCAGCCAACTAAATTCTAAACATACAGAGAACATTTGATAGTTGACCTTCAATTTCTACGAATGGGACAGACAGCACAATGAAGGCAGAAGCACAAACAATTGGAGCAAAAATTCCAACATTCAGAGGCACACTCAGGGAGTAATGTTTTCCACTAGCAGCCCCTACATCCCTAATGTGACCATCTCCAAGGAAGAAATCACCAAATTTATAAAAAGAAACAGTAATAACTCGATCAGTGGTGTATAGACCTCATTGCTAATTTTCTAGTTGATATGGAAACAAAATACCACAAGGAATTGGGAAAAAATATAGGAAGATCAATGTTTTGAAGTGATTGTTTGAGATCTACCTACCATTTTCTGGCAAAAAAAAAAATGACAGATAGTGGAAATGAATACATCCTGATGATATCACACAATTTTCAGAACATAGATGAACTTAATCTCCCATCTTTGATGATATCCTGCATTCTAATTTACACTTCCAATAACATATAGTTTATGACAAGTTCTTATTTCCGAGTACAATCACAGAAAAAGCATCGATTGCAATTTCAAGTATAAAATAAGAAGGAATTCACAACATCTGAGCAAATATTTGGGACTCAAGAGACATGAAACCTCGCTCAAAACACGACTGAATCAATAAAAAGAAGGGAAGGCGTTCATGAACTCGGGATCAAGCTAACAATGCGGCGAAATGGTTCAACAAGTTTCGGATGCGGAATGAACAAGGAGTGGTAGATACATAAAGAGATATAGAAATGCTTACTTGAGAACCATGGAAGATTGGCGGAAGCGGCTCTAGTCGTCGCTTCGAGGGAGATACGCGCAGAAAAACCCTAGTCCCCAACTTGTGCTCTCTTTAAAGAACTGCTCGCCGTCAAAAAGGGATCGAGAGTGCGAGTGCGAGCGAGAGAGCGAGATAGAATGTGAGTGCGAGCGAGCGAGGGAAGCGCGAGCGCGAGAGCAAGCGAGCGAGGGATATTGCGAGCAGAGAGTGAGCGAGAGCGCCGCCATGGGAGCTGGAGGAGACAAACAGAGGAGAAAGGAAGCGAGTTGGGCCGACTCGATTTCAAATCAGGTCCGGTTCATTTTTTTAAGTTTAAAATTAGGCCCGCGTCCCGGTTTTTACTAAACCCCAAAATTTTACACGTTAAGCATATTTTACACGTTAAAGACTTTTTACATTTTAAAGCTTCCCTATATATATATACACATTCATACGGAAGAACTTGGGTGTTTACGCGACTACAAACCGTCTACCAAATTGGCGTTGTTGCCGAGGAATCAAAGTTTATTTCTTTGTTTTGTGTGTTTGTCAATTATTGTATATAACTAACTTTGTTGTGAACCTATCTTACGGTTCATAACACCTTTGCTACTAATTTTTTGAGATGTTGACGTTGTTGCAGTTTCAAGGTGAGAACTTTCACCAATATCTTACCAAATTGCAGAGGTATGTTGACATATGTAATTCATGGGGTTATCAAGACAGCATCCGAGATATGATTCTTTGCATAATTGACGGGATGACTCCTGAGACACGAGAACTTGCCAAGTCCATAAACAACGGAAGCTTTGCTGGTTTAGAAGTGTCGGGACTATGGCATCTTTTCTGCTACATGGATGACCAATCGGCACAAGAAGAGTTTCTCACCACGTCTTTGCCACCAATGGAGGACTCTGTCATACACATGGAAAATGAAATCCAATCCCTTACACAAATGGTGTAGGAGAATGGTGAGAAAATAAAAAACTTGGGGGAACAATTGAGCCCACTTATTCAAACATTGAGCGAGATAATAACAGATCAAATGGCCGCCCCTCAGGTTGATAAAGAAAGTCAACCCATTCTGCCATCCCCTGAGACATTTAAAGATGCAAGAATGGAAGATCATGTCGAAGTCATTGTTCTTAATTCATTCCCTCCTAGTTGGTTTCAAAACGAGGAGGTATTGTTCACAGATGACGACAGTTTCTTTGACGATGAAGAAGAGAGTCTGGTGCTTCCTGACATGGAATCTCATGAGTCGACGCATGAGGTTTCATGTGTTGTGTCTCCTACTCCATCTGATGAATTCATTCTAAGCTCCCCCGTTGATAAACCATGTCTAGAGTCACCTGCTGAGGCTCGAGAGGTAATAAAGCTGAACTTTTGCAATTTGGAAGGTAACGGTGATTGTGTTGATCCTTTTAATTATTATTTTGAAAAACCACCAGTGGAACTTAACTGGTGGTATCATATTCCTTCAGTAGGGAGTCATAACTTTGGATTTTTAACTTATATCGTATAATATAATTTCAATTTATTAGTGTGCTATGACATCATGTGTAAGATGTGCGCACAGCAATATGACAGACTGCTGAGGGCTTTGAAGATGTCTGATTGGCAAGGATTTGGGATTAAGAATAAGTCATGCTAATGACATAAAAATAATTAGTTAGGGTTTTTCTTATTCTTTTTAATTAGGATTAATTTTTATATATTTCTTTTATTTTTAAAAAAAAAAACCGAAGTCGTGACCGACTTTAACCCTAAACCTCTTTCTCTTTTGTTTTATTTTAGTTTTAGATGGAGATCTAAACTCTTCCGTTTCGTCTATGGATTGAAGCTTTGATTTGATAAAGTTGTGAGATTTCTATTATTCTTCTATTCCTATTGATTCGTATTGATTCTTTTGCGAATATTGTTAATTTCTTCTAGTACGTACAACTAGTTGAGATTATTGCTAGGATTTTGTAGATTGCTCGTAGCGAAGCTTAATCCATAGTAGCAAGCATACCTTTTTAAGACTCTTAGGACTAAACTAGTGTGTAGAGAATCAATTATATGTTAAATGCTGACTCGTAGCTTGGTGTTGCATATATCCTGGTTAATCCTTAATCTTAATGCTACTATTAGGTTGAATCTTAACCGTGTTAGGGTTATATAATCAGTAAGGGTTACTAGGACTCGTAGAACTAGTAATTTACACAAGATCATGATAGGAACAATAATAGGATGAAAAGAGAACTTGAAGAAGAATCAAGGATAAACTAGTCAAATTAAAGTGGATATTTGTAGATGAAACTATCTTCTTAATTGTTATCTCCATTAATTTGTTTTTAGTTTAGTTTATTTTCTTTCTAATTTCACCACTCAAAACCCCCCCGTTTTGTCTTAATTGGTAAATAAACTTAACTCATTAATAACTTGATTCTCTGTGGGATCGACTCTTACTTACTACACTACATTAGTTAGATAGGTTCGAATTTATTTTGATACGGTTAATGCGACTAAAAACCGTCTATCAAATTGGCACCGTTGTCGGGGACCCATAGAAAAGAAACAAACATCTCATAAATGTACCTCAAACATACAATTCGAAGTAGAAAAGGCCTAGTAATCCATGGATGTATATGACGATTTTTAAGTGTGCTTAATGAATTTGATTGGTCAATACATTCTGAATGCAAGCATCCCCTGAACTTCATCGGAGTTTAAAGCAATGAGTATGAAAGGTTTGATGTGGGTCTTATAGTCTCATAATTATTTTGAGCTTTAACGTAATAAATACTCCGGTAGGCATGAGAACCATACTGATGAGTGGTCATTCATAGAAATTTCTTTGAATGATTTCAATTTCCGCACAGATGAGAACTGAATCTGTGCCCTCGATTTCAATTTCCGCCCGGTATGTGCGGGTTCGTAATCGATTTCCCTTGTCTCTTGTAATCGGATTCTACTCGGATGTGTTGAATTTTGATTCTGAATTAGTGAAAGGGTTGAATTGTGTTGCGAGGTTGCTAGTTGCTACTGCTTTAGTGTTCTTTGATGTGGGTTAAGGGATTGTTGATGCTTTGATATAATATTGCAGAATTAGTTGAGTGTTTGTTTGATTTGAACAAGGCTGTACAAATTTGATTTGTTTCAGCACTCGATTTATTCATGCTTTATAATCTATTATTGGCTTTGTTCTTGTTGAAGTTTCTATTTGTAACTGGGATGATAATTTGTGGTATAGTATGCTTATGCTTTTAATTCTTCTTGGTTTTATACTCCCTGAAGCCACGTGCACTTTGATTTTACCATCATATGTGACTGAGTATGTTTGCAAGAGTTAGTCTTAGTTTTACTCATGTTATCTACTTGGACTTTTGAGGCTAGATACTTGCTATTGATTTTAGTATTCTTTGATTGATGGATTTAGTTTGGCTGAGAATTTGTGCTTGGATATGATGTGTAGCTGCTACGTATTATTGCTAAACTAGCTCTAGAATTAATCTGACAACTGAGAGATTTTATTTCTATGCATTCGGATTGTACCCTTTTGATTTTGTCTGATTGTCTGATGCTCCTTGTATCCATCGAATTTTTCATGATTTTACTTTCGAAAGATGCATGAGTCTGAGCATCAGGGCTGATTTTTGTTTGGTTGGGATGGTCTTTGTTTTTCTTCATTCTTGGATGATATATTTTTCTTGGTTGTTGGAATGTGTTTGTTTGTGGTGCATTCTTTTT
Organism: Persicaria tinctoria; assembly: GCA_037127255.1. Lineage (NCBI taxonomy): Eukaryota > Viridiplantae > Streptophyta > Magnoliopsida > Caryophyllales > Polygonaceae > Persicaria > Persicaria tinctoria. The sequence goes on along the minus strand of JBANSL010000007.1, from coordinate 20,301,719 downwards.
GTTCTGTGTCTTGGCCAGGCGTTTTGCAAAGAGGATATCCCTATACGAATCGAACTCCATGAAGGTTCATGAGTGCCAATTGCATCCAAGTTGTTGCTGGAAGTTTCTGCTGACCAACTAGGACGGTCCTATAATTTTGAGAAGTTGTTGACTTTCTTGGTTTGTTCAGAGGCAACACCACTACCTTCACTTGAGTTAAAAGCTTGTTTTGGAATGCCTGATTAATTGTGAGTTTCCTCCACCTCTTTCATTCTTTTTCTTTACTTTGAGGACAAAGTACGATCTTAAGCATGGGTGGGGAATTCAAGTGTAGCTCCGCATTTTTCAATTTTTGTTATGCATTGCATTTCATTATAGGTTGCATTGTAGATGTTTGATCATTATCCCATGGTCATAGTAATTTAACGTGTCTTTGTTTTTTATTTGTTAGTTTTTCTTTTTGTTTTGTTAGAAAGTTGTTTCTATGATTGGTATGACTTCGATGATGATATATGGATTTTCATGGCTTAAGAGTTAATAAATTTGAATTTGAATTGAATAAAGACACTTGTGGGATTCCCATAGATAATCTGGATTACGAGCTTTAGTTATAACTTGATTATTGGTTGGATGTTCAGTTTAGAGCAATCTTTAAAAATTTTATATGATTCTATTGTATATGTCTAAACCCCTAATGAAAAGCACTAGTAAATTCGGTTATCTGTTTAATGTGATTTTTGATGTGATTTGATATATGTGCTGGGTTGATGAGTGTAAGGAGGATAAAATTCACTTACACCGCTTGAGGAGGATAAAATTCACTCGAGTGAAAAGAATCATCAATAAACCAAGGTTGATAGAAATGTTCGAGGAGGATAAAATTCACTCGAAACTAATGAGAATTGAGAAGAAAAAAATACGGTTAGTAACTGATCCTGTTTGTGGAGGATAAAATTCACACAAGGAGGATCAGGAAGTGTTTAGAAACAAAAAAAAAAGAAATAAGAAATAAGAGCTTTATTGAAACTCCGAAGTAGAAAACGTCTAGTAATCCATGAGTGTTTATGACGATTTTTAATTGTGCTTAATGAATTTGATTGCTCAATACATTCTGAATGCAACCATCCCCTGAACCTAATCGGAGTTTTAAACAATGAGTATGAAAGGTTTGATGTGGGTCTCATAGTGTCATAATTATTTTGAGCTTTAACGTAATAAATACTCCGGTAGCCATGAGAACCATACTGATGAGTGATCATTCATAGAAATTTCTTTTGAGTCTTTTGTTTCATTTATTAGTCTATCTTTTTTTTGTGATTAGTTTGCTTGGGGACGAGCAAAAGTCTAAGCATGAGGTAGTTTGATAGAGTCTATTTTAGTCATATATTTACATATTATTTTAGGTCATTTTAATGCATATTTTACATATTTTATAGTTAATTTGTATTATTTGATTTTCGAAGTCTACACTAGTACTTTTATACATTTCAGGTACTTTTAGGCTGGATCGTATGATTTTGGGGATTGATCACAATTTATGGGGGATTAGTTTGCAAATTGAAGGATCATTGTGCGCTAAAGTTACTTAATGCAATTGGAATCCGGAGTTCCCAGGGGCGGATCTACGGGGGGGCTTGCGGTGGCTGAAGCCCCCCTAGCCATCTGGTATTATGTAATATATATAATTGAAGTAGACTAGAAACATAAAGACCACTTGGCTCAGCGGTTAAGAACATAGGCAAGCGTAAGGGGAAAGGTGGAGCACGCAGGTTCGAATCCCCTTCTCTGCATTTTTTGGCCTGTTTTTTTTTCTGTGCATTTTTTGGCCTGTTTTGTTTTACTACGTAACATCAAAAGCCTCTATTTTTTACACAAGAGCCGGCTTCCATCTAGAGCTTGAAGGTTAGTAGTTTTGTTCCTTTACCTTTTAATTTGATTGTTTTTAAGTTGAATTGGTTGATATGAAAGTTCAATTTGATTGTTTTTAAGTTGAATTGTTTGATATGAAAATCAATTTAGATTAGAATTTATGGATGTGAGAATCAATTTGGAGAAATTTCGATTAGGGTTTATAATTAGAATTTGTGGCAATTTAGATTAGAATTTATGGATGTGAGAATCAATTTGGGGAAATTTCGATTAGGATTCATAATTAGAATTTGTGGTTTTGATAAATAAATTTATGAATTTGTGATTTGGGCTTTGAAATTGTGATTTAGTTTTGAGAAATAAACATCTGAACTTGTGGTTTGTGATATGAAATTTTTATAAAAAGGGGAATCAAAACAAAAAACAAAACAATGGAGAAGAGTGGCTTCTATCATTCTATGTATTTGTAGCTTTGTATGACCCCTTCTCCCCTCACGCTATAGTGCAATTGACAATGATATATATAACCGGCTAAATGGCTATCTTGTTGTCAATTGATCATTTATTTAATAAATCTTTCTATTTGCTAAAATTTTGTTATTTTTCTTGTGGGTTGTGTATTCTTATGGTTTGTGTACTTAAGCAAAGTCGTTTTTCTCGAAAAAAAATTTAGCCCCCCCTAAACAAAATTCTGGATCCGCCACTGGGAGTTCCGGATGATGCAAGGCAGAAGGAACCAACGTGAAGTGCTGCATTTTACCACGTATATTTAGATAGATTAGATTATATTTATATTATATAATATTTAGGATAGATTAGGAGGGATACATCGTTGGAAATTTCTAGAAGAGGTGTGGTTAGCAGGGTATGATGATGTGGATGTCTTGGATAGTTCGACAAGTGTAAGGAGTGACCTTGGTGAGTATCGAGGATCTATTATGGTGTACGGTAGTGCTTGGTGGAATGAGGGGCGAGATTGGGGTATCGAAATGAATTGGGTTTTCTTTAGGGGATTTGGTTTGAGTTGGTATTGGTGAGTCTAGAAGAAGGTTGGTCTTGCTTTGGGAATTGGAATCGAGCGAGTGGGGATTGCATTTTATCTCGACTAGTGATGATGTGAGGATTTTCTTGATTAATATTATGTGATTTGTGATGTGTATTGGCATGATGTTAGATAACGACCATGATAAACCTGATATACAATGATATTACACGTTGATATGCAATATTGAATTCTAATTGCCAATGACTAGTATTATCATGATCTATTGATGCATTACTATCCTGCTATGTCGTTTTAGAAGCATGTTATGATATGATATATGAATTATGAGATAATGACGTATTATTATATGAAAACGTGATGTTGCATTATATGGTTGGTAAGAATGATTATGGATATGTTAAATGACGAATATGACTTTGAGGATGAATACGACTTGTATATATGAGATAATGATATCTGGTTACTAAATGATCGTTATATGGCATTGTGATGAGTTAAGATGATGTTTGGTGAATATTTTTTTTATTAGGAAATAATTTGAGATCAGATATACCTGAATCTTCATGGCCGACAAGTCGACAGACGGAAACCCGTCAATACATACCAACTAAAGCGAAAACAAAAAGCGGAGCAATACAACAAGTGACAACGCACCCTATAGGAAAACGAGCCAATGAAAACTAAATCTAACCCGAAGGGGACGTAGACTACGAACGAAAGCCAAGCACCATCCAAAACAGCACCGCTGGTCGGCGATACATCAGGAACCCCTGTGGGTAGTGAAGACAAACCTCCAGGAAGCTCATTCCCGTACATGGAGTCGCCCCGTACACACTACCTCGATCCCAGCCAAACCCAACTCTGACTGCTAGAACCCCTACGTAGGAGAAGAACCCCGAGCCGTACCAAAGCAGAAACGCATGCCACTCGAGTAAAGCGAACCGCAAAGGACCGGTCACAACGGACCGGTCAAGCCCAAACGAGATTTAATCTAAACTCTTTCAAGCGGTGTTCCGAGCCCCAACGGAATTTTTATATAAATGACATATAAATAAATAATTATCATAATTATTAATATTTTTAATTTTTGGGGCAGCTTCGGGCCCAAGGAATTTCCTTGGGCCCAGAGAAAAAAGCCCGAAACACCAAAAGCCTAAGGAAAAACCCACACCTCCACGAGCAGCACTCCGCCTAGGGATAGACACAAGAGGAGAAGGTCGGAAAGCACGAGGCAGCTAAACAAGGTCGAGGCAGATACCAAGGTCAGACAGCGGTCGCGACAATGGAGCGGAAGGCCGCCGGCGACCCAAGCAGGGACAAGGGAGGGAGAAGGCTAGAAAGGTCGAGGAAGCACTCAAGGCCGAGGAAGACGCCATAGCCGACACCGCCAACCAAGCAGCAGCCACCAACCGGCATCGACAAAGCATGAGGCTGGGAGGACAAACCGAAGGAGTAGCAGAGGCCTGGAGACAACTGAAATCAGGAGAAGAAACCCGAAAATAGCGAAATCCCCAAGAAAAAATGGGTTTTGATTCTGAAAAAGTTCATGTTGGGGCATATCTAGGTTTTGATCTTGAGCAAATCCGCCGGTCAACAGTGATCCCGATAATAAAATGTATCAGCCCAAATCCAATCAACTTGAGTCAATAGACTAGCATTCACATGGCTAAGAAAATTAGTTGGGAGAGGAGATCGAATACAATGAGGAAGATGAGGAGAATCCTTTGGATACAAAGGACCCTTGTCTCTTTTATGAAAATGAAGGAAATGTGGAAAAGGATGCGAAGGAAGATAGGTAGTATTTCAACCAGTCAACTAAACGAGCTGAATTATTGACACTATACAAGTCTTACAGAGACAAAGAAGGGCTTATACGGGCTTAATGTCTTTATTACAAGTAAAACTTTCGTAGCTGATTCGATCAAGAATGGCACAGGCAACTTGAGAAGCCATTACAATGGTGAGAGGGCTTGTAAAATGAATCTGAAGAATAAGACCAAAGGTACTCGATCTAAACTTGTTTTAGGCAAAATTGATGACACTGGAAATTGAAAATGAGAGCTTGGGTGCTAGATCTGAAAACAAGTAGAATGAAATTGGGGAAATGTATTATTGATAGTGAGGTACCATTCACATTTATGAAGAAGTGTGAGTTTAAGGACTTTGTAGCATCCATATGCCCTAACTTTAAGATGCTTTTGCGTTCTACTATAACGCTTAACTGTCATAAGATATATAAGGATGAAAAGTAGAAGTTGAAAGATTATTTAATAAAGAATTGTGAGATGATTTATTTCACTACTGATACATGGACTTCTATTTAGAATATTAGCTATATGATTTTGATGGCTCATTATATTCATAATGATTGGAATCTGCAAAAAAAAAAATCTGATTTTTTGTCTAATTAGTAGTTATAAGGGTGAAGATATTGCTTGAGTAATTGAAAATTGTTTTAGACCTTGGGTTTACTTCATAAGGTGTTTGTCATCACTTTGGATGATGCAAGTGCTAATGACGTGGTATGTAATGCTTTGCAAGAGCTTCTATTAGCTAATGGTTGTGCCATTTATGAGGGCAAGTTTATGTGAATGAGATGCACTGCTCACATTTCCATTCTAATTGTCCAAGATGGTCTGAAGATTCATTATAATTGCATCGATAAGGTCAACTTATTCGTTTTGTAAGGAGCTCACATTTCCATTTTAATTGGCCGTATTACCGTAGAAGAGTGGGCTAAGATTGAGAATATGAAGGATTTCTTGGAAGTTTTTTTATCAATTCATGAACATTGTGTCGGGTACATCTTATGTGATAGTGAGCAATGTGTTCTTTTTTGTTGCTCAAATTGTGATTACAATAAATGAAAGGGTGGAAGGTAGTGATCCCCTTTTCAAAGCAATGGCTTAAAAATGAAAGAGATGTGTGATAAGTATTGGGGTAAAGTAAAAGAGATGAATAGGCTCATGTTTGTTGGTATCATTCTGGAGACAGAGAAAGTTTGATGGATTGATATTGGAACTACAGGACATATATGGTCGAAAAAAAGGAGAGGAGTTGGCCATCCATACGAAGAATGTTGCAAAAAGAGTAATTTTGTGAGTGTCGGAACATATACTCTCTTTCATCTTCGGAAATTGTTACCGAACCTGAGCAAAATAGTAGGATGTGTTCAAAAAGTTCAGCTCCAAGCATCTTGAAAAGCCTAGATTTTCGATTAGAAAAAACATGATGAATATGATGTTGCAATATATGCAACTGAGTTTGATCAATACTTCCATGACTCATGGAAGTTTTTTTTTTTGATAAGGTAATAATTCGATGGCCAAACAGATCTGGCTCATCGAGAGGCCGATAGAGTCGGCAATGACTCATGGAAGTATTGATCAAACTCAATTGCATATATTGCAACTGAGTTTTTTATCAAGAATATGAGACCGCGTTTCTCTAGGGAAAAAAATTGTGTAAATACTTTATCACCTGAGTTGCATATATTGCAACTAAGTTTTTATCAACTGAGTTTGATCAATACTTCCATGAATAAAACGCGGACTGAGACCGCGTTTCTCCGAAATCTCTACAACTTTTGAATATTTGTGTAAATACTTTGATTTCGTGAATTTATCCGTAAATATTTATTTTTTCTTGAATATTTCAAAAAAAAATCTCCTTTTCACCAACTAAGCTAGACGATTTTAGTGTTCTCTTTCACATTTTTTTATTTTTTTACCTTATTTTTTTTATATTTTTCTAAAATATACTACAAAACTTCGCCCCTGTCGATCACTAGAAGTCAGATTTATCCGACCCTCAAATTCTTGCCTTATATAAAAAAAATTGAACTCGTTTTATATATATGCCAATATTCATTGTAGGCCTTGTGAAGTGCATGAAATACTCTTGACTTGGGCATAAAATACAAATCGCCCTTTGTAGCACATCTGGAGGTGTTTGAACTTGAAAACCCCCCTACTGATCGAATTGCCTCCCCTTTGTCTCCATGAAGACCTCGTGTGACATAAGTGCAGTAATGCCAATTTTAGCGATTTGTTTTAATTTGTTTGTCAAATGGTTTCTGAAGAGTCTAATAGTTAAAGAGAAATAGAATAGAAATATTCTAGAAGGGGTGGATAGAGTGGGCAATTTTCACAAAATTTCTATAGAAGAAACTTGATGATGTCTTGAGATGGTGGAAGCTGAATGAACATAGATTTCCATTTATGGCATGACTAGCACGCGGTGTATTATCCATTCTAGTCACTTCGAGTGCATCAGAATCAACCTTTAGCATTGGAGGGCGTACTCTTGATTAATTTTGAAGCTCATTAGGCTATAAGGTCAATTCTTCACCTTGAAAATTCCTGTGTTTGTTTACTATTTTACACAGAAATTTTCTATTATACGAACCTTTTGTTATGTAGGTGAATAGTCGTGCGGTTGATGCACTTATTTGCACACAAAACTAGATTCGTGCAAGTCGAGCTACTGAGGAGTTTGATGTGGATAAAATACAAATATTAAGTGAGACGGAAGAAACTATAGATTGAGGAAGGTATTTCTTTTTCACCATTATTAATTATTATTTACATTTTGCAATGAACACAATACTTGAAATATCTCCTTGTTAACTAACTTCATTCCTTTTTGTTTATCTTTAAAAGAGTTGGAAAAAGTAAGAATATCTTGAAAGTCTGAAGATCGGCTTAGCCAATGTCCAATAACACTTAGGCTCCTTTGTTTATGTTCTTTATTGTTGTTGGATTTTCCTTTTGCATGTGTTGTTAGCTTGTTATGATATCCAGGAGACCGTGACCTTATCAAATTAAAGTTTTGAAGGATAATACTCTATAAGTGTATATCGCCGTATGAATTTGAAATATGTCACGTTCTTGTTTTAGGTAGCCCATGTGCATTGGTTTGTGTTTGCCTTTGTTGTCATGTTGTGTTGTTTGCAGTTTGCATTGTTGTCTACTATGCAGATGTGTTGTTTGCACTGTTGTAAGTAGTGATGTGCAGTCTTGAAGGTTGAAGGTCGGTGAGCATAGCACAACAGTGGTGTGCTATATGCACTTGCAATTTTTTTTCCTGTTAAGTTGGGTTAATTTCGGATAAACGCTCAAATTGCTCAATGAAAATCGGTTCACTTAAGTTCAAAACCGAACAAAATCGAAACCAAACAGACTGAAAACTGAACCAAACCTATAAGTTTCGGTTTAATTTTGTTAGGATTTTGGTTTTCAATTCGGTTCGGTTTGACTTGGTTCAGATCGGTTTGAGGCCGATGAACAACCATAGCTATTGTAGCATAGTCGCTCTGCACGCTCACATTGTAATTCTTCATCTCCAACCTCCAAGTCTCCGGAGTCCAATTCCCACCTTAGCCCCAGGCTATTCGCCCCTATCAGTATCTTCGTTCTCCAATCGCCGGCGAGGTGGCCGACCACAACTAACTCTCCAACTTGTGCTCTCTCGTGACTCTCATCTCTCCTTCTCGCTCGACTTCTCGGTGTTGAACAGTCAACCGTTCAAGCACGGTCTGTTAGGCTCATCAGTCTGATACTCCAATCTGCCTTCTTTTCTACTTCTATATCCCTTCAAGACTCAAGTTCCTCAACCGATTGAACATCACCAGGTATTCTCTAATCTCTATATCGTCAATTCGCCAAATCCATTTTGTTGCTATTCTCCAAGTCCCAAACTACCATATTAGATTATTAGGTATCGATTTACTAATTAAATCCGAAAAATCTGAAAGGATGTTATTCGGATTAGTAGAGCAATTGTTGAAGTCTAAAACTGAATCCAAAATGATGTTAGGTTTAGGTAGATTAGTAGATGAATTGTTAAAGTCTTAAATTGAGGGATCAGAGTTGGTTAATGCAATGATTTGGAAATCATATTGGTTGATTCAATTATTTTTCTTCATTGGATTCAGATTTATTGTGAATCCGGTAAAGCCGAATTTCGAAATCGAGACCATGGATAGGTTGTCAAGCAATGTAAGTAAATAGAGTGATTGTATATGTAATTTCTAATTGTTTTATTTCCGATTTATAATGTCTCATACTTTAATTTTTTGTTTGTGTGAAAGTGAAACTAGTAAGTAGGAATTGTGTTATCTAATTTGTTTATTTATTATGTAGATGTCGAGCTCCGAATCTAAAAGGTGTAAAACGTCCATCAGTGATCCCAATAATTTAATGGATCAGCCCAAATACAATCAATCGGAGTCAATATACTTGCGTTCATATGGCTCGGACAATTACTTGGGAGAGGAGATCGAATACAATGAAGAAGATTCTGAAAGTGAAGGAAAGATGAAAGAGGATGCAAAGGAAGATAGGAAGTATTTCGAGTAGTGAACTAAACAAGCTGAATTCTAGACTCAATACAAGTCTTACAAAAACAAAGAAGGGCTTATATGGGCCAAATGTGTTTATTGTAGTAAAACTTTCATATCTGATCCAATCAAAGAATGGAACGAGCAACTTACGAAGACATTACAATAGTGAGAGTGCTTGTAAAATGAATCCGGAGAACAAGACCAAAAGTGCTCAATCTAAACTTGTTGTAGACAAAATTGACGATATTGGAAATTGCAAAATGAGAGCTTGGGTGCTAGATAAGAAATCAAGTAGAATGAAATTGGGAAAACGTATTATTGGTAGTGAGGTACCATTCACATTTGTGTAGAAGTATGAGTTTAAGGACTTTGTAGCATCCATATGTCATAACTTTAAGATGCATTTGCATTCTACTATATTGCGTGACTATCATAAGATATATGTTGATAAAAAGAGAAGTTGAAAGATTATTTAATGAAGAATGGTAAGAGGATTTGTTTCACTACTGATACATCGACCTCCTTTTAGAATACTAGCTAAATGATTTTGACGAATCATTTTATTGATAATGATTGGAATCTGCAGAAAAGAATTCTTAATTTTTGTCCAATTAGTAGTCATAAGGGTGATGATATTGTTAAAGTAATTGAAGATTGTTTCGGGCCTTGGGGTTTACTTGATAAGGTGTTTGTCATCATTTTGGTTAATAGAAGTGTTAATGATGTGGTATGTAATGCTTTGCAAAAGCTTTTGTTAGCTAATGGTTGTTCCATTTATGAGGGCACGTTTATGCAAATGAGTTGTACTTCTCACATTGCCAATCTAATTGTCCGAGATGGTTTGAAGATTCATGACAAATGCATTGATAAGGTTAGGAAAGTTGTTCGTTTTGTAAGGAACACTTTTGCTAGATTGCGCATGTTTAAAAAAGAAGTTGAGAAATTGGAGTTTGGTATAAGTCTTCTATGGTCTTGGATGTTTCTACTAGACGGAATTCAACATACATTATGTTGCATGTTGCTACGAAATAAAAGCAGGAGTTTGCTAGATTGGATACCCCAAGAGATACAAATGGTGATTTAATTGGCCGCATTACCGAAAAAGAGTGGGCAAAGATTGAGAAGATGAGGGATTTCTTAGAAGTTTTCTATAAATTCACGAACATTGTGTCTAATACCTCTTATTTGACAGTGAGCAATGTGTTTTTTTTTTATTGTTCAACTTGTGATTACACTAAATGAAAGGGTGGAAGGTAGTGATCCCTTTTTCAAAACAATGTCTGAAAAATGAATGAGAAGTGTGACAAGTATTGGAGTAAAGTAGAGGAGATGAATGGGTTCATGTTTGTTGGTATCATTCTGGATCCAAAGAGAAAGATTGGCAAATTGAGATTGCAACTACATGAGATATATGGTCAAAAAAAAGCAGAGGAGTATCGGAACATATATTCTCTTCCATCTTCAGAAGTTGTCACTGGACGAGAGCAAATAGTAGGATGTGTTCAAAAAGTTCAGCTCCAAACATCTTGGAAAGCTAAGATTCTCGATTATAGCAGCTTGATGAATCTAATGGGGGCAATTTATGCAACTGAGTTTGATCGATACTTTCATGAGTTACGAGTACGTCGTAGTGAATGTGAAGATGTCTTGAGACGGTGGAAGCCATTCTAGTCACTTTGGTTGCAACAAAATCAACCTTTAGCATTGGAGGGCATACTCTTGATCAATTTTGAAGCTCATTAGGCTATAAGGTCAATTCGTTACCTTGAAAATTTAGTTTGTGTACTATTTTACAAAGAAATTTGCTCTTATATGAACATTTTCTTATGTATGTGAATAGATGGTTGAAGCACTTATTTGCACACAAAACTGGATTAGTGCAAGCCAAGCTATCGAAGAGGTTGAAGTGGATGAAATACACACATTAAGAGAGACGGAGGAAATAGATGAAGGTATTTCTTTTCGTTATCTTATTAATTATTATTTGCATTTTGCAATGCACATAATACTTGAAATATCTCCTTGTTTACTAACATCATTCCTTTTGTTTATCTTTTAGAGTTGGAAAAAGTAAGAATACCTTGAAGTCTTGAAGATCGGCTTAGCCAACGCTCAACAACACTTGGGCCCTTTTGTTTATTTTCTCTACTTTTGCTGGATTTTCCTATTGCATTTGTTGTATGGTTGTTATGTTATACAGGAGACCATGAACTTATTAACTTCTATTTTTGAAGGATAATACTCTATAAATCTATATCGTTGCATGACTTTGAAGTACATCACTTTCTTGTTTTAGGTTGCCCATGTGCATTTTGCTGAATGAATCTATGTTTGCATTTTTTTTTTTTTTTGCACATGTGTTGTTTGCACCTGCAGTTTTTTTCATTCTTGTAGGTTTGTGTTTGGCTTTGCTGTCATGCTGGGCTGTTTGCAGTTTGGATTGCTCACTAATACGCAGCTATGTTGTTTGCACTGTTGTAAGTAGTGTTGCACAGTCTTGAAGGTTGAAGGACAGTTAGCATAGCACAACAGTGATGTACTATGTGCACTTTCACAAAAAAATTTCATGTTGGGTTGGTTTAATTTCGGATGAAATTCCCACAAGCTCAAATTGCTCTATAAAAATTTGTTCACTTAGGTTTAGAACTGAACCAAACCGAAACCAAAATAACTGGCTTAAAATCAAAGTAAACCTATTAGTTCCGGTTCAATTTTGTTAGGGTTTTAGTTTTTGATTCGGTTATGTTTGACCCGATTCAACTCGGTTTTAGGCCAATGAACAAGCCTACCTACTTTAGCGCAGCCGCTCCGCCCGCTCACATCGTAAGTCGTCCTCTCCACCCTCCAAGTCTTTAGAGTCCAATTCCCACCTCAGCCTCAGGCTATTCGCCACCGCCACTACCAGTCTCTCCGTTCTCCAGCAGCCGGCGAGGTGGCCGACCACCACTATCCAATCGGCTCGTCCTCCTTTGTGACTCTCGCCTCTCCTACTCGCTCGGCTTTTTACCGTTCTCTAGCAGCCGACGAGGTGGCCGACCACCACCGGCCAATCGACTCGTCCTCTCTTGTGACTCTCGTCTCTTCTACTCGCTCGGCTTCTTAGCGTTCAACAATTCAACTGTTCAATCTCTATCCATGAGGCTCGTCAGCCAGGTACTCTAATTTGCCTTCTTTTTTTGCTTCCATAGCCCCTTAAGACTCAAGTTCCTCAACAGATTCAACATCATCAGGTATTCTTCATATCACCGATTAGCGAAACCCATTTTGTTGGTATTCTCCTAGTGCCAAATCGCCATATTAGATTATTAGGTATTTGTTTTCTGATTGAATCTCAAAATCTGAAATGATGTTATTTAGATTAATAGATGAATTTGTTTAAGTCTTAAATTGAATATGAAATGATGTTACTTGTTAGGTTCAGATAGATTAGTAGATGAATTGTTGAAGTCTTAAATATAGGGAATATTGGTTGATTCAATGATTTGAAAATCAGATTTGTTGATCCAATGATTTTCTTCATTGAATTCAGATTGGTTGTGAATCCGGTAAAGCCGAATTTGGAAATCGAGACCACGGATAGGCTTTCAAGCAATGTAAATAAATAGAGTGATTTTATGTGTGATTTCTAATTGTTTGATTTCCGATTTTATAATGTCTGATACTTTTAGGTTGCACTGCGAATCTTGCATGTTGGTTTTCATTCTTGCATGTTTGTGTTTTGCTTTGCTACCATGATGTGCTGTTTACATTTTCCACGCTCATTGCTGGGCAGCATTGTTGTTTGCACTGTTGTAACTAGTGTTGTGTAGTCTTGAAGGTCAGCTAGCATAGCACAACAATGTTGTTTGCACTTGCAATTTTTTCTCTCTTGTTGGGTTGAGTTAATTTCGGATGAAATTCCCACAAACTCAAATTGTTCAATGAAAATCAGTTCACTTACGTTCATAACCCAACCGAACCAAAACCGAACCGGCTAAAAACCAAACCAAACATATTCATTTCGGTTCGGTTTTTAGTTTTAACTCTTTTTTTTGGGATTTCGGTTTTCGGTTCGGCTCCGTTTTAGGCCGATGATTGATGAACCGCCCTAGATAGAAGGGAGGATTGACCCAGCCCGAACTAAAAAGAGCTTTGATTCTTATGTATTTGTTTCAGACCACGATTGCTTTCTTCAATATAGAACTAGTAAATTCTGCTGATGCCTGATTAATTCACAAGTGATCGGCATAATAGGGGATTTCAGTCTTGTCAGCCCAACTGTGAATGGATCCAGGTTTCGATCTTAGTCCACTCCACTGGGAATGGACGAGATTGAAACCCCATTCGTCAATCAGGTGGAGGTTGGGGGTGGAGCAATTTGCTTCCCCGTCAAGTATGAACCTATAAGATCAATCTGATCCATACCCATGGAGGACTAAATCGAGATCATTCATTTGTTATCAAATTCAAACACATGTGCTTCATACCGGATTCCTTATCTTGCTACTAACCATCTCTTCCCTGTTTTGATTCCAGCTGGTAGATTCGGGCAACAAAGCACAGCAGATTCGCTAGTAGGAAAGAATTAGCCAAGGAAATGTTCACTATTCACCGCAGAGCACTAACTAAAGCAGGCTTTCAGGGATGCATCTAAAGGAACGAACTGATTCGAAATCAACCAAAAAACATTGCTTCAGACTGATCATTTCACTGAATAATTATGTTAACCAGCATCTAAAGAAGCAATGAAATAGGATGGATTTTCACAAGCCAGGTTAAAGGCCATGATCACATGATAAATATGCCTGCTGCTAAGTGCTGACTATCACAACTCTGCAATGTGAATGACAAAAGGATTTGCAGCCAAAATCACTCGAATGTAGCAAAGAAGAATTATTTCTGGGAACCTAAATTCATAGATCTATGCCTTTTGTCCTTGCATCTCCATACAACATAATGAGGATTTCGTGTATCTAAACAAATGAAAGTACCTCGGCTGTAGCCATAGATAGTCCCAATCAATATCCAAAGAAAACATATGGCCATTGAAAGTTGAAACTGCACCCCAACACAACAATCATCCATCTACAAATGAAAGAAAAGAAAAGCATGACTTACAAAATAATAATATGAGTCATTACAATGTCTGAACAAATGTAAAACTCGGTTATTTTGGCTAATATATGTTTGAAAATTTGTTGCACAATGGAATCAGTGTACAATGGACTGTAGTGAAAATTGTATAGCATGATAATAGCCACAAAAACAAGCAAATGAAGTTAAGAAGTAAAGCCGAGAAGATCTTGTAGCTCTAAAACTTATCAGCAAAACACTCCAGCACTATCAGGACTAAAGTTTAAGAAATAAATAAGGGAGGAAAAAGGATGCTTCTCCGAGGCCTTTCAATACTTCTAAGTTATCAGCTTTGTCTTAGAGCGCATGTACACTAGAATCTGCCCCGTACCTTCTGTCATCATACATCATCATTGCAATCTGAATGTATGGGGCTTTATTAGTATGATTTCAAATGGCATTGCAAACATATTATTATATGCAAAGGCAATACACAAGTTCACTTGATAACTTAACGACGCATCACTTAGGAGTATGATCCAAGACATTAAATTTTGTCAATGTTATAACGAGAAGGGGATGGATGCCATCTGGATTTTGTGCTATGCATACTCAATAATCAGCACTCTTCAATTGCAACACATGTTCAGAGGACCATAGTGAAGAACATAACAAGAATCCACAATGCTTAGGAGCAACAAAGTTGATTCATATGTCAATCTTTGATTAACAAGAATATCTCCATTAAGGCTGGATGATAAGCAACTAATTCAATTCAATCAAAAGTGGTAGGAAAATGCCCTTAAAGGAAAGAAACAAGCCACACGATTCACATTGATGATTTCCGCCCCAACAAATTTGACAGGCAAATTAGGTCAAAGTATCTTCCATTTCTAAAAAGCCTCTCAAAATTTCTTCCAATTCTATGGTTGTTGCCAATGATAATGAATCCAAAACCTATTTCCTACCAGCTCAAAAGTTGCACATCAAAACACAAAGGTCAAAGTAATTACTATCTGAATATGAAAGATCTTCGATGATGAGCTTGCAAAAACAAATTAACATCTTTATTAAATGTGACAAATTTCCGCGATTCCAGATTGGCAGAGGGACAGAGAGGTTACCTTCAAGAGTCCAACCATAGCAACGAGGGGTGGCCGATAGCAACGAAGTAAGCAATGCAGAGGCGGTGGTCGTGTGATACGGAAGCAGTGATTCAACACAGCAGCTCAATTCAACCGGAGATCTTCTCTCAGCACAAGAAAGCAATAATCACATTATTCATATTGAAACATCATCATACAGACATACATAACCCTAATTCGCGTGGATAGATAGAGAGATAAATTTGACGAAGGGGGAGATCCAGATGGCGAAATTTACCTCAAAATGCGTGGGCTGGAAAGGAGGTTTTGCTTCGGCATGCGAAACGGGGACTGAGCAGCTTTGGGCTTGGAAGAGGCGGAGGAGGCGAATCTGGAAGTTGCAGTTCGAGCGGTGGAAGAGCGGATGAGAGACCTGGCTGCAGCGGCGCAAGTGGCGGCCATGGTTATTGCTTCTTTCGAAGGTCGCTGGGGAAAGAGAGGGTTTCGGAAGTGTTTCAAGCTGCTGCTTTTTCTTTTCTTTTCTTTTTTTCTTTTCTTTTTTTCTTTTTTGCCTTTTGGAAAATCGTAGTAAATATCCCAACTTTTAGGATAAGTTACAATTTGTTATCATGAACTATAAAATTTGCATTGATGTTTATGGTATGTTTTATGTTGGTAGTAATTCAGCTTAAAACCATTCCAAAAAAAATTGATGTTTTTAGTGATATGGACACTTGAGAAAGTCTAAATTTCTTAGGCTAAACATATTTTATACTATGGCTTATAAAACTATAAAAGTGATCACTACAACCTAAAATAACAATTTCTATGACAATTCCTTCCATAACGGCTATATTAACAAGATACAAAAATGACAATTGACAATCAGAAAGTATCATTGAGGAAGCATCATTGAGTTGTAGCACTCAAGAAGTGCATCACTGAGTTCTATATACTATACTCCCTCCGTTCGGAAATATAAGATCTTTTACTTTTTAGCACGTAGGTTAAGGAGCTAAATACTATATAAAATATTAATTTTTTTAAAATTAATTTTTTACAATATAACACTTTTTATTAATAAGTATTAAAATGTAAAAAAAATAATTTTAAAAAAATCAATATTTTATATAGTATTTAGCTCCTTAAACTACGTGCTGAAAAGCAAATGATCTTACATATTTGAACGGAGTGAGTAGAAAGGTGTAGCTTTCAAAATTAATGAGAACCGGAAAGCATTGAGAATGACAAATCAAAATAATTTTCTTGTCTTTTAACATGGTTTTAGAACCACAAGCCAAATGTCATTGTTTCCACCTTCTCTCACATCCCACAAAAAAAGCCACATTCCTTCCAACCTTCTTCCTCATTTTGAAATCTCACCTTTTTCCCCCTTTCTATTATGCTAAAATGGATCTTCAAACCTCTTCGTCTTCATCATCTTCCATATCTCTTCCAAATTTTGCAGCTTTGAACACAATTAAACTCACCAATGACAACTTTCCTATTTGGAAAAAGCATATCTCCTCGTACCTCAAAGCAAACCTTTAACTACCTCTTGTCTTTTGTTAATGGTTCAAAACCCATACCTCGAGGCAAATGCCTCGAGGTCCTTGAGTGGTACTCCAAGGGTAACTTGGTCACAACCATCCTCACCTCTTCTCTCACTGAACCAATCATGGTGCAGGTCCTTGAGTGCACCACTTTGGCCGTTACGCCTTATTTGCAGCATAGTCAAATGCCCACATTGTTCAATCTCGCTTCTTTGAAAATGGGCTCGAAAATCGTCTCTAAGTACTTCAACAAAAACCCTTGTGCTTGCCATCCAAGTTGTAGGCTAGGTTATCACCGACGATGAGCTCATAGTGTATGTGTTTGTTGGCCTCGACATTGAATGAATACGATCCCAATATCACTTCTCTATCCACTCGGCCAATCATATCGTCTCCCAAACATGTCCTTTTTTACCTAATGAACCATGAAGCAAGGCTCACTCACCACTACACTTTCATTCTCGGTGCTCCTCCCTTGTTTGTCAACAGCATTGCCACCCCACCACCACCACCACCACCGAAGGCGAATTTCACGGAAACCAAAGGGTACGAGGCAACTATAGAGGAGATGCTCCCAGTAGAGGAACTTCAAATGGAGGTTAGTTCTCCTCTGACATTAGTAGAGGCACTGGGTAAGACGGCCGTGGAAACTCCATTCAAGGTCGAGGATCCAATTTCCCAAGAGAGCCAAACTACAAACCGGTGTGCCACCTATACGACAAACGCGGCCACACTTCCATTATGTATTGGTATCGGTTTGATCAATCGCTACAAGCCCCTCCTCCCAAGTTACTTCAGGGCAACAACACCATTTCCAACTAGTATCCTGATATGGCTGCTAATCACCACTTCAGATATCGCCAACCTATGCCTTGATAATCTTCCTTACAGTGGCATTGATCAAATCTTGCTAAGAGATGGCTCGACAATGCCCATTCATAATTATGGTTCTGCTTCTTTTCTCTCCTCTAATCGCCTCTTTCATCTCAAGAACCTCCTTCATGCTCCTTCTCATAATAAGAATCCGATCTTAGTTAAAAAAAAATTACACTGACAATCATGTGTTTTTTGAATTTTTCTCTAGACACTTCGCTGTGTGGGATTTGCAGACACGGGACCTTCTTATCTCGGGCCCAACTAGGAACGACCTGTATGATTTTCTGGCAATGATTGAGGTTTCTCCGACCAATTAACTAACAACCTCCATTTCCTATCTTTGGCACAAGTGTCTCGGACACCCTTCCCCGTCCATTGTCAGCGCCGTACTTCAGTTAGTCCATCTAGCTAACCCTAAGGTAATTCAATTCCAAGCTTGTAATTAGGCTAAGGCCCACAACCTACCCCATCAACCAAGCCCATATCAGTCCACAAAACCATTAGAGCTTTTGTTCATAGACATCTTGGGCCTCACCAATGAAGTCTCCTACAATGATTTTAGATATTTTGTTACTATAGTTGATGAATATTCTAAATTTGTGTAGATTTTTCCTTTCAAACTAAAATCTGATGTCACCTCTATTGTCATTCATTTCATTATTCTTGTCACAATTTTTTTCTCTACCACTATAATTTCCATACAAACCTACAATGGCACTGAATTAAAGCCCTTTACTCCTTTATTCCTTGAATTGATAAATAAAGAGCGGCCATCCAGGGTTTGAACCGGGGACCTATGGGTACTACCCACAAGTCCTTTCTGGAGAGTCATTCCGGAATTATTCCATCAATGGGCATTCATCATCACCTTACTTGCCCCTACTCCCATCAACAAAATGGAACTACCGAGAGTCGCCATCGTTGTATTATTGCTATGGATCTCCCCCTTCTCAAAAGTGCCTCCATTCCTATACGCTTTTGGAATTTTGCCATTCAAACTATGGTTTATCTCCAAAACCGCTTACACACCCCTCTCTTCTCAAATAAAACACCTTTTGATATTCTTTTTGGGCACACTCCTGGCAATTCCTCCTTTTGGGTGCCTTTGTTTTCCAAACTTGAGCCCTAACCATGCCATAAACTTTCCTTCCGGTCTTCACCTTGCATTTTCTTTGGATGTACACCCAATAATCAAGGATATACTTGTTACGACTGGATCGACAAATCGTCATATCAAGAGATGTAGTTTTTCCTTTTTCGTGAAGATCAATTCCCATTTACAAAACTCACATACATTTCTTCACCCAATCTTACTATTGTGTGCCCATTGCCCATTCACACATCTCAACCTCCACCATCCCCAAGACCCACTAATCTAACCCCCTTTTGTCACTCCCTAGACCCAATTTCCACAAGCCCAAGCACCAGTCCACCCATTGTTAAACCTACACACTTCCCCTCTCCCACTCCGTCCCCTTTAATTTCAAATATGTCTCCCCTAGCGCCATTGCCAAAGACACCATATTCACCACCCCCTCCTCCACATCCACATCATCTGCAAACTCGCTCCAAAAGCCACATCTTCAAACCTTTAATTAAGATGGATGGCACAATCCATTGGCCTCATCCTACCTGTAACTCTCATTGCGTGACCACCATTTACATTCCCGATGAACCTTCTTCAAACACAAAGGTCGACAAGTACACTAAATGGAGAGATGTTATGAATGTCAAATTTCAAGCCCTTCACCAAACCAAAACATGGTCCCTCGTTCCACCCGTAACTTCCTCAAATCTTCTAGGAATTAAATGGGTATTAAAAACCAAACGTAACTCCAATGGTTTGATTGAATGCAGAAAGGCGCAACTCGTAGCCAAAGGTTATCATCAACTTCATTGCCTTTATTACCATGACACATTTAGCCCCATAGCCAAGCCATCCACCATACGCCTTCTTCTCTCCCTTGCCTCAATGAGCAATTGGATCGTTCGCCAGTTAGACATCTAGAACGTGTTCCTTCACGAGATGCTTAATGAGGAGACCTTCATCTCGCAACCGTTAGGCTTTGTTCATCCACAATATCCTTCTCACATTTGTAAGTTACATCGATCGTTATATGTATTGAAACAGGTTCTAAAGATTGAGTGATGCTCTTATCAAGATGGGATTTGTTCCTTCCCGAGACGACTCTTCATTATTTTTCTTTCGATCGGGCCAACATTGCATCTTCATTATAATTTACGCTGATGATCTTTTTGTGCTATCCTGTGCAAGTCAGTTGGCCACCAAATTCATCGTCTCTCTTTCAGCCATGTTTTCGATCAAAGATCTCGACCCTGCTCAAATTTTCCTAGGCATTGAAATATGTCGAGACCAGTACGGTTTCCATCTCAGCCAAACAAAACACATCCTTGATGTTGTGGCTCGGGCAGGATTGAGCAATTCTAAATCGATTAGTACACCCACCACATCAAACTTTGACGCTTTTGTTGCATCTCCTTAATTCCATGATCCCCAACTTTACAGGAGCATCATGGGATCCTTGCAATATCTAGCCTTTGCAAGACCAGACATCTCATTTTCCATAAACAAGGCATGCTAGTATATGCACGATCCAAGAGACATCCCTTGGCAACACGTCACTTCAATTTCACATATCATCGACCCCTTGGCATCGGCTTTCCGCGTCAGTGATGTAGATTAGGGTAAAGAAAAAGGTGATTGTATATCCATAAGAGCATATTGTGTGTTTCATCGTTCAAATTTGATTTTTCTGGACTTCTAGGAAACAACCAATGGTATCAATATCTTCAACTAAGGCGGAGTATTGAGCACTCACCGAAGCCACTTGCGAGACTTTGTGGTTGCAATCGTTATTAGTTGAACTTCACATCTTTTTGCATTGCCTCATCCTCTAACACTCTACTATGATAACATTGGTGCCACATACCTCGCGAACAAGTAGAGATTATAACGACACGTGAATGAATAAGAATGATAACGCATATTCTGTATATGCATTATAGGTTGTCTTAGGTGCATTAAAGATTCCATATTGCATGTTTAAATGCTAATATGCATTCTTGATCATTTGGTATTCGAAGTTCGGAATCTACTGTTTTTTGTGCTTATTTATAGATCATAAGATACGAGCTCGAAAAGTGGAGAAATCATGAAGCAAATAGATCTAAGGAGAGCTAAATGACATGTCAAGATAATCCAAGGATCAATAGAGCAAGGAATCAAGGCCTAAGCGCTGAAACAACATCGAGCCGCAAAAGCCATCCGCACGGTGAGCTAAACTTAAAATGTGATTTTCCATGGCTTCGAATGTCCAATTGTCTATTACGACCATGCGTCGGAAAGCTCTCAACGAGCTATACAATTCTAGAAAAAAAATGGATTTCACTGCGGCAAAATAGCCGTTTCACCACTGCAAAAGAACGACGCCCGTCGGTTTTACTGTTTTCAAAATCTGCGCAAGCGGCTCAATCTTATCGTTATGGGAACTCTATCTAAGCTTTCTGGTGTTTTTGAAGATGGTATTAGGCTATTTATTAGGCATATTTTAAGTTTCTATTGATCAATTCATTCATTAACCTAGACACAAAGAACGCTTTAGAAGATTGAAGTTTGGAGATCCAAGGTACGTTATAAGTACTTAGGATTCTTATGATTTTGCCTGCAATTCAAGAATTGATTGGTTGAATTGTGAGACTTAATTTCTATTGTTATTCGATAGTTATTTCATTACCTTTGTGCTCATATCGTTGATTGCATGTATTCTCTCTTGATTGGTCGTCTCGACAAGATTTGCATTCATGCTAGGTTTTAATGAATTCATGAGAATAGTTAAACCATATAGTAGCAAGTACAAGTAATTGGTTCCGTGAAAGCATCAATTGGTTGTGAAGGGTAATAACACCCGGTTAAATATCGGTTTCTAAGTGGATTAAGGATAAGGGAGCGCGACAACTCTTGACATCATAGTAGTTGCTTAGGAGGGTTGATACTGCCAAACTACCAAGACTTTATGAATTTATGTTGCTTTATTTTTGAATCCAAACCAATGTTCTAAAAGGCGTTGGGCAGCCGTTAGGCGGTGGGTGGCCGCCTAGCGCCTAGGCGAACATAGAATAAAGTTGATTATTTCCTTATATTTTAACGCATATCACATGTCAATAACTCATATAATGTAATAATAATTCATAATATCACCCATAAACTCAAATTTGCGGCGCTTAACTAACACTAAAGTAAATAAACGCAAACAGTACGCATCTGACTAGTGACTCTAAACCTCCTAAAATCTAAAACAATAGGTTTGACTCAATGGCAAATACATCTCGACTTGGGGGATAAAAAAACTCAAAGTCGACTAATCACATGCCTATAAGCTAAAATTGAATAATCGTTGGGCTACACTGGCCTAGGCGGCGCCTAGACGGGACTAGGCGAAGTCTAGGCGGTGCATAGGCGGATTTCCTCCTACAAGGCCGCCTATGCTTAAAAATTCTTAGGTGCCCTCCCGCCTAGCGCCCAGGCGGTGCCTATGCGCGATTTTTAGAACACTGATCCAAACAGGATGAGGGTCGCATATTGTGTAAGGGATTGGCACGCCCGTAAAGGGTGTCAGTCTATTTAAACCGAAGTCATAATAACATCAATTGCATTCAGTGCATTAGAATCACTAGGGATTGAGTCAAGGATCAAGTAAATCAACCAGTGTTATGAATTATAGATGAAACCACACTCTTATCTTCTATCTTTTATTCTCTGTTATTAACATTCCTCATAGTTTATTTACATTTCTTATTTCTTATTTACATTCATATCTTCTCTTTACTTGCATATTAATAAATACACGTTGCAATAGAAGTACTTGATTCTTTCTGGGTTCGACCCATTTCTTACTTATTATACTAGTTTGTTTGTTTGAGTTATTATTTCTTTGACGAGGTGAAACTCACGACAACTCACCCCGCCAAAGAATCAAAAAAGCATTGAGGATGGCAAATCAAGCAGTCTTTTTGTATTTTAGTAAAGTGTACGTGAATAGTACATTATATGTTTTTCCGAACATAGAGAGTAGGATGTTTTTGCAATTAATTGGGATGATGTTATACTGACACATGTTTTGATTGAATGAATTGTATTTGGTAGGCATTAAAATAAAATATAGAGAGAGTAAAACTAACTAGTATATGCCAAACTACCCCGAATTTAACAACAAAAATCAGAACCAAGATGATGTATATATGGAACTTTCTAATCAAAGGGTTTTATGAGCTTTAAAAAACTAGAGTCCAATATTTCCAAAGAGAGATACTGAGAGCTATTAGGATAGAATTGTTGGAGGTGGTAAGGCAATTTAATTGTTGGAGGTGGTAAGAAAATAAAAAACTTCACATTGGACAAAAAAAAGGCATAAGGGCATAATGTGCTCCGACACAAGTAGAGGTCGTCATTTTCATGACAAGGGTAAAGTATACTTCATGGAAAGGATTTGCGAGTATTATCCCAAGGTCCCCGATTCGAACCCCGAATGATCGCTCTTTATTTACCCATTCAAGGTAAAGTGTACTTCAATACAAGTGCTAATTGAAACTTTGAAAGTCAATAAAATAAAGACCCTAATTAAATTGTATGTTTCTATTGTGGTATGTGATCATAACCACCACTCGGTGTGCTTAGAGTGCACCCGGGTTAACCATACACCTTGTGTGGATGGGTTAATTTGTACCTAGACTTGACTAGAGTTTGTAGGTTGTTAGAACTCTAGATTAGGTTAATGTTTTTATATATATAGTCATAGCTTAGCTTGTAATCAGTCAGTTACTTCAATTGAAAGAAACACAGAAAATCTCCCAAACCAACTCTTCCTTTACAGATCCGAGTTCGTGAGTGATCTAGTGCAAGAGCACTTAATCATTGCAAATTGAATCTCCTGGATTAGGAGATTTATATGGTATCAGATCCATTCGCTCAATTTCTGTACTCGGAGAAGATCGATTATGGAGGAAGAACAGGAAGAAGGAAGTACTCGTCAGGAGAGCACTGGAACCAGGAACTTCGGTGCAAATCACACGGATCCATTGTTTTTTAGCAATTCAGATCATCCAGGTATGACTCTCGTTACTGCTCAATTCAATGGACGAAATTTTCATAGCTAGAAACGTGGAATTCGTATGGCACTGGGAGCAAAAATGAAACTAGGATTTATAAATGGCCAATGTGAGAAACCTGTGGAAATCTCGGAAGATTATGACCGATGGTTGTGCTGTGACTTTATGGTGATGAGATGGATCATCAATTCCATGAGGCCAGAGCTTGCTGAGAATTTTCTGTATGTGAATTCGGCGCACGAGCTGTGGGACCAGATCCAGGAGCAATTTGCATAATCGAATGCACCATTGGTGTATCAATTGAAGAAGGAGATCAGCGAGATAAAGTAGGAAAACCTAAGTGTTGCTGCTTACTTCGGGAAAAGGAAGCGGGCTTGGGATGAGCTCCTGGAAATCGAGTCATTTCTAGTTTGTAGGTGTGGAGGATTCAAGAATTGTTCATGTGCGATTATGAAGAAACTATTGGATAGAGAAGCTGCAACTAGATTGATGCAGTTCCTTATGGGACTGTCGGACACCTATGAGGACATTAGGAGCCACATCCTCGCCATGGATCCTCTTCCATCTGTGAACCGAGTTTTTCATATGGTCATACAGGTTGAGAGGCAGAAAGGGATTATAGTTGGATCCTCTGCATCTCATGAGGTTCTGGCTTTCAAAAGCTTTGGAGCAGGGAATTCGTCTAAGGCTGGTGACAGCTCAAGGAACTGGGGAGAAAGTGGTGACAACTCAAGGAATTCATCCAAGTCCTCAGATCCAAAGAAAGAGTTGAGGAAAGAAGAACTAAGGAAAGCTAAATTGGAACTGTTGTGCACTTACTACAAGGAACGAGGACACGTTAAGGAGACGTGTTTTCAGTTGGTAGGGTATCCGGAGTGGTACACTGGACCAAAGATAAAGCAAAACTCTCGTGTTGTAGCTAATGTGCAGGATATGATGCGGGTGGATAGTCCTCTAACCATGGATTCACTTACAAGCACAGAGATGACTAATAAGCAAGTTGACACTAAGCTGATCAATGCAGTTGTTGTAGAGCTCATGAGAGCTATGAAAGGAAAGGCACTTATGGAGTCTGATCACGGGGTTGGAGCTAGCGGCATCAACTTCGAAGGTATGGTTCTTGTCTCTGCAACTGATAACAACAAACAAGACAATTGCAGGTCAATCAACTGGATAGTTGACTCTGGGGCATCTGATCATATAGCTTGTGAGAAGGAGATGTTCACTAATGCACATCGACTTGCTCAGCCTATATTGATTGGATTTCCTAATGGAGTAACTCAGTTGGTTGAATATTTTGGCACTGTTAAATTGAATGGGAAGATTACACTGCGAGAAGTATTGTACATGCCAAGTTTCAAGTACAATTTACTCTCAATGTCAAAGCTTCTCGACGAGGATGATTATCTGTTCATGTTTTCTAAGCACATGTGTTGGTTACATGCCTTTTCCACTAAAGAAGTGATAGACATGCGCACTCGGCATGGGGGGTTGTACAAGCTGGATGGATTTTCTTGCCTGCCCTTGAGACTGGGTGTTACTAGAGTGGGGACAGATGATGCTCAGAAGTACAGGTTGATTGATGCTTCTTCATCATTTTTTGTTGATAATAAATCCCAAACTTTACTGAACCATGCTCGGTTGGGTCACATTTCTGTGTCAAAGATGCAATGCTTTGACTGGGGTAAGGGAGCGGATGCTCGAACCTTTGATTGTGATGCCTGTTTGATGGCCAAACTACATCGTCTTCCTTTTCAGCTTAGTGCATCTCGTGCCAATGATTTGTTTGAATTGCTGCACATGGATTTGTGGGGACCATATGGAGTACCCTCAATCTACGGAGCTCATTATTTCCTGACCATTGTTGACGAATATTCTAGATCTACTTGGACCTATCTCCTTAGAGATAAAGGTCAAGTTGGGACTGTTGTAACTGTGTTCCTAAGCCTAATTGATACCCAGTTTGGCAAGAAAGCCATGGTCATTAGGACATACAATGGGAATGAGTTTGTTAATTCCAACCTAGGAAAGTTGTTCACTAATAGAGGAATAGTTCACCAAAGGTATGTTCCTTATGTTCCCTAGCAAAACAGAAGGGTGGAGAGGAAGCATCGCCACCTGATTGAGACAGCTCGTGTTATGCGCCTACATGCTACACTTCCAATCCGTTTCTGGGGAGAATGTGTGCTAGCAGCCAAACACATTATCAATCTTATTCCTTCTAAAGTAATTCAAGGAAAGACTCCTTACAAGTTACTTACAGGCACACAACCTGATCACACTCATTTGAGAGTAATGGGTTGCTTGTGCTATGCTCTGGTTCTTAAGGTCCATAGAGCTAAGTTTGATCCCACTAGTAGAAGATGCATCTTCATAGGATATCCATCAGGTCATAAGGCATACAAGGTATATGAATTGAGAACTCACAAGGTGTTTGTGAGTCGAGACATTGTTTTCAAGGAACAGATGTTCCCTTTCAAGTCTCAAATTGGACCTGTTAATGATGATCCTCCTGGTGCTGTTACTTTGCCACTTGTGAAGTTTGGAGATGATATTTCTGACCATATTGGCAAGCCTCATGGTAACCTAGGAATGCAAACTCAAGTTGCTCACAGTCCCAATCAGGATTCAAGACTGAACAATGATAGTGATGAATTCCTAGCTCCAAATTCAACCAGTCAGGATTCATAGCTCTGGTATGGTGGTTGTTGACAGTTGGTCACACACTGAGACTGGTGTTCCAGATACTGAGGAAGTAGAGGTGGAATCTGGAATTCATGTTCAGGAATTGCATCAACCTAGAAGGATTACAAGACCAGCTTGTCTCCAAAATTATGTTTGTCATAATCTTCCCAATAGAAATGAATATCATTCACTAGGAAAGTCAGTATCTCCTATATTTGCCATTGTGAGTCCTCAACACCTCACAATGTATTCCCAAGATTATGTTTCCTCTCTGTTCAATGTGTTGAGTGAGGTTGAACAAACCACATTTGCTCAAGCTCAGAAGAGTGAGAAATGGCAAGAGGCCATGAAAGCTGAGGTTTATGCCTTGGAAAAGAATCAGACATGGTCATTAACTCAATTACCTCCTGGCAAGCATGCCATTGGTTGTAAGTGGATCTATAGGATAAAATTCAGGCCTCCAGGGGAGGTGGAACGATACAAAGCAAGGTTGGTTGCTAAGGGATTCAACCAAATCAAAGATCGAGACTACAAAGAAACGTTTTCACCAGTTGCAAAGTTTCCTACCGTTCGCATATTGTTGGCTATGGCTTCAGTTAAGAAGTGGAATTTGCATCAACTAGATGTAAATAACGTGTTCCTACATGGTTTCTCGACGAAGAAGTATACATGTCACCTCCACCAGGTTACCTCAAGGCAGAGCTAAGACAAGTTTGTCGATTACACAGGTCCTTGTATGGCTTAAAACAAGCCAGCAGACAGTGGAACTTGGAACTCACTAAGCATGGGGTGGCTCTGGGTTTAACACAGTCAAAACATGACTATTCCCTCTTTGTGAGGCATTCGGGTAACCAAACCACCATAGCTCTAGTTTATGTCGACGACATGCTCATAACAGAAAGTGATGATCAAGCCATAGTCGATGTTAAAAGATCCCTGGACACAACTTTCACAATTAAGGACTTGGGATTTGCCAGGTACTTCCTTGGCATGGAAATTGCACGCTCTGACTCGGGGATTGTTCTCAATCAGAGAAAATACGTGGTTGATATCCTCTCAAATGCTTCTATGACCAACTGCAAGGTTGCAAAGTTCCCAATGCAAAGGAATTTGCATCTTAGCATTCATGATGGTGAGGTTTTGGATGATCCGGAAACATATCGACGATTGATTGGTCGATTACTTTACCTCACCATCACTTGACCTGATATTGCTTACACGGTGCAAGTATCGAAGCATGTCATCCACATGCAGTGAGGTTGTTTGGGTCACATGCATTTTGCAGGATCTACACATCACCATCCCAAGTCCCATTCCCCTGTGTTGTGACAACAAATCCGCACATCAATTAGCTACAAACCTACTGTATCACGAACGGACAAAGCACCTGTAACGGCCCAGAATTATGATTTCCGGGTTACGTTTCAAGGGATAAAACCCCTTGTTCGGATCTTGCAATCCAAGTACGGGTCGAGGTTTCAAACTCATTTTTTAGGGCGGTCTTAAAGAGGGATTTCGAACCCTAAAAGTATCGTATGGTCGTTGGGTACTCTTAACCTGTCCTAGGGGTTATGTCGCGAAAATCAATTCAAACGGAAGTAAGGTGGAGGCAAACTAAGATACAAGGTGCCACGACAGAGTCGGGTCAAAACCAAATCATGAGTGGGTAATTACCATTTTACTAAGTTAGGATATTAGCCAGATTCTTCGTTTTGCCAAAAGGTAACCCCATCATATAGACATCGAGCACGTACTCAAAATCTGTAGAAAATACCTTTAAAAGAAGAACGGGGAAAGGAGTCAGATCGAGCCACTCATGCGGGACCGGCAGTCCTCGCTGAGGCCACATAGTATGTGTTATACCTAATAAAGATGCTCTAATGCAGTACGAAAGTCAAACACACTAGCATGCTCCTAGTTCATAATAATGTGCAGAAATACTGTAAATGGCCCAAGACAATGCCAAGTGGCATATCCCTCTCCTACCTCCACCCCCTTCCGATAGGGCGGAGACTGGCCAGCTCGTGAATGCATTCCATTATAATCGGGCGGCACGCATGCCCAACCCGCTCCACAATAAAGCCCGCAGGTATCTCATAATATAAGGAAGTTCATGACTCGATTGACTCAGGGTACCCGATGAGGCTGGGCTACCCTATGACCCTAGCAAAGACTCTAGGACTATCACAGATAACGGCCGTTCTGTTTCAAACACACATAGTAACCACATGCTCAGTTCAATGCAATCCTAGCATGATACTACATGGCATGCTTTTATGCATATGCAACACCTAACATAAAATGCAACAACAGACATGAATGTCCAACCTGAGTAAGCCCCCTAGGGAACTTACCTGAAGATGCAGATCAGCAAGATAATACAAGTAAGGGCCCAAATGCAAGTCGAAAGCAGTCCAAAAGCAATACACACCTATCATCAAACCATTTCCATAAGCTACTGACCAACATTCTCACACACACGAACCGAAGTTCTCAATACACACCTATCATCAAACCATTTCCAAAAGCAATACACACCTATCATCAAACCACTTGGGGCACG
The DNA here is from genome assembly GCA_037127255.1 of Persicaria tinctoria. Taxonomy (NCBI): domain Eukaryota; kingdom Viridiplantae; phylum Streptophyta; class Magnoliopsida; order Caryophyllales; family Polygonaceae; genus Persicaria; species Persicaria tinctoria. The sequence continues at coordinate 20,272,582 of JBANSL010000007.1, read as the reverse complement.
ACAACACCTTGCACTCTCATCCAAGCTTGGCCTGGTCTTTCACCCGACCCGTCCACCTTGAGGGGGGATATTGTGGTATGTGATCATAACCACCACTCGATGTGCTTAGAATGCAATCGGGTTAACCATACACCTTGTGTGGATGGGTTAATTTGTACCTAGACTTGACTAGAGTCTGTAGGTTGTTAGAACTCTAGTTTAGGTTAGTATTTTTGTATATATAGTCATAGCTTAGTTTGTAATCAGTTAGTTACTTCAATTGAAAGAAACACAGAAAATCTCCCAAACCAACTCTCTCTTTACAGATCTGAGTTCGTGAGTGATCTAGTGCAAGAGCACTTGATCATTGCAGATTGAATCTCCTTGATTAGGAGATTTATAGTTTCATTATTTTTTTTCGTGAAATTGAGCCCTTGACACAAGATGATAAATCCACCTTGACGTTGAGTCTTGTAAACTTCCCTCTATCTGTTATTGATGTTGCGATATCGATTCTTAATACCTTGCCAATATTTTCACCAACTCGGCTTAAAAACCTCTCATCAAAATATTCAATGTGCAAAAAAGGAATTCGCACCCACATCGTCAGCTTGGTGATCTGTTTTATGCAAGTATTAAAGGAGGGATGCACCCATTTTTGGATGAATAGATAATTATCGTCGAACATCCACTAGCCCTTCATAAGTACATGCTTCTAATCCTTCCTATTTTTGAACATCGAAATGAAAAAAAAACATTTCCTATGTCCACCAAATTCAAGAGTGCCATCAGTTCTCACTTCTCCGCGAGTCTATTACTCTACGGTGTAGATGCTTATATCCGAGCTTTTTTGTCAAATAGCTTGATGATGAGTTGATGACCGTATCTTTATCAAACCATCTATTCTTGTGTGAATAATGAAGTGTTTCATATATGGCTCTCAAGTTATTTAACATTTTTTAAAAATATTTATCAGAAAACATTTAATAATTTTGGACCATACACGATACACTTTGGGACTTCAATATATCTTGTAATAGGTTGGAGACTAGCTTATTTGAGAATACCATAAATATTGAGAACTTGAACAGTTCAATACTTCAATTGAAATGTCAAGGGCCTATCTGATATAAATGGGAAGGTTTATGGACCATATTTACCTGATTATAATAAGTTATTAGAAGATTGACTTTAAAATTGTTTTAATTAATACTTCATCCGTCCCATAATAGATGTCTTTTACTATTCATGCACGTTTTATTAAGAAGTTAAAAACCATATAAAATATCAACATTTTATTAAATATTTTTTAAATAATATCATATAGATCGATTACTAATAAGTATAGAATTATTTTAAAAAATTAATTAAAAAATATATATTTTATATAGTTTTTTAGCTCATTAAAAAACGTGCATGAATAGTCCAAATACAACCATTGTGTGACGGAGGGAGTCCTGGTTTTTATATAGTAACAAACTAACAACTTAAATTAAGAATTATGAAGGGCATTAATTATTACAGCTAATTAAACAACACCTTACTTGTTGCTACCGCTAAATAATAATAAAAAAAAAAAAAAAAAAAAAATACGGACCAAAAAAAAAAAAAAAAAAAAAAAATACAATATTTAAATGTAGAATTGGCTGTTTGCATATATTATATGTGTATGAACATGATTATAAATGAATTTGGAATCTGAATTGGCCCAGTCCTTGGCCTTCAATAATTGAAACGAAGAGAAAGAAGACAAATTCACAACTCAAGAATCAATAGGAAACCTCTCGAGCTATATATAATCAATGTATAAAATATCAATAATAACATATTATAAATATATATACAAATAAATACCTTTATTCCTGGACCAGATTTAGCCTCAATCTCCGTATTTCATTTTTTTCAGAAGTTGATTTACGTGATTCGAAAAAAGGAAAAAAATCTTTATTGATTTCTGTTTCCGTAAAATTTCAAACACAAAGCTCAACTGAATGAGAGATTCAGGCATTCAGCCCCCTTTACCAACCGACTTCCGGCGGGCGTACTGCTCAACAACTCGTCACATTTCATTTCTCTCCTCAAAATTTGATTTGATTTGATTTAAAAGGCAACGGTTGAAAATCAATTCCTATACCAAACAAGACGAAAGGAAAAATTCGTTTCCCCTCCTCAAACGCATTCCCTATCTAAATCAATCCGTTACCGGCCGGTTTCAGGATTCAAGAAAACCGGTCATCCGGAGAATCGAATTCCTCACTTGACACAGATTCCGGCCCTTTAGATTACTCCCCGACTTCACCGAATCCCTCCTCGCGACTATCAGATGAGGCGGCACCATCTCCCCGTTGTCGTCCTCGTAATCGTCCTCATCGCTTCCACCTGAATACATATCGGGTTTGGGGGAAATGTTTCCCGGGATAGCGAGCGGAGTGGAGGATCTTTTCACCTTTCGGAGAGGGACGGTGTGATTGTCTTTGGAGAAGCAATTCCGGTATGAATATCCGAAAGTGTGGTGTTTGTTGGGAGATTGGGGATTTTGATCGGAGTCGGAATCGGATTCCGAGAACATGACTTCCGATTCCAGGAACTCGGCTTCCACTGTCCTCATTTGTGGTATTTATTAAGCGGAAATGGAAACGGAATTGAAACGAATTCAGAGTTTGCTCAAAAGAATGGAAATGGGAATGGAGCGCTGCGGAAGTTTAGAGTTGGAGAGGAGGCTGTTTTATAGGCTGTGGCTTTGGAAGGAATGGGTTACCCGGTTTGATTTGAGTGGTCCCTTCAAGGTTGCAAATTTTCAATTATTAGGATGTACTAGTTTATTGACCAAAAAGGATGTACTAGTTTTATTTTAATTTTTATATTCAGGTATCCCAAGCTTAAGTCCTGGACCCTAAGTCTTCGGCCCCTCATCGACTTAGGGAGGTAAATCGCGGGATGTGCCTCACCAATGATCCAACCACCCTCTTTATACCCTTTGGCTCCAGGAGGCTCACTCCACAAGAGAAACAAATACTGCTCCTCCTGGAAATCGAACCTCCCACCCGAAGTTTCCAGGCCCAGTGTAGGGTGACCTTTCAACCAGTGAGCTATGCCCCGAGGGGCAGTTTTATTTTATTTTAATTCTATTGGTATATGGTATACGTATATACAAACAAATGAGATCCCCTACAACACAAATATACTCCCCTTCCTACATCACAAAAATATTTTAACATTTATTTTATCTTAACAAAAATTTTAAAAATTATATTTATATTACCAATATCTATTTTTATATATTTATAAAATTTTATTTTAAAAAATCATGTTTTAAATTTTTTAATAATTGTAATTTGATAAATATTACCTTTTTAATTTATAAAAATGGTAAAATATGATTTTTTAAAATAAAATTTTATAAATATATTAAAATAGATGTTAGTAATATAAATATAAATTTTTTAATTTTTTTTAAAATAAAATATATCTTAAAATATTTTTGTGTTGTACGGAGGAGTAGAGCTGGCAAAATCTGACCCAACCCGACACACCCGAACCCGAACCCGACCGAAACTCGAAAATGTTGAGTCATCCGTAACATGAACCCGAGACCGACCCGACCCGAACCTGACCCGACTCGATACAGACCCGAACACAAACAAACCCGACCCGACCCAAACCCGACCCGACTTTGAACCCGACTCGACTATGAACCCAACCCGAATCTATATTATTATATTTTATAGAATTAATTATTTATATCTAGATTTGTTAAAAACTAATAATAATAATGAAAAAAAAAACTAATGGGCCAAAAACTAAAAATGAAATGGGGCATGAGCATTGAAAATGAAATGGGCCAATGATATAGTCAAACCACAGATAAGCCCATTTGCAACTTGCTAGTTAAAATAAGGTTAAATCCTAAATGTACAATTAATTTGATTTAATTATAGCACTGATCAATTGGTTTAAATGTTTAAAAAAGGAAGATGTTGCCAAATACCGAATTTTCGATTATGACTTTTTTAAAAATCGGTCAACAGCCGATGAGTCAATGGCAATGAGTGTATTAAACCGAGTCAAAATTACAAATTCAAGTATTCAACCGAGTCAAAATCATTTATTTTAAACAAATTACATATTTAAGTATTCAACCGAGTCAAAATCAACCTAATTATCCAAAAGGGTCGAATATGATTCGACCGAAAACTCAAACAAACTATACCCACTTTGATTCAAGACTCAAATGAGACCGACCCGCCTCTTGACTCGAAACCTGAATGAGCCGACCCGCTTTGACTCGAACCGGAATGGGCATGACCCGATTTAACCCGAAACCCGACCAATCTAAAATTCATTATGACCGAACCCGACCCGACTAGTAACCGACCATAAATTTTAGCCGAACTGACCCGACCCGTCAGTAACCCGACCCGAGCAAGCCTGGTCCGAACCCGATCTGAACGACCGACTTGCCAGCTCTAGGGAGGAGAGTAGGGGTTGATGTAGAATATCTTCACTGATATATAGGGCTGTTATATGAACTGAATAGCTCGAGCTCGGCTCGGGATCGGCTCGAAAAAGCTCGACTCGAGCTCGCTCACTTAGTTAAACAAGCCGAGCTTGAACAAAATTTTAAGCTCGGTTGAAAGCTCGGCTCGTTCGAATAAAGCTCGAATAGCTCGAATTCTATGAAATGTCTAAAATTTCCTTTAAGTTAAGATGTTATAACCAAGTAGAAATACTTAAAGCTCGAAAAAAGCTCGGCTCGAGCTCGTTCATTTCCTAAACAAGCAGAGCTTGAACAAAATAAAAAGCTCGTTTAAAAATTAGGCTCGGCTCGACTCGAGCTCGTTTAACAAACAAACAAGCTTGAACATGCCAAGCTCGGCTCGTTCGGCTCGAATAACACCCCTACTGATATACAATCGGTTCATTCCAATTCAAATGAGTTAGGCGTTAGTGTGTTTTAAAATATATTCATTATAATATAATTATTTGATATTTGAATTATGAGTATTTGATTAATGATTATGCATTCATATAACTAAAAATTAGAATAAAATTGTAAATTAATTAAATACTCAAAAACTAAAGTAAAATAGTTATACTGTAATATTTTGAAATTCAAACATATCCATTGTAGTAAGGTCATAGTGCATCTACTTACATCTATATCTATATAAATTTTAAAATAAAAGAGTGTGTATATATATATATAAACAACTAATATATCCCCTTATCTTTGACACCCTTCTCAACAGAAGAAACCATCTTTCTCATACATTTAAACAAGAAACGATAACTTTCGCGACCCAATGAAATGTTTTAAATTTTTCAGCATCACATGCAACCACTATATGATCCAAGTTCACAATCTTATAACGTTTAAATAATAACACCTTCTCAATAATCAAAAGCTTAGTCATCACTAACTTTTTTTAAGATTCTTTAGGTTTAGTTTAAAAAATCTTAAGTATATATATCTGCATATAAGAGACCATGTCCTTACATAAAAAAAAAATTAAATGTAACAACTTTGAGAGGAGAATGGTCATATTCAATAACTGAAAGACCAGTTATGACATAAAACTCAAGAAAGAAAAATGAGCAACCAACCCACCGACTTTAAACCACATTTCCATCTCTCTATTTGTTATAGTTTCATGCAATAACATCTGATTTACTAATTGAAAATTAAAATGCAATTTTAACCCTTGAAGAAAGACTAACCCTAAACAACTATTCTTGATCTGCTGAATATGAAAATCTGCCAACCCTCGCTTGATGATTTCACATACTTTAGGGTAGAAGTAAAGATTACTCCGTGAACGAAACCTCTCTTTAGCAGATAATCAGTAACTCATTTCCTGCAAACCATAAACATGAACACATGACACGCAGATAAACATCGAGAACTGAAAAAGACACAGCAGACAAACCCAAACACTGGAAAAAGCAAAAGCACAATACTCATGTTGAACTGCATTTTATAGGATTCTAAATCAGAAAAAGAAGATCTTACACATGATAGAAGACAATACAAAGGATTATCCTAGGTTCATGAACAAGTTCATGAAAAGCGAAGAAACCCCTAACAACGAGCTTGTTCATGAAAAGCAAAGAAACCCCTATCAACGAAACCACAACGTACACTAACCTCGACATGCATTCCTCGATTCAGCCATTGCAAGAATCAAACAATGATCAACATTAAGAGGGGGGACGATGATCAGTTCGAACCAGATAAAAAAAGCGAAAGACAAATGATAACGAGCCGGAGAAGAGAAGGAAAGAGAGAAGACGTACAGTAAAACTGCCCGGGAGGACAATCGACTAATTTGGACTGTCCGGTGGACAATGGATTAATTGGGGAAGAAAATCACCCAATTTTCTCATTTACATATAGATTAATAGTAGACATTGGATTGAATTCAATATTTTGAATTAAGTCCAATAGTTAGTAAATATGTTAAAAATAAAATAAAACATTGTGATTGATTTAAGAGAAAATTTGCTAAAATATCACCCTATGCTAATTTGATTAGGTAATTAGCATCCTTAATTTATTTTTTAGCCTTGCTAACACCCGTTCAAAATTTTTTTTGGTCACTAGCGTTATCCTCTATCTCCTCTCTCAGCCGGCCGGAATGGGTAGTTGCAAGGACGGGAGGGAGTCTGCGAGGCTTCGTCGGTGGGGGTTGGGTGCCGGATTGGCGGGATTTGGGCTCGGGATGGCCGGAATTGGTGGCCAAGGAGGGCGGACGGGGGGGAGTTTGCGAGTTCGTCGGTGGGGGATGGGTGTCGGATAGGCGGGATTGGGGCTCGGGATGGCCGGAATTGGTGGCCAAGGAGGGCGGATCTGGCGAGGGAGCGCCGGATCTGGCGAGTGTTCCAGGAGCGGCGGCCGGATCTGGCAAGCGAGGTCGATCGGATCTGGCGAGCGGCCGGAATTGGTGGCCAAGGAGGCCGGAATTGGTGGCCAAGGAGGCCGGATCTGGCGAGAGGCGGCCGGATCTGTCGAGCGAGGTCCATCGGGCGAGGGTTCCAGGAGCGGCGGCCGGAGCGAGGATCGACGACCGGCGGCCGGCGCAGGAGCTGTACGTCGAAGAAGCGGACAGAGGGCAAGAGGTTGAAGATGGAGTTTTGACAAAATTACAAAAATTAACCCAAAATAGCAATTTTTGTAAAATTACAAAAATTAACCCATAATTATGAAAAAGTTGCATTACATTAAAGAAAAAATTGCATTACATCAAAGAAAAAATATTGCATCACATTGAAAAAGTTGCATTACATTAAAGAAAAAAATGTCATCAAAACGTTACCTTGAAAAAATATGGCATCACGAAAACATTACATTGGAAAAATATGGCATCACGGAAAAAAAATATCATCAAAAAATTGATATCAAAAAAGTGTCATCAGTAGGCAACGGTAAAAAAAAATAGCATCAATGGTCATTGTGGCATCACAGTAAAAATATCAGCAAGATTTGAAAAAAGTGGCATTAAAAAAGTGTCATCAATCCATTTTATTATAAAATCAAACGATTTGATTAAAAAAAATATCATCAAATAATTACACTAGAAAAATGGCATCAAAACACTGCGTTGAAAAAGTTGCATCACATTAAATAAAAAAATGTCATCTAAACATTACCTTGAAAAAATATGGCACCACGAAATCAGTACCTTGAAAAAAAATATGGCATCAAACGATTTGATTAAAAAAAGTGAGATAAAATAATTACATTAGAAAAATGGTATCAAAACACTAATTTGAAAAAACTTGCATCACATTAAAAGAAAAAAATGTCATCAAAATACCACTTTGAAAAAATATGGCTATACCTAATAAAGATATATATAGATATAGATATAAATATAAATATGGCTATACCTAGTAAGAACACTTAGGCTAAAACGTTTATGTTTTAAAAATATATATAGATATAAATATAAATATATATTCTGGAAAAAAAATTGTGTAGGACAAAAGGATATAACTAATTGAGTACTCCTAACAAAATAACTGGTGAAATACATTTTATATATTAAAAAAATGAATAATGAATAGTTTATGTAGTTTTCCAAAATAAAAATTTAACCCAACTTAGATGTTACGTGACGTGAGCATCTTTAGCTCTCGTAGTTTCTGTCATTATCGACCCATTCTAATTGTAGAACTCAAGTAGGTACGTACGCGTAATTGTCAATTAGCGTTTTAAATTAATAGACATAGGGTTATCTCGTTTTATGTGTCCGTTTGGTTGTAAATATAAAAATATCATAAAAATCGAGGTAAAACTGTAATTTAATCAAATAATTACATAAATTAAAATAAAATAATTGTATTTTAATTAATATATCGTGGAATCAAATAATATCATAATTTAAATGACTTAAAATTTTTGTTAACCAAACACCACCTTATCATTTTACATTATAACGATAATGCATTTGGAATCCAAACACACCCATAGATAGATTATATATCCTGTAGTACAAAAGACGACAACAACAACAACAATATCCCAGTGTATCCCACAATTAAGTAGGGTCTGGGGGGTCAGGATGTACGCACTCTTACCCCGGGACGCCCGAGAGAGTGTTTCCGAAAGACCCAGAACGAAATATAGGGTCTTTCGGAAACACTAGATAGTTGGAAAATGAGAGAAGTTACGATTTCTTCTGTATTAAAATATTTGATATTTTATTTTTAACAAGCTTTTTAAAAATAATACAAACTCTATCAAATATCAATAATTTATCAATTTTAAAAATAATTATATATTTATTATTATTATTATTATTATTATTATCTATTGTCAATGAAAAAATATATAAAAAAACTATTTAAAAATTGACATTTTATAGAGTTTTCGATAATACTCCATTCATCTTAAAATTGAAATTTAGATCATTTATTTTAATATTTTTTTAAAAGAAAAAACTACATAAAATATTAAACTTTTTAAAATAATTTCATGCTTATTACTAATAAGTATAAATTTATCAATTGTTTTTAAAAAATATTTTCATGCTTACTACTATAAGTATATAAAATATCAAAAAAACAATTTTTTTTGGCGAAGACCGTGCTCCAGCTGAGATCGTTGACGTTGTCCAACATAACGCTCTTGGATAGTGGATCAACCGTAGTTGACCACCCCTAAATCTTTACCTTGTATTAAAAAAATAAGTATAAATTTATATAAAAATATATATAAAAAAATTAATATTCCATAGAGTTTTTAGCTTCTGAAAAAACATGTCAAAAATTCAACAATATAAATTTTAAAATGTAGGGAGTACTAATTCCCGGCATATCAAACCATACAAAACAAACCCTAAATTATATAATGATATTGAGATTGTGATTTTTTTAAAATGGAAGTTAGTGATTTAGTCCCTTCACAAGGAAATATTTTGCTCCTTCACAACGAGTATACCCAATTATTTTCGGACATAAAGTAACAATTATGAATTAATAAAGAAATAATTTCATAAATAGAGTTGATAAACTATTTCTTATATCATCAACTATTTCTTATATCGATCGGTTTATCTATGTGCCCAAAGGATATAGGATAAAAATACTCTATATTGGAAAAAAAACCCTAAAAGAAAATGGGTGAACCTCCATAATCTAATTTAAAAATGATTAAATGGGGTGTAACTAGAGAAAATATTTCCAGAGTTCATCTTATCCTTTACGCATAGGATAAAAAGTATGTTCTTATATCAACAACATGTTTTTATAAATATATCTAATTTAGCCATTTTTAAAATAGATTTTTTAAGTTTCACTCATATACGTTAGTTAGGGAAATAATTTTCCAATTCGAGTTCTTTATCTTAGTATATTCTTAGATCATTTAATAGACAAATATGGTTATCAATTAATTTTAGGATATAATTTGTATCAGATGCATCCATCATTAATATATACATTTGACTTTGTTAGAACAATGTAATATATTATTCGTGCACTGATCAAATACTTGTAGTAATTTTGAGATTTATAAGAGAGAAAGAAACGTTAAGCTTAAGTATTCTTGTATTTTTGGAGGATAGCAATTAACGTAATTTTAACTTTTTAGAAGAGGAATAAAATAGGCACATGGAGACAAGAAAACTAATCATATGGAGTTTAGCTACGGATTTTTAATTACCCATCACTCTCAAGTCTCAGCTGTCAATACACGTGTAGTCTATAGTATTTAAGTTCGATGGATCTCCCTATTAGGCTATTACACATGTACTCTCCTTATAGGCAATGTAACAATCCATATGCTAATTGACACTTGTACGTCTCCTCCATTTTCTTTCTTGTACGTGTGTATCATTTTCATTTGCAACTCTCATCTAGCCATGTGTTCTTTTGAGTATTGACCATATTTTCATTTTTTTTTTTATTAGGTTAAAGATTCGAGTTTAGACAAGTCTGATTCTCGATAGGTTGAAAGGCCGAGACCCAGCAAGCGGAAACCTCCTAACATATAGGATACAAATAAAATCAGGTGCAACAAAAACAAGGAGACATAACTCTAGAATAAAGACGACTTAAACAAAACTACTCCTAAAAAATTGAGGACGACGACAAAGAATGAAGTCAAGAACTACCGAACAGTACGTAGCACCGCGGATCAATGGTACTGCAAGAAGCTATCTCCTATACGTAGTGCAGACGAAACTCCAAGAAGGCTCCTTCCCGGATACGGAGTCGCCATGAATGCTCTACCTCGACCACAGTTAGTCCCGACTCAGGACTCCACGATCCCAACTAAGCAGAAGAACTCCTAGAGATGCCGGATGCAAAGCCACATACCACTCGTTCAAAAGACCAATCAAGTTATTTTCCAAATCCTTTCGGGATTTGTACAACCCTTTCGGGAATATAAATCAAAATCTTTCAGCATTTTGTTAAACCCTTTCAGAATTTACATGAGTTATCTGTAAATATGAATCGGAGATTTAAGTATATATAAAAAAAATCAAGTAACAGACAAGGGAGTGGAGACTACAAGCCCAAATCCGGTGAGGGAAGCGACGCCGAAGCCCCAAGTAGATCTCAGGAGGAGCGTCTAAGCGAAAAAAAGGAGGCGATTGAACCAATAAATCACTACACTTAAGGCAAGATAAACAATCAACAGTAAGACAGCTTGTTTAACAACCGATTGAGATGAGGCGAGTGCGGTCCCTGAGTTCAAGACGCTGGCTAAAACTCGTGTCCCCGCCAAGGCGAGCTCAGACAAGGAGTGGTGGAGACTCGCCTGCAGCCGACGAGAGATGTCGAGGCTGAGTATGGCGAAGGTTGGGTAGGACGGTGATCGTTCAGATCTGATTTAGGGTGCATGACCGGAAGCGAGCACGTATTCCAAATTCCAAAAAGGGGTGGATTGGTTACAACGTATTTTCATTTTCTTCAACAAATGAATTTTTCTAAATTAAATTTTGATGTATATCAATACCAATATGCCACAAAAGGAAATAACACAAAAGCTAGGAAGTATCTTATACCTCCTCCCGTATTATCAACATCAACATAATTTTTTTTTTCCCTGGAATGTAGATCTCTCATACAAACTTTGATATTAGATAAGAGATACTTCAAATGGTCAAATGAAAATGAACAAATGAGGACACATTCACTACTATACCAGCCTAATTCTAAAAACAGATACACTTCAAATGGATATTTGGATAAGGTGAAGCTAATGCAAGTCAAGCTAGATTTTTTTTTTGGCCCCGAGGCCACCAAGTCAAACTAGATAATAACGCGTATAAGATCTTCAAAATATAAAAACAAATTAAAAATTTGCCTCTTGAACTGGCTCTTAGATAAAAATTTAATTAACCAAAGTGGACTTTTGAATTTGGTCCTCCCTTTTCTGCGTTAATTAATTAATCCCCATATTTCAAAATTTTTATGATTATTTTTGTCTATTTATTGAAATTAGATAATCCTTTTTTTCCTATTAAATTAGATTATCCTATTATCAGACTAGTTTAATCTGTCAAATTATGTTTAAGCTGGACAGCGGCGGGCGCGTGTGTGAGTGTTCCATCACCTCATCTATCTCTCAATTGGGTAGTGGAAGAGTCTTCTTAAAAACTCTTTAGGATACCCTTAAACTTTTCATGTGAGATTTGAGAAATCTTACAACCACATTCTCCAAACATTAACTCCAACAATCCCCCTAGGCCTTGAATGTGCTGATGTCTTGCGACATGAATCAACACATAGTGAAACTGGCGATCCCTTCGATAGAGTGAATGGTCAGAGGCAATGTTATTAGGATCGGGATCCTAGGATCGAATCACAATAGGATTCGTGGATCGGATCGTAAGTTCCCAAAGGGGGATCGTAAGATCCTCGAAATATAATTAAAAAATATATAAATATATATAAAATATATATATATAACAAAATGACTTAATTTAAAATTATAGAATTCATATTTATCCAAGTCAAGCAATAAAAAAAGGTCTCTAAGCCATTATGGCAGACTTCAAAGCGATAACACACACATTACATGATTAGTCTTAGTGTCTTACACAATGTCTCTAAGCCAAGTGATAACAAAATGTCTTCCATATAAGCTTTAAACATAAAGATACTTAATCCTCAATCATCATATTCATATCCATAAATTTCATTGTTGCTTCCAACTTCAGTGCCTGCAGTATCGGTTGTTGCAGCCCCTATATCGGCATTTCCATCCTCGCTATCTTCTGAAAAGACTAAATCCTCCACGTTTCTCCCCCCCCCCCCCCCCCACAACATTTTCTGGCTCATGTAAATCCACATGATCTCCATCATTGTCACCTATGTATAATGTATAAAAGAAAGCAAAAAAAGAAACATGAAATTAAACTCAAGGCTTGGACTTTCAAGCACAAAGGCATAAATAATTTTACACTTACATCCATCCACTTCAGCTACAGCAACATCCTCTATCGCTTTCCGAAGAACCTTCACCCATTCATCATCATTGATGATCGTAGCATCACCATCAGCACTTGCATTTCCAAAACCTTCTGTAATCCATTCATCATCTGATGGTATGTCATCAGTTTCCAAATCAAATGGTTGTGGTGGTATAATCGGCTGCTTCTGTTGGTTATTCTTCAGTTTCAGATTGTACATTACATAAACTAAATCATTTAGTTTATCTTGACGAAGACGGTTTCTCTTTTTTGTATGCACCTAAGGATAAGAAAACTCAAATTAAAAATCTGTATTTCTGTAAGATATTTAAGTTATTACATAATAGATTAATATCAAGTGGAAATAAAATTTAGAAATGTATGAAATAATTAAAATGAAAGTTTATGAACATACCATCTCAAATGCACTCCAATTCCGTTCACAACCAGAAGAGCTACATGTCAAGCTTAAAATCCTTATAGCAAGTCTTTGCAACTCTGGACATTCATCACCAAATGAAACCCACCATTCGGCTACAAAATTTTTGAAATTGCTCTTATTAATTAAGTTTAGTAACCATAATGATTTTATATGCAATAAATCAAGTAATTGAAGAATAGAGTTAATGAGCACAACCTGTAGATTTCTTAGTTCTTGTCATGACAGCAAAGTTACTACCAAAAAGACCTTTTGCATTTTTGAAGGCATCCATTTGCAAGTCTATCTTCACCTTTTCAGCATCATTTGGAACCATTCTATTCAAACAGTCATATAAACCAATCTTGATTTGTGCATCTACTTTGAAATCTGGATTGTAATGGTATTGTGGATTCAAAAAATATCCAGCTGCATGCAATGGCCTGTGTAATTGAGCTCCCCAACGCTGATCAACTATATCCATAATAGGTTTATAGCTACATGAAAAAATATTAACATTGATCAACTATCAAGTTTGTAAATTGTGAATGCATAAATAAACCAAAAAGTTAACTTAAGTAAACTGTGAAACTAGATACTATATTATAAATTCATAATAAAACCAATAAGTCAAGTAGTTAACAACTTACTTCCTTTCGACATTCTTGAAATTGGCTTTGATTTGATCTTTTGCTTCCTCCATTGCTTGATAAATGAACCCCATTGCGGGCTGATCAGAATCTACCAAACGCAACACTTTCACAAGAGGAAGAGATGCTTTCAAACAAGTGATGACACCATTCCAGAAACTTGAATCTAAAACAATTTTCTGAACATTCTTCCCTTCACCTAATGAGGCAAATCTACTTGATTTCCACTTGTTTGATGCAAAGAAAGCCATCAAAGGACCTTTTTGCTCATTGATGCATCTCAAAGACAAGTATGAAGTAGCAAATCTGGTTGCTGCAGGTCTAATCAACTCTCTACCTCGAGTAAACTCCTTCAACCAAGTGTGAACCAATGTCCTAGAGTATATAAAAGTTGTTATCCTTTTTGCCTTCTCAATTGTCGTACCATGAACACGAATCTTCTTGTCAAGGTCCTCTAGCATCAAATCAATGCAATGTGCAGCGCATGGTGTCCAGTACAGACTTTTCCTTTTCTCCATCAACTTTTCCCCGGCTGCTTTGTAGTTTGCCGCATTATCAGTCACAACTTGAATGACATTTTCCTCCCCAACACATTCCACAACTTCATCTAGCATCCTAAATATTCTATCTGCAGTTTTTGATATGTTAGATGCATCAACAGAAGAAAGAAAAACAGTGCCCTTTGGACTGTTGACAAGAAAGTTACATAGGGTCCGTCTTTGTCTATCGGTCCATCCATCTGACATGATAGAACAACCTGTTTTCTTCCATCCTTCTTTATGCAACTCAACCATTTTCCTCACTTCAGTCACTTCCTTCTTTAAAAATTTAACTCTAACTTCATGAAAACTTGGAGGCTTCAATCCTATCCCAAACTTGGCAATCCGATCAATCATAATAGCAAATTCAAGATTATTGACAACGTTGAAAGGGATAGCACTGGTATATAAAAATCGAGCAATTTGTTGGCAAACATCATCTCTTTCATCCTTCTTATACAACTGATTAAGTGTAGCCTGTGCCGATGGAACTTTTGATTTTGACTTGTTTAACATACGCTCCATAATGCCTTTCCCCTTCCTGTTTTTTTCCTTTTCATACAATCTACTTTCTTCCTCATCTTCACCAATATCTTCAAAGCTCTTCTTCCTTCTTTCAGATTCCTCTGCATTAGCTTGTAGAAGTTCTCTAAATTTTTGTTTTACATCCTGTGGAGCTAGAGCACAAGTCTCGACATTGAGATGAGTTCCCCCAAGATGATGCTTAAACCAAAAAATACCACCAGAAAAGACCTTATTGCAATGTTTGCACTTCACTTTCTTAGCCTTGTTATCTATTTCTACTGCATGCTCCCAACCTGGGTCTGATTTAGAACCAAGTGTTCTTTTTCTTCTTGAAGATGACTGAACTGAAGCTCCACTAGATGACATTGCAAAAGAAGCCAGCCAAGAAATATTACCTTAATCAGATGAAAAAGCCCCCAAAAAGTCTGTCCGAGTGTCCGACCTCCGAAGACCACCCTGCTGGCTGCTGCAACACTTCGACAGTTCGCCTGTCCGCCAGCAACTCAATCAGCACCACCAGTGCAGCACACCGGCCCCTTGTTCAGCTTGTCCGCCGACCGCCAGCAACCATTGCAATTGAAGCCTTGAAGGTGAAGAATTGAAAGAAAGAATATCGATTGAACTATAATATATAGAGATTAGAGAGACCGAGAGAGAATAGGTTGAAGAACGATGACTGTCTTGACTGAAGTTGAACAACGATTGAATTTGTGATTGAAGGTGGGTAAGGTTAGGGTTTTGAGTCATTCATCGTTAGAATTGGGGATAGGTAAAGTAAGATGGGCCAATTTGGGCCAAAAAGAGCTCTTTTTCACATTTTAAATGAGCTTTTCACCTTATTTTATAGGATCGTATAGGATCGTTAGGATCGTGAGATCCTACCTATACGACTCTAACGATCCTATTTCCGATTCTACTCAAAAACGATTTTAAAGGCCGATCCGGATCAGGACCATGGCTGGGATCTTAGGATCTCACGACTCTAGCGATCCGGATCGCGATTTTAATAACATTGGTCAGAGGCCTTGAATTTATCAACTAAGGGGTAAACCAGCAAAATACACCTTCCATGGGGTCATGTAACGTTCCACTAAGTTTTATCACATAAGACATCCAAATTTTGGCACATCTTGGGTGTTTATGAGTGTTCTAGTGAAGACTGTCCTATGTCTCACTTTGGAGGGTTGCCCATCCCTCACACTCACGTAGGTGACTTCAAGATATTTTTCTCAATACAAAATACCCCCCACAATGGCCGGTATGAAGTCATTAAGAGCACGCTTTAAGGCTCAACCTCTCTTACGTCGATCGGTGATCTATCAAGTCTGTCTCAAAGGACCACCCAATGTCTGGGCTATAGAATCATTAAGAGCGTTAGCTCAACCTCACTATACACTTTCCATATGAATGGGATATGTGTATCTCATATGAGTCTTTCCATGACTTGCGTTCGACCAAATTAATGGTTTCCTCCACATATTCCTCATCTCAAGAGCTTTAGCCCCATTCCCCTCGACGTATCAAGGACTAGCCTTCTACAAAGTCCTTTGGTCAATGGATCCACGATGTTCCTCTCTGATCGCACATAATCTAAAGAGAATACCCCGTTTCTTATCAAATGCCTTGCAGCCTCATGTCGGATGCGTATATGCCTCTTCTTGCTGTTATACGCTCCGATGTTTGCCACTCCAATGGCAGTATGTGAGTCAGAGTGTAGAGAAATCGCAGGAGCTGGATGCCCCCACATTGGTATATCTTCCAGTAGGCTTCTCAGCCACTCAGCCTCTTACCCTACTAAGTCTAGAGCTATGAACTCTGACTCCATCGTCGATCGGGCTATGCAACTCTACTTTGCAGACTTCCATGAGACAGTTGCACCACATAATGTAAAAACATATCCACTAATAGAGCAAATTTCATCAGTCCCACTTACCCAATTTGTATCACAATATCCTTCTAGAACCCAGGAAAAACCCTCAAAATGTAATCCCCAATCAAGAGTGCCTTTAAGGTATCTCATTAACCTTCTAAGTGCATTCTGTTGTTCTTTGCTAGGATTATGTGTATATCTACTGAGTCTACTTACTACATAAGCTATATCAGGATAAGTATAGTTCATCAAAAACATTAGACTCCCAATAACTTTAGCGTATTCCTCTTGGGAAACACCTATACCTAAGTTCTTCACTAACTCTATGGTAGCATCATACGGGGTCCTAATTGGCGTCACATCATAGTTGTTAAACTTTTTCAATACCTTCTCTACAAAATGGGATTGAAACAAAGTAAAGCCATTTTGTAGTTATATTTACTTTAACACCTAGAATCACATCTACTTCACATAAGTCTTTCATTTCAAAGCGAGAGGAAAGAAACTTTTTTGGTTTCATTTATCACATGCATGTTAGTGCCAAGTAACAACATATCACCAACATATAGGCACACAATTACACAACCAGAATTGTACATCTTGGTATCACATCCATCAGATCCAGTAACCACAAATCCAAAACTCAACATAGTGTTATGGAATTTCTCATACAATTGTTTAGGTGCTTGCTTTAGGCCATAGAGAGATTTATTTAACCTACAAACCATATTCTCCTTACTTGGAACCACAAAACTCGGAGGTTGTTCCATGTATATTTCCTCATCTAGATCACCGTTTAGAAAAGTAGTCTTTGCATACATTTGATGTACCATTTGTTATACTTCATGTTTCTGTGTGAATCCTTAAATTACTAGTCTTGCCTTAAATCTTTCTGTAGAACCATTTGTTCTAAGTTTTCTTTTAAAGATCCATTTACAACCAATGGCCTTATAACCTCTAGGCAAATCAACTAGTTCCCAAGTGTGATTACTTGTGATAGATTCAATTAATTTCACTGTTTATAGCATCTTTCTAAAAACCAGCGTCAACAGAACTCATAACTTGTCTATATGTTTTGGAACATAAACTAGAGCTTCATTGATTTCATCTAAATCATGGAGTTCAGTCAAGAATGCAGTCACAAAATCAGGACCATAGCTAGTTTCAGTTCTACGTCTTTTACTTCTTCTAATTTCACTAGGTTCATCAATATTGATAAAAGCATGTAAAGGCAAAGATGCAGGTACAGTAACAGCAGGTATACTATCATTACCTTTCTTCAAAGGAAAAATATTCTCAAAAAACTTAGCATGACGATATTCACACATAGATCTATCATCCAAGCACATAAACCTATATGGAGCACTTTTCTCAACATAACCAATAAACATGGCATTGACAGTTTTAGATCTAAGGTTATCTCTCTTAAATGCAGAAATCCCAACTTTAGCTAAACACCCCTACACTCTCATCAAACCTATAGGCATTGTTCTAAAAAAAGGTTTGGGCCTCCGCCTAGACTCTTGAAGGTCCCCCACCTTTGAGTTTAGCCGCCTAGAGCCGTGAAGGTCACCCGCATGGTCTTGGGGGACTTGCGGGGGTTTGGGGAATTAGTGAAAAAAAATCATTGTGAGGTTTTAACTTCTAAAACTCCCACATGTCGATCTCTGTCTTTATTCTCAACCTCTATACTCTCTCTTACTCTTGATCCATCACTCTCATAGTACTCTAACTCGCGACTTAACTCCCGTTGTTAACGCCTAGACAATTAATTAAAGTTTATTTATTTGTATATGTTATGAATTAAGCTTCATTATTTTATATACGTATTGAATATGGCCTAGGATTAAAAATACATCTCAAAATAGTAAATACGCCTAGACCCAGCATAATCCTCCTAGACCCTTGACCCTACCTAGCCGTCGAGCATCCGCCAAGCGTTTTTTGGAACATTGCCTATAGGTCAGGAGGATGTCTCTTCCAACTTCTTATGGGATACCTGCTTAAGAATGTAGTTTGCAGAAAGAACAACTTCACCCCACAAAGAGTCGGGTGACCCATAACTCACAAGCATACAAAGCATCATGTTTTTTAAAGTTCTGTTCTTTCTCTCAGCTACTCCATTCGATTGAGGGCTATAGGGTACTGTACGTTCATGAATTATGTCATTATTATCACATAATTCTTTCAAAAATGCTGTCTCATATTCCCCACCTCTACCGGATCTAAGTCTTTTAATTTTCATGTTAAGTTTTCTTTTTACCTCAGCTTTGTAGATTAAGAACATTTTCTCTGCCTCATCATCCTTAGATCTTAGCAAATAAAACTTGTGTATATCTAGAATAATCATCTACAAATGTGATATAATAAAACTTTTTACCACCTTTGCTCTCAGATTTCCTAAAATCAGGTAGATCGGTGTGAACTAATTATAGCAATATAGTGGACCTCTTAGTTACAGGTTTAAAAGGTTTCTTGGTGAACTTAACTTCAACACAAATTTCACATTTTTTATGATCATTATTACCCAAGTTTGTGATTAGGCCCATTTTATGCAATTTGTTCACAAATTCAACATTCACATGACCTAATTTAGCATGCCAAAGATCAACATCAACAACGATATAAGCGGAAGTGGAAGCTATATTAGCATAATCAACAACAGTTTGCAAATCAAATAATTCACTAAACTTGTAAGCCTTCCCTAAAAATTTCCCAGTCTTGAACAAGACAATAGAGTCACCTTCCATGACTCCCCTTAGCCCAGGTCAGGATAAGTGATAGCATCTATTTAGTCATGTTTGTAGAACACTCTTGGTTAGAGTTTAGGGCGTTTTACTCGAGTATTTGCCTATCTCTTAGCCATTTGTGTCTCGTTTCGAGGAATCGGTGTCTACTGCATGTTTATCATAATTTCAGGTATTTTGGAGCGTTTTTGGTGCCGATTCAAGAGTTTAAGGAGAAAGAGATGATTCAGGGCTCTTTGGTAAGCCTAGAAGTTGTCAAATACGAGCTACATGGATGGAATCGAGGAGACGTACCAAAAGAAGCGAAGCAGGCTCGACCAAACTTAACCTCCAGAAACCACTCGACCGAGTGCTGCAAGAGTGAAGCCAGGGTAAACAAGCCAGAAGCCACTCGACCGAGTGCATAAACCACTCTGAGAATCGCGAACTTGTTTAATTATTCGTTTCCAGTAAATCGGGAACTTGTTTAATTCTCCGTTTCCGGTAAATCTCTCTCCCTCTTCTTGTAGATTCATGTTTGCTTTATCGAATTTGAATGAATTGAGCATGAAATTCTCCATGAGTGGATAGATCTCTTGTTCTTAGGTCGGGGTGATCCCGATGATGCGGAAATAGACTCGTTCTTAGTATCGTTTGATTGATTTTTGATTTTGTTTGGTGATCTAATCCTATTGCGACAGCCCTAATCGATGAGAATTGGTTAGAACTGATTTTGGGTTTGAAATTGAAAGACTAACTAATGTGAGCCCATGGAAGATCCGGGGTTCGTGACGGTTGAAGTTCGGGATGTTGAGTTGATTTATTTTAAATAAAATATGTATTAGACATTATTTATGTTTTATTTTCTTTTTATTTTATTATTTAGAGTTATGGATTAATAACTAGATAAGTATTAGGATTTTAGTATTTTATTTTAATTAGAATTTATTCTTATTATGTATTTTCCTATTTAATGAAGATAATGAAAGCTAAGAAGGCAGATGTTGAATTTGAGAAAAGAGCGTTTCATTAGAAACCTTAGAGAGAGAGAAGCTTTCAACCGTTCGAGAGATTTGAACACTAAGGACCATGAGAAGCGGCGCTGAGGATCTGTTCTTGTCGTGAGATTCGACAAGGATCGATACTCGTGGTTCCAAGGGCGCTCGTAAGATTCAGGCATTTGCGGGATCAAATTCGACTACCTATCGAAAGATCGGGCCAACCTTCCTACGTGAGATTCGCATCAGTTGGTATAAGTTGTGAGTACATCGATCAAGGTAGTCGTCTATATCCAATTTAATTGTTGATTTTGTTTCAATTTCAACAATTCAATCATTCAAAAATCACAAAAAAAAAATAAAAAAATCACAAACCCTAAATCTTCCAACACCACCTTCGGCCACCACCACTACCGTCGTCCCACCACCACCTCTGACGACCACCGTCCACTACTACCCGACCACCATCATCCCTCCATCCACCAGCACCCGCATCCCCATCCCTTGCCGTAAACATTTTTTCGCATACCCTAACCACCACCACCACTAACGCCTCTCCTCCACCACCTCCGATCGCCAGCACCACCTCCGACTAGCACCACCACCCTCCGACTACAACCTCCATTTCCCAGCCACCTTTCGATCACCAGCAACCCACAACAATCTGCACCAAATTCGACCACAGTCGCGACATTCCCAGCCAGCGTAGGCGTCCGACAGCGCAGTGCACGCCCGCGCGGCCCAGGCGCACGCCCGCTCACCGACCTGCACACGCTCGTACACCGCACTGCTGCTGGTTTGCATTGGGTAGCAAAAGCCCTAGGATTCTGATTCCCATTTTTTTTTGGCACGTTGCTCCTATTAATTTGGTTGATTTCCTTACTTTGCTTACATCAAAAAATAGAAATACCGAGATCGAATGTTTGTTGTTTGCAAAGTTAGTAGTCAACGATAAGAAAGGGAGTCACGTGCATTGTCGTTCTTTGTTTACCTTGCTTAGTTGACCCGACTAGCATTTTTTGATTGTATTGTTGAGGTTGTTACTCTATCACATAATTGTCAGATTTAGATCTTCTGTTGGGTATTGCTTTTGGTATACTAACAATGTCGCAGACTATCCAGAACCGTTTGATTGATGATTTGTGTCGTATTGTTGACAAACTTGAGTGGCAAGTGCAACAACTCATTGACCAACACAACTTTTGTTTCAATGACTACGTCATCAAGGCACCATTGGTAGATTATGAGGCACTTACTCCCGTATATGATGTCTATGATGATGATGATGTTGAGTATGATGTTGCATACGATACCATTGTGGATGATCGATGTGTAGTGGATGAGCGTGTTGATGATGTTCACATGGTCGTGTTACACCCGAGTTTCGCTCCAATTGGTGAACACTTTGAGGTGATGACTACAAGCTTTGTTCATGCTATTCCTCATTTTTCTCCTTCGGCATTTCCATTGTTCCATGATTCATGGATGACTCGATCTCAAGAAAGGGAGCAACGAAGCAAGACGTGTGCTATCGAGAATTCATTATTCATCACAATGCAACTGCTACAACATCTTCTATCGGCGCACGCACAAGAGGGCAACCACACTCCTGCGGACATCGTCGACATTGTTATCTCCGACAGGCCACCTGGTTGGCCGCCTGATTTATTTTCCGTCATTGTTGACATTATCGTTCTTCCTTCCCATGATTCGAGGACGAATCAATTTCAAGAAAGGAAGAATGATATGAGCCCATGGAAGATCTGGGGTTTGTGACAGTTGAAGTTCGGGATGTTGAGTTGTTTTATTTTAAATAAAATATGTTTTAGACATTATTTATGTTTTATTTTCTTTTTATTTTATTATTTAGAGTTATGGATTAATAACTAGATAAGTATTAGGATTTTAGTATTTTATTTTAATTAGGATTTATTCTTATTATGTATTTTCCTATTTA
>JBANSL010000007.1:19627500-19647500 GCA_037127255.1 Persicaria tinctoria | reverse complement strand
TCCAATAAATCAATCTAACCATTCCTTACCATAGTAAGTTGGGAAACTTGTTTTGCAATGAGATTATGCCGTATTTACATTTAACCGTTTGCATGGGTTTGAACTCATGACCTCATGGTAATAAAAACCCTTCCTTGGCTCAGAACTTCTAGCAAGGAAACTGCAAAAGGAATTCCATATTTAGAAGGGAAAAATCTGTTTCAAGTTTGGCTACGAAGAACCTAATTAAAATCTCTTTTCTAGTCTTTGCAGATGATATCAAAAATTTGCGAATGCAGTGGATGTCTTTTTGGGTCACTCGGAAACATATTTTCAATTTAGTTGATCGTAATATCTTGGGTCGTCGTTGTCGTCGACATAGTCGCTGTCATCATTGTCGTCGTTGTTGTCGTTGTTGTCGATGTTGCTGTTGTTGTCGTTGTCGTTGTCGTTGTTGTCGTCGTTGTCGTCGTTCTCATCGTTGTTGTCGTTGTCGTCTTTGTCGTTGTTGTCGTCGTTGTCATCGTCGTCGTCGTCGTCGTCGTCGTCGTCGTCGTCGTCGTCGTTGTTGTTGTTGTTGTTGTTGTTCTTCTTCTTCTTCTTCTTCTTCTTGTTGCTGCCGATGAGTGTCTGGCGAAGCTACAAGAGAAGAAGGGTGAGTTCAATCTCGTGATAATTGAAGTTTCCATGCCTGAAATTGATGGGTACGAATTATCAGGGCGCATACGAAAGGAGACTGACATTCCTATTATCTGTAAGTGTCTTTGATTTGTTATTTTCGGAACTAACTTAATGCAGTATATGTAACACAGTGATGTCGTCAGCTTACTCTAAGGATGATTCAATACCAAAGGTCTTGGAATGTGGTGCTTCTGAATTCTTAGTTAAGCTGATAAAGGCAAAGAATGTTAGAAATATCAAATTGGATTCCCTCCGGAGCCAAATAAGGCAAGACTCTAGTGGTGGAGAGGTAGAACATGAGGGTAGTGCTTTTATTTCTCGAGAGACAGGTGCAGGTTCGCCCGACGAATTATTATAACCCACTGGTTCTTATACCCAATCCACCTTTGGTTTTTGTTTTAAAGATTCTATATATCTCAAATTATTAGTGGTCTATGTTCTAAGTCTTTGTTTCAAAAGATCGGATGTTCTCTTTATCGTGTCCAATTCTTTATGAACTTTGGCTGAAAGTATAAAGATTTGCATAATGTACAATGTCTTAGATGATAAATTTGAATTAATCTGGATGGAGCGACCTTGTTGTGAGAAGGTATTTGCTCTCCATTTCGAAAGATTTTCCTTTGATTTACTTATTACGCTTTCGAATGTTTCACTTTTGACTTTTCCGTTAATGATAGAACAACATGGATAATTTTCCAAGGATCGAGTATGTTGAATTTGAACTGTTTCTATCTTGAAAGGAAACAATATTCGTCAATAATTTATGGAAATTAACTTTCTACCTTGAAAGGAAACAATATTCGTCAATAATTTTTCTTATTCTCTCACTTGCTCCAATACACTACAAAAAAAAAAAAGAATTTTTCAACGCACGGTAGCAACGGCAAGGGTCTACCGTAGCTAGTAGGGTGATTTTAGCCATGGCGGAGCTACATATGAGGAGCACGGTAGCAACGACAAGGGTTTGTTGTAGCTAGTAGGTAGATTTTGGTTGTCTTCTAGCAACGGAAGAGGGGTCGTAGCTGAAATTTTCCATGACAACAGCTATCCCGTGGCTAGCTTCACTTCAGCTGGCGGGCATGGGTGTGACGGCAAGACTCAGTCGTGGAAAAAAAAAATTAGAATGGCACCAAACTTATAGAGCTCGCTCCAAAACTACCTTAATCCTAAATCCCACTTTCTATCTTCACTTTCTATCTTCTTCTCTCTCCACTTTCTGTCTTTTTATCTCTCCACGTTCAAACCCTAAATCCCAAATCCCAAATCTCCCACATTCAACCCCAAATCTCCCCACATTCAACCCTAAATCGCTCAAATCAGAGGCTAAATACACAAACTCCTCTCTCCAGATGTAGATCTGAGCACCTCTTCTTCTTCCGGTCTGAAGTCGGCCTACAAAGCACGTCTTCTTCTTCCGGCTGCCGACTCTCCCTCCTCCTCCGCCTCTCATATTGCCTCTCGCACCGCACAGACTTGCCTTCTTCTTCCGGCTGCCGACTCTCCCTCCTCCTCAACATCTCGTATCGCTTCTCGTACCGCACATACTTGTCGTCTTCTTCTTCCGGTCTGTAGTCGGTAAGCCCTCTTCCTTCTCGAATCTCCTTCAACACAGATTTCTAGCTAGGTTTTTATGTTAAGACATTGCACGCTACTTTTGGCTTTATGTAAGTACATTCTCATTTTGTCGGGAAGTTTGAACTTTAGAATAAAGACTTCGAATGCATAAGTCGTTTGTGTGACCTTTCAAACAATTATGTGTAATTACAATGTTGAATGTACTTTTGCTTTATCTGAAAATGTAATTTGGAAGAACTGTTATGGTTGTACACTTTTTGTGAAGTTGCTTTGATAGACACATTAGGACAGGTTAGATTAGGCACATTAGGACAGGTTTGGATTATGAGAATGAAAATAGGAGAAAAATGGGCTGCCGTTACACTTGGCAACGTCTATATACATACCGTGGCGAGATGGAGAAATAGTTGAGGACAATTGCATCGGGTACTTGCCGTGGCAAGGTGTGAAAAGGCGCCATAATTCCGGCGATATTTTTTTTTTACACATTCATATCGTAGCCACGGCATACTACTGTCGCAAACTGGTGAAAATTGGCGCCAAATTAGGGAGGAAAATTTTTGGCTGGAACGTGGCTACTACTCTAGTAGCCACGGCAGCAGACCGTTGCAAAATGGGAAGAAATGGCGCCACATTTGGGTGGGAAATTATTGGTTGAAACTTAGCTAGCTACATCAACTCTCTGGGGTGGCGAAATTTTGTTCCTTTGGACAAGCGTCGATATTCCGTAGCTATGACGTGGCTAGGTTGGTCGCCACAGCAATCATCCGTAGCTATTATCATTTTTCCACCGCAGACTTGGCCACCCCTAGTTTCCCGGGGCTACGTCCATGGCTAAATAGGTTTTGCCACCCCAAATGAGTTTTTGGCCACGGTAAATTGTTGATGCTAATTTCTTTTTTTTTACAACAACAAAAACAATCCCAGGATATCCCGCTTAACTAAATTGAAAGGATGTTTCCGAGTGACCCAAGAAGAGATCCACTGCATTTGCAAATATCTGATATCATCTGCAAATACTAGAATATAGATTTTAATTAGGTCCTTCGTAGCCAAACTTGAAACCGATTTTTCCCTTCTAAATTTGGGATTCCTTTTGCAGTTTCCTTTATAGTAGTTCTGAGCCAAGGAAGGGTTTTTATTAGCTTGAGGTCATGAGTTCAAACCCCAGCAAACGGTTAAATGTAAGTATGGCATAATCTCATTGCAAAACAAGTTTCCTAACTTACTATGGTAAGGATTGATTAGATTAATTTATTGAACGGGGGCAAAATATGCTACTAATAACAGTATAGCAATTTTTTTTAACCCTAACTACTACTGTATAAACTTTCTATTTTAGAATGATGTAGTTAACTAAGTGATCATGATGATTGATGAGCGATGCATTTGTTAATTAAGTAATTAGTGTAAATTAAACAAGTATGACTTGTTAATTAGCTGAACATATGATTCATATAGCAAATGCATTGTTTCTAATCTTATCCTATTAATGAATTAAGGTAACATATATAATACTTTTATTAATTGATTAATTAGTTAGATAATTGAATGTTGAATGCAAATGCATTGTGAAGAAAAGCAATCTAAATGAACAAAAACAAGTAGAGAAGGAGATGATTCTTACGGTCGAGTCCAAACTTAGTTACGGCCGATACAAACTTCTCATGTAACTCAGTTGTCCATATGACGTACACGTTGCTTTTTGCTAGCAGGAGGATCAAGCATAGCAATAGAGTCACCACTTTGTTTCTCCACTGAACGAGTGTTAACTACATCAGGTTCGTCGGGCGAACCTGCACCTGTCTCTCGAGAAAGACAAGCACTACCCTCATGTTCTATCTTGATAACTCCCTCCCTTGATGAAAATCGGAATAAGTTTCAAAGGTCTTGACAGTATGTCTGTGTCAAAGGTCTTGGAGCTTTAACAGTGTTGATGAAATACAAAACCTGTTCTATATGTTATTATGTTCGAATATTATTTAATATTATTATATACTTCCATTATATTATTATATACTTAACTAACCTTTTAGGAAGTATTTTCGAATTATTTTCTTCCTTGTGATGCATTTTGAGAAGATTCAAATCGGAAAGATTGTGGCCTTCGAAGTTTCCAAAGATAGAAGATTCAGCTCAAGCCATGATCTTGTCTAGCCGTTGGAGAAGATCCTTGGAGCCGATTTGTCTCAATATAAAGAGAAGAAAGATGAAGACAGAAGATACACATTCATTGAACACGAGCTTTCATACACTCCAAGCCTTCAAGAAAAATCTGTCTTCGTGTGCTCTCTGCTTGTCCTAAGAGTTTGTTATTTCATTTCAAAGCATTTGAGAGTTACACAGTGAGCTTATAGGATATATTCAGTTATAGTGTTATACTCGAGAGTTTGTAACTCGGGAAGTGAACACTAGGCGATTGATTCACTAGGTGTAAGAGGATTGTACTAGATAGCATAGAGAGGTGGGGCTCTTCTAGATTGGTCTAGGACTCCAAGGGAACGTGAGTTGACTAGATTGCAATTGTATAGGAGAGAGGCTTCTCGGGGAGCTACTAGGATCCTAAGTCTTGTGAATCAATAAAAGCTGGTTGAATCCTAGGGTTGTGGAAGAACCCTAGGCGGGGACGTAGGCCAAGTTCATGCCGAACCTCCTAAACAACTCATCGAGTCCTTTACTTTGTTGCTTTACCTTATTTCCACACTTGGTTCGAATTGTTTAACTTTGTGATTCAGGTTTTCAGAGAAAAGACTAAGTCTTGAGACTATCTGAAAAACCGGCATACTCTATTCAACCCCCCTTCTAGAGTATTTCTCTATTACTTAGTATTATATTATCGAACCTTCAATTCGTATCAGAGCTTTACTCACTGCTTTTGATCTAACAATCTTGTGAGTTTTTGATCATGTCTGGTGAAGCAAGCGGAGGATTTGCACAGGGAAAGTCCACGAGCAGACCACCACTCTTTGTAGGAAACAACTTTGTCCACTGGAGATCCTTGATGAAGATATTCATTATAGATCAAGATCTGGAACTTTGGAACATTATAGAGAATGGTCCGAAAATTCCAGAGAAAGACGGACCAAATGGAACCAAATTCGCAAAGAAGGAGTCTGAATACATCCAAGCGGATCTTGAACTCGTCTCCAAAAACTACAGGGCTATTAACTTACTTTATTGTGGTCTTAGCACTGATGAGTTTAACCATATTTCATCTTGTAGGTCAGCTAAAGAGATTTGGGACAAACTGGTCGTCATCTATGAAGGAACGAGCCAAGTGAAAGACACTAACATCAGCATCTTCCTTCAAAAGTATGAGCTTTTCAAAATGAAGTCTGATGAGTCAATCAAGGCCATGTTCACACGATTCACAGAAATCACCAACAACCTTGACTCTCTCGGCAAGAGCTTTACAAACGTTGAGAAAGTGAGGAAGATACTGAGGTGCCTCCCAAAAGAAAAATGGGGTCCAAAAGTTACAGCTATAGAGGAAGCACAGGACCTCACCACTCTACCCCTTGATGACCTGCTTGAGAAGCTGATCACGCATGAGATGATCCTTAATGAAGACGATGGAGAACTTCCAGCTAGCACTAAGAACTTGGCACTCAATTCTAAGAAGGATGAGCCTAAAGATGGATCTGATTCCGAAGATGAGGATGACGATGAGGATGATCCTTTTGCTCTTATCACAAGAGGCCTTGCTCGAATTCTCAAAATGAAGAAACAATTCAACAACATGGATGGATCAGAGTCTTCTAAATTTCGAGGTAAGCCTCAATACAACAAGTATGATAAGAAGACTAAACCTTTGTCTTGTTTTGAATATGGTGAAACAGATCATCTTCTGAAGGATTGCCCTCAAAAGACAAAGAGTCAGTCCAAGAAGGGTGACAAATGGAAGAAGAAAGCCATGGTGGCAACTTGGAGCAATTCTGACTCTGACTCCGATGATGAGAAGGCCAATATTTGTCTTATGGCCTCAGAAGATGAATCCCACGATGAAAAGCTTGAAGCTACTGTAAGAGAACTTATGGCAAGTCCAAAAGAGGTATTATCGGAATTCCTTAAGAGAACTGTGGACTAGAAAAGAACTATTGAGGATCTGTCTATGAGGGTTAAAAGTCTTGAAGCTTCTTATTCAGGTCTTGACATTAAAGTAAAGATGCTCGACTCAGAGAAATATGAAATCAAGCAAGATCTCTCCTCTCTAAGAAATGAGCATCATGACTTAGAGAACGAGAAGATCTCCCTGAATAATAAGATTCAAGATCAACAGACAACCCTCATAAGTTTTACCAAATCCAAAGGCACTCTTGATAGGATGTTGGGTGAGCAACAAAGTTCTCTAAACAAAAGTGGTATTGGTTACAATCCAAGGTTTTTAAAGAAGCAGCACATTACCACCTTTGTAAAGGCAAAAGGAAGCAGAACCTCTCCTATATGTCACCAATGTGCTAGAAAGGGACATGTAAAAGAGACCTGCCCCTATAGACGAAAGGATCCATATATCATTCGCAATACATTTCCTGTTCATTTGAGAAAAGAACGGATAACACAAGTTTGGGTTCCAAAAGGGACTATTTTACCAAATA
The DNA here is from genome assembly GCA_037127255.1 of Persicaria tinctoria. NCBI lineage: Eukaryota > Viridiplantae > Streptophyta > Magnoliopsida > Caryophyllales > Polygonaceae > Persicaria > Persicaria tinctoria. The sequence continues at coordinate 19,640,670 of JBANSL010000007.1, read as the reverse complement.
TGGTTTACCCCAACAATGGATCCAAATTTGCTTATTGGTCTAGCCACAAAGGTTGATGTTTGTCTTGTAGGAGATCACCAAGGTGAAGGAACATAAATGGATCATTGATAGTGGATGCTCGAGGCATATGAGTGGAAAGAGTTCTCTCTTTCATGATCTAAAGGAGCAATCCACGTGAACAATCACTCTTGGTGACAAAGGAAAATGTGACATCGTTGGTATTGGTAGTGTTGGAAGTGATTCCAACCATAGTATTAAAAATGTCTATCTTGTTAATGGTTTAAAGTATAATTTTCTTAGTGTCTCTCAATTATGTGATAGTGGCAACATTGTCAGATTTAACAAGAAAAGATGTCTAGTGTGCAGAGAAGATACAGGTGAAGTTATATTGACTGCATATCGTTACAACAATATATACGCTGTAAATGCTGATCAAGGGGCACAAGGAAGCTTAACCTGTCTAAAGGCTTTGACGGACGATCCAAAGCTCTGGCATAGAAGACTCGGTCATGTGAGCCCACATACACTACAGAAGCTTGTGTCCAAAGCGCTTGTAAGAGGGTTACCTGAGATGGACTTCAAAGGTATTGACACGTGCAATGCATGCACACGAGGTAAACAAACACGTAGCTCTTTCAAACCCAAAAAGGTTGTAAGTTCTTCTAGACCCCTTGAACTTTTACATATGGATTTATGTGGATTTATGCGAGTCAAATCTCCCAATGGTAAAAAGTACATGCTAGTTGTTGTTGATGATTTTTCTAGATATACTTGGGTTGCATTTTTAAAAGAAAAATCAGAGGCCTTATTTGAGTTTTCAAAACTATGTAAGGAGTTGCAAACTTTAAGAAATGAACCCATAGTGTCAATTCGGAGTGATCATGGTAGGGAGTTTGATCAACTTCAGTTTGATTTGTTTTGTGCTAAATATGGCATCTCCCATAACTTTTCTGCTCCTAGGACACCTCAACAAAACGGGGTGGTGGAATGAAAGAACTGCACCTTAGAGGATATGGCCAGGACTATGCTTTTAGAAAATGCATTACCTAAAACCTTGTTGGACAAAAATGCGCAATAATCGTACAACACATTTTATTTGATTTTAATATTTGAGTTCGACCCTTTTTGGTTATCCTCTTGATTCGAAGTCGTATCGATACCAAGATTTTGTTGGTTTTGATGATTTAGGCTGCACCCGAGTATTAGCGGGTTGCCTACGTATCTCTTGGAAGAGAATCAAGCCTCACGTAGTTCAGAGTGTTTGAGATTTTGTGCTTGGTTTGGATTCGATTTCGTTTTCTTGTATGCATCATAGGATGAAGTTCAAACCCACCTTCTACGAAGGGTAGCTCGAAAAACACTCCACCCGAGTAATTTGAGCCCACCTTCTCGGAAGGGTAACTCAAGCACCCGCCTATCACTTGCATAGAAAACGATTTGATTTTAATGTGGAGTTTGATTTGATTTGATTTGAGACTTGACTTAAATGTCAATTTGGGAGTTGTGATTGAACTCATTTGTGAGTTTCCTACGTACCCTTTTGGAAGGGATCCAATCGCACGTAGTTCTTGAAAAGAACAAATTTGAATTTGGTATTTGGTTTTTTGAAGTTTTGGTTGTGACCGAACTCGACGAGCGGAAGCTTTGTATCGAGTCGGATGAGACACTTTGGATTTGATGGAAATTTGATATTTGGGACGACATAAAGTCGAAAAGTGCATTTGAGGAGATTTGATTTCAAAGTTTGGATGTGACTGGACTCGGTGAGAATTTGATTTACACCAAGTTTCCTACGTATCCACTTGTTTGGTGGAATCAAGTCATCGTAGTTCGGGACAAAAATGAATTTTGTATTTGATTGGATTTTGATCGTGAGAGATCATTTGAGGGTGATGATTGAACTCGACGAGTAGAAGCTTTGTATCGAGTCGGCATGGACAATTTGAATTTGTTTGATTTTGACCTCATATTCATTTAAAGGGAATTTAGAGGTTGACGACTGTACCCGATATATTTTTAGAATTTAATATCGGGTTACCTACGTAGCCGAGAAGAGGCGTGTTGTTGCAGGAGGATGGTCAAGTATGAAATAAATATAAAATAGAGTTCAGACTGACTTCCCTGTCTCAGCAAATAAATACAAGATTTCCTCCCGTTGTAGTAAGAGAAAAGTCAGGATCGAATCCACGAGGAAGCACGTCAGCAGTTATGAGGTAGCTGTAAATTCTGACAGCAAGGCAGCAGAAAGACAGAAACAGAAACAAAAGTAGAAAATAACAAACAAAAGCAAAGAACAAAGCGAAACAGGAAATAAAAGCAAAGACAAAGGCTCGTCGATCTCGACAACAGTTTACTCGAGATCGACCACAACAGTCGACAACAGCAACTTAGAAATCACAGCAGACAGGCAAACCCGGCAAGGGCAACTCGATCTCGACCAAGTCAACTCGAGATCGACAAGGGCAAGTCAAGACAGAAACTTCAGAAATCGACGACAGAAGAACAACAGTACTCGACCTAGACCAAGCGTACTCGAGATCGAGTACAATCAACTCGAGATCGACTGGAAACAGAAACTTTAAAATGCAAATTTCGAACAAAAACTCAGATTTTCGACAGAAATAAACTCAATATGCTAAAAGACTTCCAAAGCCAGGGTATCAACACCACAACGATAACCATGCAAAGTAACACACAAAGGCATAAAAGATCATGCTTTCCATCAAATAACTTTCGTCATTAACAAATAGGCATATAGAGGCTTTCGCATAAACCCTAATTGTTACTAACCCTTTTCACATAATTAATCCAAGTTGCATTAAGATCACTTTCGCTTCAATAACACAAACAAGGATCACCTTCAACTCTCGCAAAAGAATCATGCTCATAGGGATAGAAGATGAATTGCACAAAAGATCTGACCTTTATCGCATCGCCTCACATAGCCACCGCCGGGCTTACCCCAGCCCCAGACATTGAATGAAAAGAACTAACTTGCATAAAATAAACTCCAACTTACAATCTCTTCTCTTTATGTAACTAACTAATTGTCTCTGAAATTGAATGAATAAAACTGAGCCCCTAGGGCCTTATTTATAGGATTCTTTCCCTAGCTAATCTAGGAAAGAAATATCTATCTATATCTAAAATTATATCTACTTTGCTAAAAGATAAATAAAATGCTTAATGGAAATAAATCAATAAGGAAAAGATAAATCTAAACTAGGTAAGTCTTCATGAGTTGATAGATCTTGTCTCCCATGGATAGACTTGATGGAATCGGATAGATCTTCGGCCAGCTCGACTTCCTTCGTGCCCAAGGAATCCCAAGTCGACTAGGACAGCTCTCGACGACACGTTTCTGGACTCGGGTCTACTCGACCTCGACAAAGCCTTGTCGACCTCGAGTAGGATTCCTCGTCGACTGGACTCTTCGGCTAGATCTGCTCGATGTGGCTCGGACTTGGCTCCTGACGCTCGTCGACCTCGAGTACCTCTTGTCGACCTCGAGTAGGAATGGGTCATCGACTAGGTCTTCTCGGGTAGGTGTGCTCGACAAGTCTTGATCTGGACTCTGGCTCATCGATCTCGACCAAGCTTCGTCGAGATCGAGTAGAGGTGTGGTCTTCTTGGTCGAGCAACTCTTCCTCGGCAAGGACTCGGACTGGCACTGGGTGGTTTGTCGATCTCGACTAAGGCTTGTCGAGATCGAGTAGGGTTGCTCGGCGTCCTCGTCCTCGGCTTCTCGATCCGTCCTCTTCTCGACTCCGGGTGTGGTGCTGGTCTTCGTCGATCTCGACTAGGGTCTTGTCGAGATCGAGTAGCTTCCGGAAGTCGGGTTGGTCTGGCTTTCTCGATCAGGCTCTGTCGACCAAGGCTGTGCTCGGACATGTTCGTCTAGATCGAGTAAGGTCTACTCGAGATCGAGTAGTCTAGTTCCTCGGCTCGATTCGACTGGTTCCGTTGCTTCTTTGACCTTGGACTTCTGTAGTGGTTTTCCGAGCTTTTCCGACCTTCTGTAGAATTGCTGTAAAATGCCTCGAAATTTGCGATTTAAAGAGAAACTGGTGTAGATTCCATAATTTGGCAAATAAACTTAAACTACATAGATTCTGTACTATCTAAGCCCAAATGAATGCAATGTATGCAGAAATCGATATAAAAGTTACTGTAAAACATGGCAGATTCAGCTCACAACAAGGCGTCAAGTCTTTACGTAGTTCTTAACGAACTAATTTGACTTTTTTGGGATTGCCGATTGTACTCGACGAGCATGAGCATAAGCTTCATGAACAAGGCGTCAAGTCTTTATGTTTGGACGGGATCAAATCATCCGTAGTTCTTTTGAAGGACAAATTTTATTTAATTTGTAACCGGTGACTGAATTCGGCGTATTTAAAATTTTATACCGAATTTCCTACGTAACTCGTAAAAGAGTATCAAGTCTATACGTAGTTCTGAATGATTTAATTTTTATTTGACGATTAAACCCGACGAGCTTTTTGCTTTATCTCCGATGGCCTACGTATCCGATAAATCGGAATCAAATCAGGCATAGTTTTGTCGAATGACAAATTTGATTTAATTCGAGAAGGGTGACTGAATCCGATATATATTGAATTTGATATCGGATTTCCAACGTAACTCGTAAAAGAGTATCAAGTCTTTACGTAGTTCTGCCGAACCGATTTTAATTTAGGAAAATTCTGTTTAGGCTTTTGACTCCGTTTTTTGTTTAGGAGCCGATTTGAGACTTATCCACTAGAATTAATTGGCAAAGAATATTTGACGAGTTGAATTTTATATTTCGATCAAACTCGAATTCTTAATTTATGCCAAAAATAATTCTCATATTTTAGTGGGTCAGTTTCTCAATTAATCATATTATTGGAAAGTTTCAAGCCGCATATTACATATGTAATGTAATACTCCCTCCGTTCCATAATACATGTCCTACAGACGAGTTCCCGCTTGGATGATCGGAAGAGAGGGCGGCGACTTAGTGCTCGGGCAGTTTGAGGAGGCGCCAGAGTAGCTCCGACTTTCAACAATTGAAGTAACGGGGAGTGCGAATCAGAGAGCCTCTGCCGCTTGAAGGAGAATTAGGTTTGTTCTCTCTTCTTCTTGTGATTTGTCCCTAATTTGGATTGATTTTGAGTTTGGGAAAATCAGCTAGGGATGAGTTTGATAATTTATGATTTGTGGTATTCTTTTTCCGGGTAATCGACGTCCAAGCCTCAGATGCGCCATGGTTAATTCGAGAGCGAACACAGACTCAGCCTCTCCGATTAGGTATGCTCGACATCTTTCTTTTGCTTCCGACAATTTGATATCCTTGATTTATCAGTAGTATTGATTTGTTAGACCTACTGAATCGGATTTCAAATCTGTTTGCTTTGCTGCTGGCTTGAGCACGATAATTTTGAGGTAGGAAATTTGAGTTCCAATCCTTGAGTTTATTTCATAACGCCCAGTTTTACTCAAACGTCAATTTAAATCAGCTTCCTCCCTTTTTTTAATCACCAATTTTGGCCGGTTTTGCAATTTGATTTAGGACTACGAGTTCTCCCTTTACCACACCTGATTTGTGTTTAAAGCAAAGAGGAGAAACTGAATCCTGAAGTGGGTGGGAGCATTGATGAAACATTGGAGCTATGAGTCTTTAGGCTTTTAGACTAGTTGCAATTTGGTAGCAACCAGAATAATTTATGGGATTTGTTTTGATTGAGGGTTAGGACAACAGGGGCAACACAATTTTGTTTAACCTACCATTTGATTCGTTAAGTCCTGCATTTTTGTCCTCAGGTAGTCCTCTTTGTTAATACAGGAAACCGATTGCAATTTCCTAATACTGAAAACCCTCCAGGCAAAACTCCGGCCGCATTTCATTTATATGAACCGATCCTCGCCGGGATCGATTTTAGAGGCGAAAGTATTTACTTTCAAGCCAACTACGGGTATACTCTCGACCTACTCTGCGGTACACTCCAGGTAAGAAAGTTAAACCTTTCAAACCCTTAAGGAATGCAACGCTAGGCGAGAGTATGTATGTTTCGGCCATCACCATTCTTCCTCCGTTTTCTTTTACCTGCAAACAAAGAAAATAGCTGCCCTTTTTGTTAACTTGCTCCTCCTTTGCTGTTTGTTGTTGTTGCTTCTCTTTTGATGATTTTTGTTTTGTTTGTGTGTATTTGCAGGTTTGAGTCCCTTCAAGAAGAGGAAAGAAAAAAAAAGGAAGCCTTTTTGGAGGAGAAGAAAGCCGGCCAGAAGAAAACCATCCCCAAGAGGGAGATCCAACTGCAGCACCAGCCTTTTAAAGGTGGAAGAGGAGAAGTTACCTGAATCACCTCTCGGCACCCACGTTCTGCAAAACTGCACTTTCATTCTCCCCTTTGTAATATTTTTTTTAACTGTCATAAAAATCGACAACTGTAATTCCTTTTTGTAACTTCTGAATTCAGTTGGTTACCTTTTGGGCCTTTTTGTAGGCTAATCTTGCACTTTAAGATGTGCCTAATATTACCAGCGAGCCCAATTGATAATTTGATTAATGTGTTCTATTTCATCAATTGAACTAATCACCTTTCGGATCAGTCAATTTGACAAAAAATTGCATAATTATGAACACTTTAAATTTGTGAAATTTTACCCTTCAACAAACATATTGGGCTGAAGTTGTTAACACAACTAACTATATTTTGAATCATTGTCTTATTTGTTCCATCTTAAAGAAAACTCCTTATGTACTTTTCAAAGGCCGCAAACCACTTATATCTTATTTTAAACCCTTTGGCTGTACTTGTTTTGTTCATAACAATGGAAAAGATAACCTTGGGAAATTTGATGCGCGTAGTGATGAAGGTATATTTCTTGGTTACTCCACAAGTAGCAAAGCTTATAGAATCTTCAATAAAAGGACTCAGTTAGTTGAAGAAAGTATACATGTTATATTTGATGAATGCAATGATGGTTCTTTGAGTGAAAGTGTTGCAGATATAGATCTTAACATCCATGGAGAGAACGAGGAAGGTGATGATGCTGCCACCAAGAAGACAGAGAAGAGGAACATGCAAGAACAGATTCTCAACACTGAAGAATTGGCCCAAGGTGTTGAAGATTCGTCCAAAGCCCTTGGTGTCCAATCCAACAGTGTTGAAGCATCAGAAACTGCTGTAACTGAACCCAACAGGACCACGGAGTCAGATGTACCACAAGTCAATCCTATCGGTGTGACGAATCAAGGAGCTGAGACTAGCAAAAGGAAATGCAAATACTCCTCATCACACTCATTAAAGGATATCATTTCTGACCCTACCTCTAGTGTTCAAACTCGTTCTAAACTTAAAGATCTTTGTGCTTTTCACGCGTTTGTTTCTCTTATTGAACCAAAGAAGGTAGATGAGGCCCTTCAAGAGCCAGATTGGATCATTGCTATGCAAAGTGAGCTTAACGAATTTGAAACGAACAAAGTCTGGACCTTGAAGCCTAGGCCAAAGCATCAATCAGTCATTGGCACACGATGGGTATTTCGAAACAAGCTAGATGAGAATGGTAAGATTGTGAGGAACAAGGCAAGGCTTGTTGCTCAAGGCTACAATCAAGAGGAAGGTATTGACTACGAGGAGACCTTTGCTCCCGTAGCCAGGCTTGAAGCCATTCGCATTTTATTAGCATTTGCATCTTTTATGAGTATAAAGTTATATCAAATGGATGTCAAGTGTGCTTTTCTTAATGGTTTCTTAGAGGAAGAAGTATATGTGGCTCAACCCCCAGGATTTGAAAGTTTGGAATTTCCCAATCATGTTTATAAACTTGACAAAGCGCTTTATGGTTTGAAACAAGCCCCAAGAGCTTGATATGAGCGCTTGTCAAAATATCTTTCAGAAAATGATTTTGAAAGGGGGTTGATCGACAAGACTATTTTTATCAAGACCAAAAGAAAGGACATTTTGGTTATTCAAATTTATGTAGATGATATATTATTTGGTGCTACTAACACATCTTTGTGCAAGGAATTTTTTGACATCATGTGCAGTGAATTCGAGATGAGCTTGATGGGTAAACTCAACTTCTTTTTGGGATTACAAGTCCACCAATCCAAGAAAGGGATCTTTGTCAACCAAAGCAAGTACACTAAGGATCTCTTGAAGAAGTTCAAAATGGATCAATCCAAAGCAGCCAAGACTCCCATGAGCTCAACATTATCTCTAGATCAAGACAAGACTCGGAAAAGTGTCAATAGAAAGGAGTATCGAGGAATGATTGGATCTTTATTATATCTCACGGCTAGTAGACCTGACATCATGTTTAGTGTTTGCATGTGTGCTAGGTTTCATGCTGATCCTAAAGAATCTCACCTCGTGGTTGTGAAGAGGATCTTTCGATATCTCAATGGCACTAAGGAGCTTGGACTATGGTACCCAAAACAAAAGGATTTCACATTAATTGGATATTCTGATGCAGATTTTGCAGGCTATAAGGTGGATAGGAAGAGCACATCAGGATGTTGCCAATTCTTAGGAGCATCTTTGATCAGTTGGCACTCAAAGAAACAAAACTCAGTTGCTCTATCCACTGCAGAAGCCGAATACATTGCAGCTGGAGCCTGTTGCTCCCAAATCCTTTGGATAGCTCAACAAATGCGAGATCTTGACATCAACCTCAAAGGCATTCCTATTAAATGTGACAATACAAGTGCCATCTCCATTACTAAGAATCATGTTCAGCATTCAAGGACCAAACATATTGATGTGAGACATCATTTCATTAGAGACCATGTTGAAAAAGGTGATGTGTCCATTTCATTTATTTCAACTGATTATCAATGGGCTGACATTTTTACTAAGCCTTTGGCAGAGGACAAGTTCACCTTCATTAGACGAGAGATTGGGATGCTTAACAAGGATGCACTTTCGTAGGGGGAGCTTTCCCTTTACGAAAGATAAAATGTACTTAGTGTCAAGACCTTTGAGAATTATGTCAAGGTTTGTGAACTAAATGGTAGATCACATATATCGGATCACATATATTTGGTTAATATCTTTCTAGATATTTAATCAATTATATTTTTATCGAATTTCAAAATTGCCTATTTATGTTATATTTTTATTCCGTTGAGATATGTTATTTTTGGAACAAAATATTTCGGTTATTCCCTCCTATTTTAATGGATTTATTTGAATTGGAAATATTTTCAAAATTGGCAATGAAATTATTACCCTCCCTTGGAACTCACCCGTCACATCACTCCATCATCATCTCTCTCTACTTAAACCAATTCTGTACCCGATTTCCATCACACTCTCAGACTTATCCAAAATCTCTCCAACTTCTTCTTCTTCAACCTCTCAAACTGTTCTAAAAACCCTAGCCGATTTCCTCCATGGCTCCCAAATCAAAGAAATCTTCCACACCCAAAAGACTTGGCGCCACCCCCAAGGGACGTCAGGCCACTGCCACCTCTCCTACAATTGAACCCACTCCTCAAGCCATTGTCCCTATTGTTGTCCAGAGCTCCATCGCTGAGAGCACGACCACTGTTACCAAGGGCTCTAAAAAACGCTCTGCAAAGAAGCCCCTCAGTGCAAAAAAAAAAGGGAAAAAAGAAAGTCATCACTGAGGAGGTGGACGAGGAAGAGGAGGAAGAGGATCTCGACGCCATTCTGGAAAGAGATGCTGTCAAGGAAGCCGAAGAGGAAGCCTTGAAGAAGAAGAAGGCTGAGGAGGAGGCCGAGCTTGCAAGGAAACTTGTCGAGGAGGAAGCTGAGAGGATTCGGAAGGAAGCCGAAGCCGAGGAGGTTCCATCTGAAGTGGAGCCTGAGGAAGAGGACGAAGAGCAAGACGAATCTGGAGAAGACGAGGAAGCTGAAGGAGATGACGCGGGGTCCGGTGAGGACTCGGGGTCTGAGGATGAGGAGGAAGAGGAGCCAGAACCCGTTGCCTCTCCTTCTCCTTCTCCTCCTCCCCCGTCTCCGAAGAAGCGGAAAGCCCCAACTGCTGTCAAGCCTCCATCTCCCAAGCGCACAAGGAAGGGCACCCTCAGAAGCTTTGAGGCGCCTGCCAAGAGAGCTGCTCCAACAATTGCTCATAGGAAGAATGCCGATTCACCTGCCTACATCCAGGTAAACCAATCCTTACCCGCTTCTTGGTTTGAAAATGCTGAAACAGTTGGTAAGTGGGTAGATGAGTTTCGAACTCGTAGGATAAGCTGTTCTGATTTTTTGGATCTTGAGTTCTTTGAAGCTTTGAAATTGCCCTGCATTGCTCTTCTCAAAAAATCCCCAGCCTAGACCCTTCTTAATCTTGAAACTGTCTACTATCCCCAGCTAACCCGCTTGTTCTACATAAACCTAAAAGCCAAAGACGATGTTGACGGTTGGTCTTTGGAGTCCATTGTCAAAGGGGTTAGAATCTCTTTCAACTCCAATGACTTTGCTGATTTCCTTGGCCTACCTAAACCTTGTCCACCCTCTCCCGAGAACCCCACAAAAGAAAAGTGCCTAGCCCTTGCTCGATCCAAATATCTCCTACCCGAAGCATCCACCAGCACCTCAAAGCAGCTCACCCAATCATCCCTTACCCTAGAGGCAAAAATTATTTTCAACATCATTGTTTGATGCATCTTACCCCGTCTTAACTCTAGCTCGCTCCTTACTGATAATGCCATGGTCCTACTTTACCGAATCCTAAATGGCCTTGACCTTGATCTGACCAACACTATCCTTGGAACCATGGCTCATGCTAGAAAAGCCAGAAAAGGCTCTCCCCTCCCCTTTTCCACCCTTTTGACCCATCTCTTCAAAGCTTCTGGAATTAATTTCAAAAATGAAGAACAACAGCGTCATATGGGTAAGTTCGACTCCAAGAGCCTTGAAAAGATTGGCATCACTCGGTCTCCCCAAGGGACCTTGAGTCTTGCCACTCCTTCAAAAGCTCTTCCCACTGCCTCAGCTGTTGATGAACGCATGGACAACCTGGAGTTGGGCCTGGAGGAAGTTCGCCTGGATCTCAAAGAGCTGCACAAGGAAGTTATGACGGAGATGAGCGGGATAACCAAGTTGCTGCAAGGTCTATGGACGAGGCTCACTGATGATGCTCCGGACGACGAAGCTTAACCTAATCTTATCCTATCCTACCCCATCCCTATCCCAAACTTGATACATTGCTAGTTCTTGGAAACTGTTTTAAAACTTTTGGTGACTGTTTTACCTCCTCCCTTTGTTGAAAGACAAAAAGGGGGAGATGATCTGTGGTTGTTTAGACTTGAAAACCTTTTGCTGTGAAGGTCTTGGAAGACCTTGGTTTTTGATTTTTGGTTTTCGGTTGGATGACTTTTCATGCTTTAAAAATTTGATCCAACATTTGTCTAACCCATGCAAGTACTTAGTCCGATTTCACTTATATTATTTATGCTTGACTAAGTTGCAGGGATGCACCAGTTTTGTCTTTCATCAAGGGGGAGATTGATAACTCCCTCCCTTGATGAAAATCGGAATAAGTTTCAAAGGCCTTGACAGTATGTCTGTGTCAAAGGTCTTGGAGCTTTAACAGTGTTGATGAAATACAAAACCTGTTCTATATGTTATTATGTTCGAATATTATTTAATATTATTATATACTTCCATTATATTATTATATACTCAACTAACCTTTCAGGAAGTATTTTCAAATTATTTCCTTCCTTGTGATGCATTTTGAGAAGATTCAAATCGGAAAGATTGTGGCCTTCGAAGTTTCCAAAGATAGAAGATTCAGCTCAAGCCATGATCTTGTCTAGCCGTTGGAGAAGATCCTTGGCGCCGATTTGTCTCAATATAAAGAGAAGGAAGATGAAGACAGAAGATACACATTCATTGAACACGAGCTTTCATACACTCCAAGCCTTCAAGAAAAATCTGTTTTCATGTGCTCTCTGCTTGTCCTAAGAGCATGTTATTTCATTTCAAAGCATTTGAGAGTTACACAGTGAGCTTATAGGATATATTCAGTTATAGTGTTATACTCGAGAGTTTGTAACTCGGGAAGTGAACACTAGGCGATTGATTCACTAAGTGTAAGAGGATTGTACTAGATAGCATAGAGAGGTGGGGCTCTTCTAGATTGGTCTAGGACTCCAAGAGAACGTGAGTTGACTAGATTGCAATTGTATAGGAGAGAGACTTCTCGGGGAGCTACTAGGATCCTAAGTCTTGTGAATCAATAAAAGCCGGTTGAATCCTAGGGTTGTGGAAGAACCCTAGGCGGGGACGTAGGCTAAGTTCGTGCCGAACCTCGTAAACAACTCATCGAGTCCTTTACTTTATTGCTTTACCTTATTTCGCACTTGGTTCGAATTGTTTAACTTTGTGATTCAGGTTTTCAGAGAAAAGACTAAGGGTGTGTATGGATGCCAATTTTAGTAGTTAATAAACTACTAAAATTGGGGGTTAAAATTTTTAACCTTGTATGGAGTTGTGTAGTAGGGGGGTTCTGGTTAAAATTGAGACTTAAAAAATAAGTCACTTTTGATAGCTTTTTTGGTGGTTTTGGGGTTTATTTGATTTGAAAATACAATTATACCCCTAATAACAACCAAATAAACTCCACTTTTTACAAATAAACTGTTTTTCATCCCATACGGGGTTTATATTTCACACAAAATTTTAACCTTATTTGAGGTTAAATTTTTAACTTTACCCTATTTATAAATTTTAGTCATTTTTTTAACCCCGAACCATACGGACCCTAAGTCTAATCTCAAAGGGTTTTGTACGAGTTTCAAAAGTCTTGAGACTATCTGAAAAAAACCGGCATACTCTATTCAACCCCCCTTCTAGAGTATTTCTATATTACTTAGTTTTATATTATTGAACCTTCACCTAGAAGTGGGTGGACTACTCGCTCTTCATCATAGCAAAGGACATCAATAATAAAAAGAAACTAAATTGCATTAAAATAAACCAAAGCTTACAACCGATTGAAGCCAAATTGCTCTCGCTCTCCAACTCCTCTCGGCCTCCACTCTCTCTCTCTCTCTCTCTCTCTCTCTCTCTCTCTCTCTCTCTCTCTCTCTCTCTCTCTCTCTCTCTCTCTACTTGTGTTCTCTCTAGATTGGAATGATTGAAAACTAGCCCCATGGGCTTTATTTATAATGCTAACTCCTTGCTATCCAAGGAAATAAATCTATATCTA